>JAIXMO010000005.1:600000-984125 GCA_025677825.1 Helicostylum pulchrum
GTATCCGTATCCATCATATCCAACTGGCGCGTTTAAACAGGCTTCTCGTCTTGCCCACCCAATACGTACATGAGGTCCATCGGCATCAGAAGCACCAGCTGCAGTTTGAATTCTAGCTTCCCAAAACCAATTTCCTTCTTTAACTCCTACGTTTGCTCTGCACATACGAAACCCTTTATCGGTAGTGACAGTTAATCCGTCCTTTGCTACAGATATGTAAGAACTTTTATCTGGTATACTGATCGTACAACCTCCTAAACTATTTTCGGCTTGTTGATAAGCTACTAGAGGTAATATAGAGGGTTCGCAGGGACTGTATTTAAATCCAAATCGATTAAAAGGGTGATCGGTATTAGCTGATCCAGGTGGAAACACCACGGGTACAGTGTTGGGTGTAAATGGTACGGGTGATGAAGAGCGTGGGGAAGGTGTAGTAGGTGTATTGGATCTCCATTTTGTGTCTGCTAGTGGTGATCCATCAGGTTCCTTACGTTTTTCTCTAACAACGCGTGGTGCAGAAGCTGGTGTCTTTCCCGCATACTTTTTTTTTTTTAAAAAAAATCAGAATTTTCTTTTTTTACGTGTAAAAATAGATAAACTTACCTGTGAAGTAGGTCGTACATGCCATAAACTAGGATCGGCCAACCTAAAATCAGAAGCAGCGGACCTTTGCCTCTCGTCGCGTGCAATAAAAGTATCCTTTGAAGAATACAGACAACTACCCAAAGTAGCCCACCAAGTAGTGGTTCTTGCTCTCTCTGTACATAAACTTTTCCAGTGTTTATCGACAAATGGAATAATTTCCTTTTTATTGAAATAATATTGTTCCGGATGCCATTCTTGCATTAAAGCAGCGTTTTTACTTTCAAACAATTCTTCGTTTTCATTACCAATACGACAAATAATTTCTTCTAGAATAAGGTTGGCGATGGTTGTTGCACATATCTCTTTCCAACCGGCTGTAGTACGTTCGTATGTTTCGACATGATTGTTGTTACAGTTGCGGCAGACAAAAATGTAGTTGGTTGTGAAGAGTAAATCAGGTGGACTGGCAATGGTTGTACATTCCAAGTGAAACCAGTTTCTACAAGCTAAAAAAAAAAGGGAAAGATTTCAATACGGATAGTATATAAAGTAAAAAGGGAGTTTACTTTACAGCGACATTGCATAGTTATTTGTAACAGGTTGCGATCTCTTCCACAGTAACAGTACTTGTGCTTCGAGTGAATAGTGTGTGTTTCATTCCATAGCAAATCATCCATTATCAAAATAGCACAAAATATAATAAAAAGAAGAAGGGGGATTTTTTTATTATTCTTGAATAAGTAGATCTGCCAGTGACCGCTTACGCGGATATAACATTATCCTACTAAAATACAACTTAAAAAGGTATTTCAGTACCTTTCTTTTTTTTTTCATCTCTTTTTTATCATTATTAAAACACTGAATAACAATGACAGTAACGAACATAAGAAATGACAAGGGAGAGAACTTGGTTGGTATCTTGAATAAAAAAGATACTAATCAGCTAGTTTTAATTGTTCATGGTGAACAAGGTTAGTTTCTCTTTCTCGCTCTTTGACGTTTCTTTAATTATTTTTTTGTTACAGGGCATAAAGATTGTCTGTATCAAGTTGGTTTAGCCGAAAAGTTGGCATTTTCTACCTTTCGCTTTGACCTTCATGGTAATGGTGATAGTGAAGGAAAGGCAGGATATAGCCACATAGCTGTAAAGTAGTGAACACATGAAAAAAAAAGTAAAAAAAAAAATACTTATATTTTATTTTAGCAAGATACAGAAGATATTCATGCAATTGCTCAACATTTTGAATCTTTAGGATATGAAATATACGCTATTATCGGTCATGGCAGAGGTAAAATAAATAAATGAATATATATGTGATAAACCAGCTTAAAAAAAAATTATAAGGTTCGTTGAGTGGATTAAAGTACGCAACAAGTTGTGATAAGCCATTATCCCATTATGTTAATATTGCGGCACCTTATCTCGACGGAAACGCTGTTAAAAAGTCTGAAATTGCTTTTAAACCCGACTTTTTTGATTGGAAAGTATATCAAAAAGGTAAACTTATCACTGTTAAACAGAGACAAGAGGAAATTGATGTATACAATTCCTGGGATAGTTCACACGGTATGTAGTTTTTGTTTTGTTATTTAGAATGACTAACCTTATTTTGATTTTTGTTACCCAGTCATTCGTATGCCTAAAACAACTTGTGTATTGACAATTCATGGGTTAAATGACGAGGTAAAAAAAAAAGAGGCAAAACATTTTTACTTTTTAATATGACGACTTAAAAAAAACCATGCATATATAAAGACTGTACCTACTTATCATGCTGCTTCTTATGCCAACGCTATCTCCAACCATACTTTAAAACTATTACCCGAGGCAGACCACTCATTTACAAACCAATACGAACAATTAATTGATACCATTGTATCACATTTTGAGCAACACACCAATGACGCTTATCAAAAGGCATTGAATATGGGACAACATGTTAGTGTCACGATCCCTCGTTGGATCGATATTCCCGGTGTCAAAAATTTCAGAGATATTGGTGGCTGGCCATTAAAGGATGGTAGTGGATATATTAGAGAAAGAACTGTATTCAGATGCGGGCAGTAATGTGAATTTATATATATATTATATTTATAAACACAAAATTCTCATTTAATTCGTTCTAGTCTAGTAGATATCACAGAACACGGTATTCAAACTTTACGCAGGTTAAACGTTATTGCTGCTTTCGATTTTCGATCAGATCCAGAAATTGAACGTCAAGGTGTTATGCCGTAAAGTTTTATTTTATTTTATTTTTTATTGTGTAAATCAACTCATTACTAGTGTATAGTGATATTGCTGGATTAACACGTTACCCTTCCGCCATGTTTACGCAAGCAGATTACTCTCCTGCCGCGTTAGCTACTCGTTGGAAAGGCTATTTTGAAGGCGCTACTGGGTTTCCTAAAGTATATGCGGTTATTTTAGAAAAGGGTGCACCTCAATATCGTAAAATATTTATTCATTTAATTGAAAATCACTCAATTAGTTCAACAAAATCAATTATTGTTCATTGTACTGCTGGTAAGGATCGTACTGGATTGTTTGGCATGCTGTTATTAGGTTTGTGCGGTGTTGATGATGAAATTATTGCTAATGAATATGCTTTAAGTAATCTTGGATACTGGGGTAAAAACAAAAAATAGATAGAATAGTTTAACTGGTGTTAATGTTATTTTTTTTTTAAAAAAAAAAGAGTCTAACCGTGAATTAGAAAAAAAGGCAGAAATGTTGAATGTAACTGTGGATGATATGCGTATGGTGATGTCTGCCCCGTAAGTTATTTTTTTTTTTTACCTTTGTCATTGTGATGATGATGATATTAATCCGGGCTTGCTTCCTAGATATCTTGCTATGAAAGAAACCATTCGTCAAGTTAAGGAGAAATATGGATCAATTGAAGGATACGTTCGTGATGAGTGTAAATTGACTCAAGAACAAGTTAAAAAGGTCAAGGAACTTATGATTGTTCCTATTCGTTTTGAAGAACGTCAATTATATAGACCCAAGATCTAAGATATACTTTTTACCAAAAAGCATTTCTTTTCCTTTTTTTTTTTACGTGGAATAAAACCATTGTTAAAACACGTCAAAAGATTTATTTCTACCTTTAATCTTAAACAATAGATCGTCTTCTTTACAACGCGTAAAAAAGGGAATGCAAGTGACATTCAATGATTACTTTATAAGTAAAGGGAGAACTTGCATGCCACCGGAATATTCACCTTAATTTATCAATGATTGGCTGGTACAGATTCTTATCGGACCAGCCTAAAGTAGACTGCTGCACAGAATTTTTGCGTTCTTTTTTTTTTCTTTTTCTTTTCTTTAATAAAACCATGTCAGCCGTTACCCCACCTTTGTCAGCACCTCCTACTGACTCACCCAAAGTATTACCTAAAGAAACGAAGCAAGGCGATAAACCCGCAAGAAAGAGAACTAAAAAGAGAACCAAACGTAATGCTCGTAAAAATACACTCAAAACAAAAGTAGTTGTCAGAAGACTTCCACCTAATTTACCTGAAGAAATCTTTATGAATTCAGTTAAACCTTGGATATCTGAAGAAACTGTTGACTATTCACTTTACGTACCAGGAAAGCTTAGTAAAAGGTAAATATAAAGATGGAATTTATTCCCTTTAACAAAAAAAAAGAATTGTTTGATTTATCTCTCTTTTTTTTTATGTGTGTAGTAAAGCAAAAGAAAGTTTGTTTTCGCGTGCTTATTTTCATATGAAGACAATGGAAGCTGTTGTTGCATTTCATCAAGGTTTCGATGGTCATGTATTTATGGACAGTCGTGGTAACGTTTTTCTTTTTTTTTAAAAAAATAAATACGTATAACCGAAGTAGTTACTGATGGCAAAAAAAAAAAAATGACTTTAGGTAATGAAAGTAGAGCTGTTGTAGAATTTGCTCCTTATCAAAAGATACCAAAAGAACATAAAACGGCCGATATTCGTCAAGGTACTATTGACCAAGATCAAGATTATTTAGACTTTTTGGAATCGCTCAAGGAAGAGGAAAAGAGCAAAACTGATCTTTTAAATGAACCTGCAGATGGTCTTACTCAAATTGAAAGATTAGAAAACAGAATTGCCATGGTGACAGGTAACAAAAAAAAAGTAATACGCTGGAATGTTTTTTTAAAAAACTAAAACTCACTTATTTTACAGCTAAAACGTTGGCTGCCGAACAAGCAAATAAACCTAAAACTACCCCTCTTTTGGAGCATCTTCGTGCACAAAAAGCTGCGCAAGCCGCTTCTAAAGCTAAAAAGAATGCGAGAAGAAGAGCAGATAAGGGACCTGTTAGAAATACTGCTGATCAAGGCCCTAAAACTATTCAACAACCACCAACTGACGTAAAGAAAAAGAGAGAACGTAATAGAAAAAAGAAGGAGGTGGTAGTGGATGGTGTTAAGAAACCAGTAGATAAAGAGAATGCTGCACCTACAAAACCTCGTCCACCAAGAGAGCCTAGAGAGCCTAGAGAGCCTAAAACAAGAGAAGCTAGACCTCCTAGACCACCTAAAGAAGGTGGTGGTGGTGGTGGCGGTAATAACTCAAGACCAAAGAGACCTGCCAAAAAGCCTTCTACTGCTATTAGTGAATCAAGTAATACGGAAACAAAACCTAAGCTAATTAAGGTACTTGGACGCCAACCTGGAAGTAGACCATCCCCTTCAGGATAAAAAAAAAGATTTTCAAATTTGCTCAAAACCCCACGCTTCTTACTTCGAAGAAAAACTCTTTATATAAACGCCAAAAAGGTCCCTCGAAAAAAGGATAATTGAGTATATTTGGAAGAGAAGAAAGGATACAAACAGCTTTTGAAAAAAAGAAAAAAAGGTGGAATAATCTACCTTCTTTTTTAATTTTCTTTATGGGATACGTAAGGATTATCATACAACTTGCCACCACCTAAAAGGGAGATTTTTTAAATAAATACTTTTTTTTTTCTTTTTTTTTATACACATATTTTATTTATTTTTCTTTTTTCTTCAAAAAATAATGACGAGTAATAACCAAACACATGATTCCAAGTGTTTTGCAGATCTCACGAAACCTCTTGTCGCTATCAACAAGTCATTTTCGACAATGCAAAGACGTTTTGAAAAATTAAATCAAGTGAATAACGAACTTGTCAAATTTAACGATGCATTTAGTGCTTTTTTATACGGAATTACTGTCACTAATACTGCTGTCGAATGGACTCAGGTACACACACACACACACACACACACTATCACTTTTTTTTTTTTTTTTTTTTTTGGAGTAAAAACTTACAACATTTATAGGCTCCAACCGAAATGTCTTTACAAGAATTTCGTGAACATAATAAAACAAAAGCATCTACTTTAGAATCTCTAGGTAACGTTCATTTTAGTTATTTTACCGCACGATATACTTAAAAAAATAAAACACCAGCAGGACCAATTAAGGAATTTAAGGAACCAACTATAACTGCAACACACATAGAAAACGCTAAAAAAAGAAAAGCACCACCAACGACAACAAATGAACCTGTGAAATCGAATAGGCGTTTTGTTTCTAATGTAAATTATATCAGCGATAAAAAACGTAATTTACACTTTCTAATCTTTTTGTGTGTGTCTGTATTTAGGTAAACATTAAAAACATCATTGATCGACTTCCTTTAATGTACAGAGATCAAACAGTAACGTATTCCTTATTTTATGTGCGTAATTAACCAAGCTAATTTTGTGTTACATTTATAGGAGCATATGGAAAGTATGAAGCAATTATTAAAAACTTTAAGGTTACATCCGAATGGACTGTAAAGTAGCAAAACAAAAACAATATGGAATGAATTTATAGCAACTGATATTTATTACATAGGACAATGAAAGATTTAGTTGCAGCCGTTAAATTACCGCAATATAAAGTAACAACTTGTATCAATGCATTGATTCATAGTAAAGACGCAATAAAAAGCAATGAAAAGGTAATCTTATTTATTTTACATTAATTGTGAAACCTAACCTAATTTTTTTTTACAAAAAGGGTGCCTACAGCAAATATTTATTAGACCCAGAGAAGTTCCCCAGTGTAGAAAAAACAAGATAGAATGTCCCATCATATGAAAGCATCTCTTTATCTACTCTAATTTTGTGGCTTACATGTTCCGAATACAAGTGGTCACATTTCAATAATCAAAGCCTATTTTATTTTGCATGTTAAGCATTTTCATAAGAGAGAGAGCAGATTTTGAAGCTCTAATAAATTAGAAGATATTTCATTATTAATAGCAAATCACCGCCATTCACTTGTTGGTACATTGTAACGTATCAACCGGACCACAGGTTTAAAATTTTATTTATACTTGAAATCTTGTTTAAAACAATTTAAAGGAAGTTTTTGTTTTTTATTGTAAATAATGTCTTCATTCTAAATTTCATATTGGCTGCTTTTTCTTTTGAAACGGATAGTACATATACCGGCTTGACCACTGTGTATTCGTATCGATACGATTATCTTTAACTTGATTTAATTCGATGAGCTGGCTGCCCACCGTATTGAAATCGGTGTTGATGGTTGGTTGATCTATTTCCAAAGCAGGCATGAGTATTTGTGCGTGAAGCATATGCTTACTAGCAGCTCTACGGTAAGCGAAGTAATGAAGTAATGACATTGACGCGAAATGATTACACTTCCTTCGTAGACACATACATCCTACATACTTTCTTCGTCAGTAAAAAGATTTTACTTTAAAAACGTCATTGAACTGCTGTATCAGGATAAATGGTACTAATCGCTACTAACTCCACGCGAGATACATGTATAGTAATTTTTACGGGGCTGTTTAATCCTAAGTCTCACAAAAAAACTTGTTTTTAAATGTTCAATAATGCTAATTATCTGTATAGTGTGCTATGACATTCAAGTTTGCTCTAGAAACTTTCCTTTCCTAACAGCACAGTAACCAAATGACTCGGACTAGCAATGTATCGCTTATCGACCCCAGAGGTAAGTCTACCGGGAAACTTTGTAAAGTAGGGAGTGCCTCGTCTGCTTAATCCAATGGCTTGGACTCTTTCCTAGGGTTGACCCCTTTGGCCTTTCAGTTATTCTGAATGGTTGCCATGTAGCTTTAGTCTTAAGTTAAATACTTTCTTACATAACTTTTTTTTAGATAACACTGATCGCGTTCCACCGTACAACTGTAGACCAGGAACTGATTTGATCAGTAAAATGGTGTTAACTGACAATCAAGCCATCAACATGTTAATAAAGTTCTCGTGCCGGAAGTGGCAGAAGACCACTACGTTGCAACACCAACAGAGTTCATAAACAAAAACAAATGCGATGTTCTTTATGCCCCTCACGATCCTTTAAGTACATTTCCGCCCGTATTTATTGAAGTGCAAAATCAAGTGGATGAAAAATTCTTGGTACGCACCGTTCATTACAGTACACTCATACTAGCTGCGTTTTTTCGCTCGCTGCGCTCACGAAGCACCGTCGCCCTTATAAGATCCCCTATTTGAGGGGAGAGAACAGTCAACCTCGGCGGTCAGTTGAATGGTAAAGCTCTTCTAAAAAATAAATACCTGACTCTCAACGTACACTAATGTAGTACATTATAGGATTCTTATACACTCATATACGAACGGTACATGAAAATTACCTTTTTTTGTAACAAGTCTGGAGAATACATGCGTCTACATCATGAAGAAAATAGGTGAAATCGTGGTCCCTTCTTGCCTTGATGACTTAACCGTGTTTATCAACGTGAAAACCGTCAATGACCTCCTTCAAATTTCCCGTTTTTTTTTGGGGAGTCTAGCCTGCTGGAAAAAGGAAGTTAGATGTGATAAATAATCTGGAAAATAAAACTGGCTTTTTTTTATTTATCACTGTTTTTATTTTTTTAAAAAAAAGAATACGACGGCTTCGAATAAAATTATTCGCCAATTTTGGTGGCAACGGCGCTTTCACAAAGTTTCTAGTGTATAAAGTTATATCCTCACTTTAATCTTCCTCAATTATTTTTTACAGACTGCCCATGGTTCTATTTATGATGTTCTGTTTGAAAAATATGAGTATATGAATCGTACAGTTGTGTTAGATTAATTGATTTACCTTTAATTGATTTAGCGTTTCAAGAATAGAAGGTAAAATTATAATATCGCCAGAATCATTTAAAAACCGAAAACCATCAATCTTCATCATTCTGTATTACCCGTTGAACGGACTTCGAACTGTGATCCTTCCTGCAGCTATTGAAAACCATAAGTTGAATGTTGAAGTTGATGATAGCGGGGCCATTACCAATCCTTTGTCTATCGAATGCATTAGAAATAAGCTTATACAATGGGTAAGTCATTTACGCCAGAATGAAAAAAAAACCAGATAATACTTAGTTAATAACCTCTCTCATATTTAGACTTATTTCCTTATATAGAATCGAGATATCAATCCTCAAAAATGACCGTTTTTAAAAAAGTTGAAGGTTTAAAAGTAGATGCACTTTACCAGAAAAGAGAATTAGTGAAAGATGATACTGATTTGTCTACAGACAAACCTTTAAAAATTGGTAAATATTATCAAAGTACGTGCTGTGTTCGTGGCTGAATAAATTATATTACTCTACAGGCAACACAATAGAACTAATTCAATTCCTCAACACGATCTATCTACCCTTTGATCCAAAAAACGAAGAAGTCTATGAGAATAAATGCCTAACCACAAACGAAATTCTTGCTACCGTCTGGAAGTATTCAGACTTACACGAAGACAAAGGTGCCATAGGGTTTGCAAAATGGTGCAAAAACTGAAACATTAAATTTATGAGTAGTTCCATTAAAAGAAAAGAATCAGAAAGCCAAATGAAACGAGCCCGATCATTATACGTGGTCAAGAAAGAATTTATTGGTAAGTCATATCTTTTACTACTTTTTTTTTGTATCTCTAGCTCTGATTTTATTCATGCAATACATTAGAAAATATTATCAAAGATATAACTGAATACTGTGAAGAATATAGAGAACATATTCAAAAACTAAAAAAAGAAAATCACAATATCATAGGATACGCTAGAAAGTCGGAAGAAAAAGTAGACGATGAAGACAGAACACGGCTAATTCAACTCATGTGTGATAGACTGAGGGAAAGATCTTTAGTCGATAAATTGTTCGTTTCATTTTGCTCAAATGCAAATTATCCTATTTCTGAAAGGGATTTAAATGTAGAAATATCCAATAATCCAAAAGTATATGTCGGCCTGGTGTAGATTTTGGTCATTGCAGAATCTCCGAAACGTGTAATATATTTGTTAGATCAATTTGCCAAGAACAGCTAATAAATCAATTCGACAGCAATGAGACAATACCATTAACTATTAACAATTTAAGGCAATCGACAACGTACTTCGGAAAAAAATCAACTTATAACCCATGGAGAAGTAGCCTTAGTGAATTTAATACGACCCTGACTATGCCAGCAACAGCCACAACACTATGCAGCTTACCATCCAGTGGATATGGTTTTGGACCAGATTCTCTGTCTTTTATCTCTTCCCAACTACTTCAATTGTTTTCGATTGCAGTTATTTACAAAAAATTTGTTATAAAGAATAACGAATTGGAAAGTTTTTTCATGGTTCATAGTCTCGTATTAAAAAATAAAAAATCGCTCAAGGATTGGGATTCTCTAGTTAAAATTGTTAAAAAATCAAAAGAAGAACTTGAAAAAACTGAAGAGATCAATGTACTTGAATTCTGCCAAGAAAATAGCATTTCTACAATAGCCAAGGGGTTGAGCGGCGCATTACCTACGGCAAATATGCATATTGAAAAGAATGTTAAAAATAAGTTTTTATCACTCTACAAATAATTTTTTTTAACAAACGAGGAAGGTTTTATTTTGTTATTATGTAATAAAGTTTTTTTTTAAAAAATGACCTAAGAGATGTATAAAAATAATGAGTTTCGTTTGTTAGCTTTCTTAAGATTAAACTATTATTACACCGCCTTTTCCATTATGGACATTGCAATAACTAAATAAAACTAATACCTAGATAAAATAATAGCGACTGTGTTAACAGTGAGTAAGCTCGACGATCGGTTTTTGTTTGAAGTAGAAGTACCCATGGTGATTTAACTGCTTGCAAACAGTAGACAAGAAGTATAACCAGATTCAACTCATAATCTACGCTGTTCGTGTAACTTGGTTATACTTTTGGTGTACTTTTAGCTGGTGTACTTTTGGTGTACTTTTTAAGCTGGTGTACTTTTTTGTAAGTAAGAGATTAAGATAAAAAACTAACCTGATCTGTAGGATCGTGGGTGTAGTAAATTCAATGTCATCCATTTTAGATAATTTAATTACAATGCAAATAGCTTGTTCGCATTTACGATACTATGTACTACAAATGTAGAGATGTACAAAACGCGTAGTTGAACTTTGTTATTAAAAAGGCAGCTAAATCCGAAGTTGCGAAAAAATAAACGGATAAAAGAAGTGTAAATAAAATAGAGACTCTGAATGGTTTATTGAAGACATCTGGATGGTTTTATTATAGGAATAACATGTCAGGCAAGGCAACAATATAAAACGCCAGCATCACCTGTTTTCCCTTTTTTTTCTTCTTTAACCTACAACAAGAAGACCTTCCAACAGGAGTGATTCTCAACAAGAAGAACTATCAACAGGAACGATACGATTTCATACGATACGTTCTTTTTTTTTTTCTAACTATCAACTCATACTGATTTTTTTTTTCTTAGGATTTTTTAGTCAGGAACGTCAATAATGTAAGCCCTCTTTTTACGTTCCGTCTGAAATCAATAGCAGGAGCACAAATGCGCAAGCATTTATCCGATAGTCGTGTACTGTATAGCTTTTGTCCTGTTTACAATTTAACGGGTATATTTGTGAAAGGTAATTTTTTATAGTATTCTTTATGTACGTTGCTAAAGTTGAGTAGGATATATGGCTACCACTTACAAGATGTATTTGGCGTTCTGTAAAGTAGGAATGTTTCTTTAGAACTTTGGTACTGATCGAAACCATTCAAGTACTTTTTCCTTGATACCGTTATACGGCGAGGTACTTGGACCGTTCATAACCAATTCCATCTGATTGTTTTATGCTTAAAAGGGTTTGCGGTCGTGTTTTATCAAAAAGAAAACAGGGGGAAATCGGAGCTAAAAGTCGAAGGTTTAAAAGTAGATGCACTCTATTTATGTATTTTGAAAGGATTTTGGTTGATAGTTCGCGTACAAAGTAATATCGGAGCAAGTGGATCGTCAAAATAATAAATGTCGACATTCTTTATGGCATCAACTTCCTTAGTCAGCTTTTCAACATTTTCCTCATCATATTCTTCGCAATAAAACATGTACATTGCTTGTTCTCTTGTTATGACAACCATTGTTCAGCTAATGAGAGGCCAAAATGCAGATATGTTAAAGTGCATTTTTTACCAGTTAGACTTTTTTTTTTGTTTTCTATTAAAAATAAAATCATTAGTCGCACGTCAATGAGCGGTGGAACTAGAATAAAACGGGGACTGTGGATAAGTAGATATAAGAGGAAAAGAAAGATAAAGAGAAAGAGGAAAAAAAAGAAGAAAAGAAGGGACTAGACTAATCTTGTGTTGGGTGGAGTAATCGTTCGATATGAGTGATTATCCGTAAGAAAGAGGATTCAATTCGGGAAAGAGGATAAGTGGATAGGTTATCATTTCCATGTTGCCAATAAATAATCCACAGTTGGTGTAGAGTAGTGGAGAGAGTCGAGAAATATTTTTTGGCTTTACGAATACCTTGAGGGACCTTTAGATGTCGTATTGATTTGTATATATCGTCGGCAGAAAGACCAACAAGAGGGAAATAATTCCGTAGTACTTGTTTCTAAAGCTTCCATTTAATATTGCATTCTACCAGAAAATGACGTCTATTGTCGGTATCACGGCCACATAGGGAGCAGGTCGAGGAAGAGACTATGCCATACTTAAGGAGAACCTTTTTGGTATGAATACAGTCAGAGAGACAACAAAAGTACAGAGTTCGAGCATTTGGGTACATCTGACACGTCCAGAGAGACTTGGCGATGGAGGAGGAAAATTTCACCGGAAAAGGGGAAGAGGGCTGGATACGTTGTCGTAGGTCTTGAGAACTATATTGTCTCCATACGGTAGAACTGTTGATGTTAGTTACCATGGACTGACTAGACCATTCAACCGGAAAGGGCATATCTTCAAGAATATAGGGCCAAATGCTGGAGTGGAGCTTGACGATACGAGTCTGCAGACTATATTTATACAATTGTAGACATAGACGAGGATATCGTGTATACTCACCGGCGACACGGAGACGAAGGCTACTTTGAGCGATATCAAAAATAAAGAACTTGTCACTGAGAAAGGTTTTGTGCTTGAGAATCCAGTGGTTTTCGTCAGGCGGTATGAGAAGCTTGTACAATGGTAGATCCATTAGGGTAACTAGGGGAAGCTCGGGGAAGGCAGGTGCGAATCCGGTATGGATAACGTCAAATGCGTCGAAGATCGCAAGCCAAATGGAAAGGTTGTTGTCACAAACACGGCTCTTTCGATATTCAGGGAAATAGAATGGAACCAGTGGACAGTGAGACGATTTAAGGAACAACGAGAGATGATTGAGAGCAAACTGATAAACAAAAGATGGATAGGATATGGGGTTGAATATGTAATTTAACCATTGTTTTTGAAGAATATGGTGTTGTATTACTGGATCCAAAACTTTTAAACCACCATGGGACCAGGATAGAAAGATCACTTTTTTTTAAGAGAAGGGTTCTTTTTTTTGCCAAATGAATTGATAAATACATGACCGGAGACGTTGAAAGAGTCGCTTTGTAGGTTTGAGCAGTCGTAAAGAGTACCAGATTTTAGAAAGAATCAAGACATTCATAATAGTCACTCGCCCTAAAATTGATAGCTGTCGTTGCGAATATATCTGACATTGAGTGGTTACCTTCACGAGGAGTTGATCTTCAAGTACGCGACGTTGTCTTGTACAGTAGGGGAGGTAAAACCCGAGATATCGAAAAGCTTGCACAGATCTACTATGATGGTATGTTGGTATATTATGTTCAGTCAATATCGAATTCCAAGAAGAGTCCAGTTTACCATTTAAGGAAAAGGCTTCAGTTTTATCAATGTTAAACTTAGCATTTGACACCAAGGTGTATTGCTGCATATGTAGTTGAGCACGAGAGAAATCGTTTTGATCACGTAACAGGATACAAACATCATCGGCATAAGCAAGGAGTTTGAGTTTTGGCGAGTCAGTACGAGCCCCTTCGGTAGACGAAATACCTTGGAAGGTGAACCCTTGTAGCTGGTTATCTTGTAGTAGTGAAAGAAGAAAAGGTTCCAGGGCGAGATTAAATAACAGTGGAGAGAGAGGGTCACCTTGTCGAAGACCTCGCTGTTGTAAAATACAGGAAGTAAAAAAAACCATTGATACTTATGTATACCTGATTACCGAAAAATAAAAAGAAGAGGAGAAACCAAATTTGAGCATCACTTGACGAAGATAGTCTGGGTGCACGCGGTCGTACGCTTTTTCTTGATCAAGTAATAGACCTACACCGGGAATATCTAATCCTTTTACTTGATCTAAGACCATAGAGAGAGCCATACCATTATCCCCAATAAATTTTCCAGGTACGAATTCCGTTTGATACGGGTTTAGTTGTGAACTTACCAATGATCCTAAGCGTTTAGTAATGAGTCTAGTAAATATTTTAGCATCACAATTGATTAAAGAGATTGGACGCCAGTTTTTTAAGGAAGACAGATCGCCTTTTTTTTTTGGGAGTAGACGCACCCGTATATCTTGCCAAGAGGAAGGAATGATACCTTTTAAAGCATCATTGTAAACATCAAGTACTATTTGTTTCAAGCAAGGCATTCTAAATAACAGGGCTAAAAAGGGATAACCCAAACCATCCACTCCAGGGCTACTACTCTTCTTCGCTCTATTAGTTTGTGCTATCAGTTCGTCAAGAAAAAATTTTGCTTCCAGGGATTCAGCCTCGTGTGCAGGAAGTACTCTATCAAAGTTAATACCATCCAAGTAGTTAATGATTTCAGTAGGTTCAACTGTATTGACAGAATACATCATTTGATAATATTGCTGTGCATAAGAATTCATAATATCAGGGTCACTGGTACAAATATTTTCTGCGTTGGGGTCTATGGGTGCGGGAGATTGAAGAGATGCCATGTACTGTTGTGCTGTCATTTGTTGATGTATCTGTTTAAGATAGCTAGCTGAGCGTTCGCCATTTTCTCTCCAAATGGCTCCCGCTTTCAACGCTGAGACATCTGCAAGTTCTTGTTGTAATGAATATATCATTTTATCGATTTTCGGTAGGATGATTTGAAGAATTGCTACAGGAGGTCTGGATCGTAACACACGATTTCTTTTTTTACCTAGTTGTCTAAGAGTTAGCGTACGCCAAGATACATATGTAATGCCAAAGGATTTGATAACCTGTTTTGTTGAGGATTTAACAGCTTCCCATTTCAATTGTGGTGAAAAATCAGGGGACATATCAGTAGTTAAAGATCCTAATTTCTGTCGCAATAGTTTCTGAAAGGATTTATTATCAGCATATATCGGGTTACCTCGCCACAGACCAGGACCGACTTGAGAATCGTCCAAAGAGAACTTGACAGAGTGTGATCTTTGATTTCATTACTGACTAGAGTGTAGTTTATATTGAGAGGCGTCTTCCTGGAGCTTGCGGATATGTTACTGTTCAAGACTGCCAAGGTTGGATCAGACATGCTGAGACCTTCTGGGACAGGTGTATTAACAAAGAACTAGACTTAAGGTAAATATTATCACTGTATGTTATCTTTTCCTACATATTTAATCCCAAAATAAAAATGTATTTCGTACCAAAAAAAATAATAAAGTGTGCCAAATTTATTTTGGAGTCGTACCAAAAAAAAAAATTAAGCCGTAAACACGAACTGAGTTCGTTTAAAGAATTTCCAGTACAGCACAACCAATTAAAGCTTTACTTATCAAGTCTGCGTCACTGAGTTGTAACCCTTTTTTTTTCATTTGGGAATTCTTTTTTCTTTTTTTCTTTTTCTACTTTTTAACATCTCTTTTTTAAAAAAATAAATAAACAAAATGGAGGAAGAAGTTGCTGCTGTAAGTTGTGGGAATAACGTGTAGTTCTTTTGGGGGATGTGTATATACGTAAAACGACTCTTCTTTATACTAACACACGTAATATACCTTTTTAGCTTGTTATTGATAACGGTTCCGGTATGTGTAAGGCCGGTTTCGCTGGTGATGACGCACCTCGTGCTGTAAGTACAACATCATCTTGTTTAAAAATAAAATAAAAAAAAACCCTCATCTAATAGTATAAAAACGAAAAAATATTAGGTCTTCCCTTCTATTGTTGGTCGTCCTCGTCACCAAGGTGTCATGGTCGGTATGGGTCAAAAGGATTCTTATGTTGGTGATGAAGCTCAATCTAAGAGAGGTATCTTAACTCTTCGTTACCCTATTGAACACGGTATCGTTACCAACTGGGATGATATGGAAAAGATTTGGCATCACACCTTCTACAATGAACTTCGTGTTGCTCCCGAGGAACACCCTGTTTTATTAACTGAAGCACCTTTGAACCCCAAGTCTAACCGTGAGAAGATGACTCAAATTATGTTTGAAACTTTCAACGCACCTGCTTTCTATGTTGCTATTCAAGCCGTTCTTTCCTTGTATGCTTCTGGTCGTACCACCGGTATCGTTCTCGATTCCGGTGATGGTGTTACTCATACCGTTCCTATTTATGAAGGTTACTCTCTTCCTCATGCCATTTTACGTTTAGATATGGCTGGTCGTGATTTAACTGATTATTTGATGCGTATTCTCGCTGAACGTGGTCATTCTTTCACCACCACTGCTGAACGCGAAATCGTTCGTGATATTAAGGAAAAGCTCTGTTATGTTGCTCTTGATTTCGAACAAGAGATGCAAACTGCTGCTCAATCTTCTGCTCTTGAAAAGTCTTATGAACTTCCTGATGGTCAAGTCATTACTGTTGGTAACGAACGGTATGTATTTGTTTAGTGTCACCGTTTAATGACCTATTTGTTTACGTTTCATTTTATTTTATTTTAATAGTTTCCGTGCACCTGAAGCTCTTTTCCAACCCGCTCTTTTGGGTCTTGAATCTGCTGGTATTCATGAAACCACTTATAACTCCATCATGAAGTGTGATGTTGATATCCGTAAGGACTTGTACTCTAACATTGTCATGGTAAGTTTTTTTTTAAAGAAAAATGTATATGTATGTAATATTTGATGATTTATATATAAATAACTATAGTCTGGTGGTACTACTATGTATCCTGGTATTGCTGATCGTATGCAAAAGGAAATCACTGCCCTTGCTCCTTCTTCCATGAAGATCAAGATCGTTGCACCCCCAGAGAGAAAGTACTCTGTCTGGATTGGTGGTTCCATTTTGGCCTCTCTTTCTACTTTCCAACAAATGTGGATCTCAAAGCAAGAATACGACGAATCTGGTCCCTCTATTGTCCACAGAAAGTGTTTCTAAATCTCTTAATTTTTTTGCTGTAACCTCTCTTTTTTTTGTTTACTTTTCTTTGTTCCAAAAAAACATATATCTTTTTTTTTTTTTTACACACCCAATCTCTTATTTTTAAGTGATTTTTCTCTCTCTTAAAAAAAGGAATAGTAAACTTTTTTCTTATAATAAAATACACATAATCTTTTCTCTTTATTTTTATTTGTTGTCTATAATTTGGTTAATAAACCAAGCGCATCTTCCATATCATTTTGGGTCTTTTCGTAAAGACGTTGCTCTTCTTCAATTTTATAAGACTAATAATATTTTTTTTAAACCTTAATCATCCTGTCAAACCTGTCAATTTCATTTTATACATTGTATATTACCTCGTCCATATCATCATTTTTAATTTGAATAGCCTTCTTCTTCTTTTGTACAAGATGAGGTGTAAGATCATCCATCAAGTTGTCAAGATCATCAATCAAATCAGCATTCTTTAACTTTTCTGATTTGGTAAGTGGTTTCCTATTCTTTTTTTCTGTTGTATTTTTGTTTCGGTTATAAGGTGTCTTTTGAACTGTTGAGGTTTTCTTTGCTTTAGCCATGGTTGAATCTATTCGAGTGTATTAAACAAAAACAAAAAAAGCTTTTTCTTTTTCTTTTTTTTTGTGGTGCTTTATTTTTTTTTCTGGGGATAAATTGTACTTCCGGAGTAGTAGTGGTCACTATCTAACGAAAAACGTAAAAAGTTCTTAAGGATAACGGCGTATCCTGTTTATTCCCAAGTCGTTCGATTCGTTTATCTCAATATGTCAGACCTTACAGTTAAATTGACAACTTTTATGATTAATAGTTAGTTTTTTTTTGTTTCTTAAAAGCATTTACAAAAATCTGAAGAGACCAGTCCAAAATTACACTGAGAATAAATAATTTCTTACGAAACTTGTGTACAACACTGTTCTCTTTTTTTTATATACGTCTTATATCTCTCTAAAGTCTATTCGTAATGTCAGACTCTTTATCACAGTTATTGAAAAACCATAACCAGCAACAGGCAGAAGTAAAAAAACAAAACGGTAAGGAAAAAAAGAAATTCAAATATTTCTTTTAACGTAATGTACTTATTTTTTTTTATATAGAACAATTAAAAAAGAATGCTGTTCAATCTACTAACGAATTAACAGATTCTTTAACAGAATATGTTAATGAAGGGTAAAGAAAAAAAAAGAGAAAATAATGCATACAAAGCATCCTAAACTCATCTATTAAAAAAAACCTCTTTCTTTAAAGTGTAACTGAAATATTCTCAAAACAAAAGGAATTGGAACAACTGTCGAGGAAACTAGCCAATCAAACCACCCGTTACGCCAATCAAACACAGCAATGGTTAACATTGGTAGACAGCTTCAATATGTCGCTTAAAGTAAAAAAGATATACGTTCGATTTTACAGTAGAAAACGTACTCATTTTAAAAGTAAATTTAACAGGAATTGGGTGATATTAGAAATTGGGCCGAGGTAATGGAGCATGATATGAAAACAGTAATGACAACATTAGAGTTTGTACATCAAGGTAAATAATAAGTGAGGTTTTTATTCCAGAAAAAACATATGCTCAGAAAAAAAAAATTGGTGTCATCTAGGTACAATTGATGGTGAACCAAAACATTAATAAAAAAAATTAAAATAAAATAATAAATGGTCTAATGTGAGAAAAACTACAGTTTTCAGATATTTAGTACGACAATAACATTGTCATATAGTTATGGGGGCAATATATTGGCTTGTATGTAATCGTTAAAAGTTATAATAACACTCGAATGTATAGTTTTTATTCTTAAGAATGCGTGTGATAGTTTATGTAAAAAATGAAGAAAAATGTGTAATAACTATCATGTATACCATTTTACTATACATATTTTTTCTATAAAAAAAACCACATTAAAAAGGCAACTACTTGGTAAACGTTTTAGTACCCGTGTATTTTGTCGCGCAATTAATCTCAGAAAAAAAAACTCTTTGTGTTCAAAATCCAATTTATCGGAACTCAAAGCGTGAGGACTATTTACAGGAACTTTAAATGAAAGAACAGGCTACTTTGTAACAGTAACATAGTTTTTGGTTTCCTAATTCTTTTTATTCAAGTAGATCTGTTTAGAGTTGACTTGTGATAATAAACCTGTTCATCCCGTTAAAAAATAACTATAGTCAGTAGCAACGCGGTAAAAACCGTATGCAGTTAATAATCGTAAGTGCCGACGGGGAAGTAGTAGTAGACATTGATCTTCTCACTGAAGTAAATCTCGATCTTGTTTCCGTTTCGCTAGTGATACGAACTCTCTCCCCTTCTCTTTAAATTATTTTAATTACTCTATACTTATTCTAGTAGGTATTGTTTTAGTCCTAGAACAATCCTCGCTTTTTCTTTTAATGGCTTGATCTGGGAAAATAGTATGTTTCTGTTTCGAGTTCGGGAGCAGAAAATACTAAGCTTAAGAATAATAAAGATAACCAATTTTTTTTATGGAAAGTAGCACTATGTAAGAACTTGTAAACTTGTCTATACGTAATATAGTACGCTTTTGAAAGTAGTTTCGAGATATATCTTCCCTTCTTCAGAAAAAAAAAATACACGAGGATGCAAAGGAAAAAAAAAGAAATTAACCTGGACAAATCGAGTAATTGTAGAATACGGTAACTTTTTTGGCGTGCGAGGTAAGAATTACCCCATATTTTTTTTCTGGAGATAATCGGGTGCTCGTTATCGTAAGTCAATCACATCTACAAGTCAAATAAAGTTATTATAAACCTTGAGTACTTCAATTAACTTTTCTGTTACTCGAAGCATCGCCTAAAAGAAGAAGAAAAAAATCTCACTGTTCTCAATTAAGCACATTGGTCCAGAAAAATATGGTCATTTGGAAATACATTTAATTGGTCTATAAAAAACACAACATCGCCTCAATCTCAAGTTAAAATATAACTATTTTTAAAGAACCGCGTACAATACCATAACTTACCCCGCAATTATATTTTTTCCCATCATTTCAGGTCCCTTCTCTTCCCACTTTTTCTTCCTTTTTTTTCCCCCAGAGTTTTTTTTTTATATAAATAACTGTATTTATTGCTTTTGTTTATTTTCCTTTTGTTTGTAACGATAACTACTACAAAAAAAAGAGAGAGAGAGAAAAAAAAGAAGAAATAAGCCATGTCAGAGTATCATTCATTCTCTTTGTCGCAGCATTTATCAAATAGTAAATCATCGAATGACAATAACGATGATAGGCCACCAGAAGAATTTTACCAACATAAATTCTCAATAAATGATGCACTCATAAATCAAAATAATAAACCAAACAATAATCATCAACAGCATGACTGGTCTCATACTACAATAGATTCTATATTAAATAGTGCGCCGAATTTCCAAACAACGCCACCTAACTCATCTGATAATAATACTAACTTCAATCCATTATTTGATTTCTTGCCTTCATTCGATGATCACTTAATAATCGCTAACCCCAATACAAATAATACAAATAATACAAATACGCTTAATACGATCCATACTACCGAAGTTATAGACAATACAACTTTTAATAACAATAATAATGTAACAAAACTTGAACACACATACACATACACATTTGATTTTTTTTATATTAAACTAATTCTTTTTTGAATATAGATACAGGAGCAGCCTTTATTCACCTTTGACAATCATAATAATCCAACCACTCAAAATATAGATGAGATGAGATCCATTACACCTTATTTTGATGGAATAGAAGAACCCCAGAATTATATTATCAAAGATACAACAAATACTACTAATGAAATAATGGTAATAAAAAACCCTCTTTTTTTTCGTACTTTTTTTTCTCACGATGAAACATGATTAGAAATAAACCTTTTTTTTTATAACAATCCGTTTCTACAGTTAACTCATCCGTCTGGAGAAGAAATGAATAATGCAACTGGGTTTTTAGAATTCCAATCACCACCAACCAGTCGTATCAATGCTCCTGCATCATCTAGAACAATACAAGTTACAGCTAATGCTGTCAAGATGAAACCTGCTATTCAAGCTTACTTACATGCAGATGATCCTATTGAAGCTGGTGAACGTACTGTTATTATCATGACAAGTAAAGTAGCTCAAAAGAGTTACGGTACAGAAAAAAGGTACACTTTTTTTTATTTTTTTTTTTTTAAAAAAAAATTATATTAAAATTTTAATACCCAATAGATTCTTGTGTCCTCCTCCAACTGCGATTCTTGTCGGTTCTTCTTGGTGGACGCCTCCTTCCGACCAAGAAAGCGCACAAGAAGGTACATCATTTCAAGATAAAGACAATATCACTCGTGCACCTCCTTCTTTATCCATTGGTATTTCAAGCGAGGCGTCCGCGCAACAATCAGGGCGAATTGAATGGTATTGCTCTTCAGATACCTTGGTAGGCCAAACAGGTGGTTCCAATACAAAACTATCTATACAATCGCCCGGAACAAAACATAAAGATACTACCATTGTATCCATCTCAAACGAAAACAAATCAGCAAGTGATGACTGGTATCGAAGCAGTAAAAACAAAGCACTGGCTGGTGGACGATGTGTGTTAAAACGATTGTATATCAATGACGCTGATGAAAAAAGAAAGAAAGTAGAATGCCTTATCAAAGTTCAGCTAGCAAATGGCCTTATGCTTGGTACTCTTTCCAGTAGAGGTATCAAAGTTATTAGTAAACCTAGTAAAAAAAGACAAAGTGTTAAAAACATAGAATGTAAATATTATCGTACAAGTTCATTATATAAAATAGATACTTACTTTTTTTTTGGGGGGAATTAAATAGTGTGTATTTATCATGGAACTACAGTATCTTTATTTAATCGAATTCGATCTCAAACCGTATCTACAAAATATTTAGGCGTGTCTTCTACTTCCGGCGAATCATCAATATTTGATTATCCCGGTAGATTGCAAAACCAAAAGAATGTACCAAACAATAGTGATACTTGCTTTGTTGCCCGAACAAGCTCTTGGGACCCTTTTGTTATCTGGGCTATCGATGCTACACAAAACATCTCACCCCAAGAAAACAATAGTTCTTGTCGAATTGATGAGTATATCGGTTGTCCTAGTTTAACACCTACTATATCTTACCCAAACCCTCCCACCATCGCTTTAAAAAACAGAACCAATCAACCTTTGGCTATTCGTTATAACCAACATGTTGTACTCCAGTGTTTAACAACAGGTCTTGTCAGTCCAGTTATGATTGTTCGAAAAGTAGATAAAGCGTCTACGGTAGTAGGAGGTGCACGTTGCCCAGATCAATTTGATCCTTCATTTTCAGGTGGAGGAGAGTACGGTGATGAAGTTTTAGGAGATCCAGTATCCCAATTACATAAAATTGCATTACAAATAGTCCAACAAGAACAAATAATCAGTCAAACCAAAACAGCAGATAATTACAGTCGTCTCCACAATCCGCAACCACATACTTCTGTTTTTCAATTCGCAAGTAACAGAATGCAACAAGAAAGCGCCTCGAATAATATGATGCCGATGATGACAGAAGGTCCTGTCACTTACCTTGCCTGTTTAAACGATCTAGTTGGAACGCATAAAACGACAGATAAACGTAGCCCGATTAAAGGAATTTATTCTAATATTAATCCCGCCGCTGCCGCTGCTGCTGCTGAAAGTTATAATTTTACTGCCAGCGCTTTGTCTGCTACATTAAATACTATGCCATCTCCAACTCGTAAACGACGTCTTTCTATGCTGGAAGAGCAAACCAATTTTGATATATTATCATCACAACAAATGCCACTATACGATCAAAACATACCAGAGAACGAAACCCCTAGGCGACGTGTCAGTAGTGTCAATGATGCTCAAAATAGGTTCCAGTCATCTCCTTCAATTAGCCATCCACACTTATTCACACAAAGATCACATTCTATATCGAGTCCTTCAGCTGCATACAACAGTATTAAACCCGTAAATACAGCTGCTATTAATCGTAGAAACAGTGTCACTGCCAATAGTGGCCAGGCCTTGGCTGAATTTGGTGCATATTGGTCAGAGGATGTCACCGATGCTGCTGTATGGACGATTGTCGGCACAGGTAAATACAAATATATACCGCTTCGCATTTTTTTTTTTCGATATTAAACTTATTTAATAATCTATAGAATGTGCTCGATATACGTTTTGGATACCTCCTTATTTAGATGAGAATAAAACTCAAGAAAAACAAATGACAACCCCATTAAGTACACCGTTTCCGTGTTTGACCCATTTTGCAATTTCCAACGATCATTATTCCGCGCCTAGTAACAAAACAAATGGAAAACCTGATTATAATTTATCTACCATGATGACTGTATCCGGTGAGAACTTTACGCGAGATCTTCAAATTTGGTTCGGTGATATCAAAGCTCCGTTTACAGAGTACCGAAGTCGAGAAATGTTAGTATGTCGTATCCCAGATCGTGATGATTTGTTACAATCCGTAGGTTTAAATCGAGCACACGATACAGTATCCGACCATGAAGAGGATGACTCTTTTAGGCAAAGATTGCCTTTTAGTATAAGAATTTTGTTAGTACGAGGTGATGGTGTAGTTTATAAAACTAGTCGATCGTACTCCTTCTGTTGATTTTTTACGTCCCTCTTCCCTTTTTTTTCATATGTATTTCTACTCATTTTTTTTTCTTTCCCTCTCTCTTTCTTCTTCAATATGTTATTATATCTACTCTTTTTATGCAAACAAAAACAAAAACAAAAAAACCCTTTCTTTACAAATACATCTGTATTATAAACCTATGTAATAAAATTAAAAATTGCTTACTTATCAGGCGCGGGTTTTATGCATATATTCAAGTGGTCGCTTATATAATTATCCCGTAGGACATGGTCGCAGTTCAGAAATTATAAAAGTGCGGGGAAGCCCCCCTCTCAAGAAGTTTTTTTATAGTGAGTATGTTTATTTAAGATATATGTATTTTACAGAGTTTTTTTTTTTTTTTTTTTTACAAAGTTTTGACCTTGCCACGGAACTCATCGAGAGACTTATAACCCTTAGCGATCATGATATCAGCCAACTCCTTATTGATACGAGCAAAGACAGTAGGGCCTTCTTCTTTCAAAGTAGTACCGATTTGAACGGCACTGGCACCAGCCAAGACATGAAGGAAGACTTCCTTACCGGAAGTAACACCACCAACACCAATAACTTGCTTACCAGGCAAACGACGATAAAACGCGTTAACGTTAGCTAATGCAGTATTTAAAACCATCAAACCACCCAAACCACCAAAGCCATCCTTGGGCTTAATCAAGGCAGACTCAGTTTCGAAATCAATAGCTAAACCATTACCAACAGAGTTAATACAAGTAACATAGACCAAGTTATCAAACTTGTTGAAGATGGTAGCAGCAGTATCGAAATGAGCAATATCAAAGTAAGGAGGTAATTTGACACCGAAAGGCTTCTTGATAAGAGGAGCTAAAACGTTTAAAGCGCTTTCCATGGCTTCCATATCATAACCCAATTGAGGCTTACCGGGTACGTTGGGACAAGAAAAGTTAACTTCCAGTACACAAGGTAATTCAGCAGCAACAAAGGCTTCACACATCTTGACATTATCAGCTAAGGATAATCCAGAGAGAGAAATGAATAAAGGCTTCTTGCTAGAGTAATCGTAGTTTTTAGCAAAGTTCAAGTAATATTCATAGCCTTCGTTGGGGAGACCCATAGAGTTAATAGAACCGAGACCAGAAGGCAAAGGTAAATAACGAGGAGAAGGGTTACCTTCACGGTACTCGTATGTAGCAGACTTGGTGATTAATGAGCCAGACTCACTTTCAATCATAAGCTTCAAGTCAGCTTCGGTTTGACAACAAACACCTGAAGCATTGAAGAGAAGGTTAGGAAGAGAAAGACCAGCAACTTTTGTAGAAAGATCAACCATTGTGTTTTATTTTGTTTTACAAATGGAAAAAAAAGAAAAAAAGAAAAAAAAAAAGAAAAAAAAGAGTGCTAAAGATTAAAAAATTAAGGTGGTTTAAATAGTCTTGTCAAATTGAAAAGAGTCACATCGCTTTTTGGAACGAGATCTTGAACAGGGAGTTTAAAACTTTGGCGTAGTTGTAAACGTATCTTCGAAAGGTAAAGGCAATAGTAATGAAGAGGTCGAGTGACTCATAGCGACATACCTTGATTCTTCTGTAGCAGGTTTAGGAACAGGATTGATACCGAATTCACCTATATCTTCATCACAGGGCACAATCATCATGGAGTGTGTGTACCTACTACGATCTTGATCTGGCCGTAAACTATGAATCACGTCGCGATTCTTTCTAGCAGGAGAAAGCGGAGGAGGAGTATACTCTTCATTTTCTTCCAGCTCTTGATAAGTCTGTATAGGTTGCAACGCCAAAGAGTTTACTGTTGGACTTTCGTCCAAGTAATACGGATCTGGTTTATTTTCATCGGCTACAGAAACTGACAAGTAATCGGCCTTTTCGAACCCTTTCATTGACCGACCGCAACTTCCTTTACTTGGCATCGAAGGTTGATGATGAGAGACCAGTGTGGTTAAAGAAGGTGCAGTAGACGTAATCGAATTATTCTTGCGGTACCCAGCATCTACCGGGTTGGGCGCAATAGGTAACGGTCCAAACTGGAAAGCGCTGTCGCAATTAGTTATGCCAGACTGAGACAGAGGATGAACACCGCTTTTACTGTACGTGTATTCACTTCCCGATTGCGAGCTGTCGAAGACCAAAGTAGATGCTTGTGCATAGTTACTGCTAATGCCACTTTGGTTGTTAATTTGTTTGTCTGTACCATTTGTACCTTCTGCTAAAAAATCTTCGTCAGAAGGATGGACAGGGGCGTGGTTATGCTTAGGGTGAAAAATTAAAATCATACAAAACCAAGTAATTACTGCACAAATATTAACTGAAAAAATAATATATATATTTGTCAGTAAAAACTCCTCCTTTTTTTTTTGTTAATATACTTACTGTTACAAATAAAAAAATCAGCAGAAAATTTATGAATATTTAATGTCTTTCGTGTGGTTAGACCATCGCAACTAAGAATGGTTAATAAAATACCATGTCCAAACAATACAGTAGACAAGACTAAGTTGATTTCTTGAAAGTACCGGATCTTTTGCGTGATCGATCGGCCGTTTGTTGTATCACGACTGTTCAATAACAACTTTCTAAATCTGAAATGAGATACAACGCCAAGGCAAGCAACAATAAATAATTCTACATCAAAAAAATAACTTTTTAGTCTTTTTTTGAAAAAAAAAAAAAGCAAAATGTTCTTGACATACCAATACCGTAGACCATTTCAGGCATGATTTCTTTATAAGTTGGTTCATAAATGTCACGCGAAAAATTATATTGTAAAATGGGGAATACAATAAAACTGGAGCAAGTCCAAGCTATATAAAATCTGAATTCTCTACTAGTCATGAAACTTGTTCTTGTAATAGAGTTGGCAAGGTAGTTCCAAAAACATTGAAGTAAAACAAGAGTTCCAGTTTGTAAAGAAAACCCAATACATAGACTATACTCTAAGATAAATCATACATTAGTTTTTTTTTCTGGAGAGAGAAAGAAAAAAAATATATGTTACCTGTAGGAATAACAAGATCTCGATCTGCTTTCGTCCACATAACTTCAGGCTTTGTAAAAACATGTCCCAACACATTTGCAAAGCCTTCTTCATACTTGATTTTAACTGACGTTATATCTAGAAGAAAAAAAAATCTCAGTCTACGGGTAAAAAAAATAAAAAATATGCATGATTTTTAACTTACCGTAAAACAACTGAAACGGTATCATGAATAGAATGAGTAATGTCACAATACTCTTTAGCTCGCCTTGTCTAAATCGCTTAGGATGCAAACAATTAAACTTGTCTAGTGTCCATACACGGTACGTATACCATATAAATAAGTACGCAAATGAGACAGTACGTTCTATATATAAATCAAAGTAAGCATGTATACAAGGCAAGCTAAAAGAGACTTACGTAAAAAACTGAAATCACTTAAATGTGTCATAATATATAATTAAATGTATATATATTTATATAAAAAAAGAAAAAAAAAGGAATGAATACTTTTTGATGTTTTACTCTCTGTTCTCGCTTTCTTTTTATCTGGCAGGTTTATTTCAAGTGCAATTATATATATAAAGGGAGGAGGGAAAAGGAGCTCGTGTTATATAAGGAGATATGCTACTTTGTAAGTATGCGTGTACTAATTGACAAAGCAATCGATAAACATGTCTTGCTTCTCCTATATGTAAATAAGTAACACCATCTCCTGGTAGTCTCCTTTGTGCTATGTCTTTTTTTTTTTTTTTTTTGTATATATTCCAGGTTACCAAATAATACATAAGGAGAGCGGCTATTGTATTTTCCATTTCATCTTGATATGGTTGAAAAGGGAGCATTAATAGGGCAGCACATGTGATCAAAGCAAATACACACTTTTTTCTTTTTGCTGTTGTTGCTTTAGTCATGGCGAATAAAAAAGAATTAGGGCAGACAACCTCTTCCGTAAGAAAAGGGTAAGAATAAAAAATTAAATATTAAAAACGTATGTTTTTGTTGAAACGACCCTCCTATACATAAAAAAAAAAAGTCATCAACTCGATGTCAATTCGTTACAAGTATTTCTATTAAAGGTGATTCCAGGATTCAAAGCTCCTTTAGAGATTAGTCAGTTTAAACTTGGGCAATCGAACCCTACTTACCTTTTAAAAGACGGAAAGTAAGTGTGGACCAGAAACACTCTTTTTAATATAAACCCTTTTTTTTTTTTTTTTTTTTTTTTGCTAGTAATCAACAATATGTTTTACGTAAAAAGCCTCCAGGAGCTCTATTGTCAAAAACAGCACATGCAGTAGAACGAGAATACCGTATTATCCATGCTTTAGGTCAATATTCTGATGTACCAGTCCCTAAAGTATATGCCTTATGCGAAGATATTGGCGTAATTGGAACACCTTTTTATGTTATGGAGTTTTTGCAAGGAAGAATCTTTTCTGATGTAAGGCTGCTGGGATTGCCTTTTGAAGAACGCCGAGAGTGGTATAACAATTATAAATAGAACAACAACAACAAAAAGGTTTAATATGTTTTATTATATAGTTGGTTCTCTGCTGTATCTACATTAGCCAAATTACATTCCGTTGATTTTCAAAAGATTGGCTTACAAGACTATGGCCGAGATTCAGGATTTTATAGTCGTCAAATGAAATCGCTCGGTAGAGTATCACAAGCTCAAGCGGTAGTTTTAAATGAAGAAACAGGTGAACAAGTAGGACCTATTCCTCGTTTCGATGAATTGTACGTTTGGTTTCAAAGAAATCAAGTAAAAGATCAAGCTACTATTGTTCATGGTGATTTTAAGATCGATAACTTGGTATTTCATCCAACGGAATCTCGAGTAATTGGCGTATTGGATTGGGAACTATCTACTATTGGACACCCGTTGTCTGATCTTGCTAATTTACTTCAACCATTTTATGTTCCTGCTGATAGTAGGTTTATGGGGCTAAAAGGACTGCATAATTTACCTGTTCCTAACTCAAATGAACTGATGCAGTATTATTGTTTACAATTAAACACAACTTATCCCATTAATAATTGGTTATTTGGGGTTGCTTTTTCCTTTTTCAGAGTAAAGTGTATCATTACATAATTGTATCATTGTTATTAACCTTTTTGGAATTAGTTATCTGTCATTACTCAAGGAATTGCAGCACGTATTGCTCGTAAACAAGCTTCTTCTGCACAGGCTATTTTCTACGCAGAAATGTTTAAACCAGTTGCTAAATTAGCCTTGGAAATTGTTGATCAAGGAGATTTGCGTGCTAGTAAAATATAAAATAATAAATAAGGGGGAAGAGGTGGAAATTAGCCCGCACAGATGTATCAGTGGTTTCTTTTGTTGTTTATTACAAGGTTTGAAACAAAATGCTTTTTTCTATGATAAAAAGGGGAGGGGACAGGTTAAATATATATAAGCGTTTCATCATAATTCTTGTGAAAAAAGACAAATGATTTTTACTGGTTTTTTTGTTATTAACAAACAAAAAAAAATTTTTGCCGCAAATCGTTCGCAGAGAAGAAAAAAAAAGGGGAATATATAAATGCAATAAAAATACTCTCTTTCTTTTTATTTTCTTTTTTCTTGCTTTCTTTTCTTCTTCAATTATATTATGGATATCGCTGAATTAATTCATATGGACCAAATGGATAAAACATTGAAACGACATGCCTGTAAATGGCCAGAGTGTCACAAATCATTTAGTACGGTGTGCTCCGAATTTTATTATTCCCAAGACATATTTACCAACACCATCATTTATCATTAATAGGTAGACCTTCCGATGCAGCAAGGCATTATAGGATACATACTAATGATAGGTAAAATATTATAACATAATATATCTATCGGTATATCCTAATTCATTCCATAAAGACCTTTTCAATGCACAGAACTTTATTGTGGCAAACGCTTTATACAGGTATTGTACCACCCTACATTTTTTTGTTTTTTTTTGTATGTGCGTATTTATCTGTTATTTTAAAGAGATCCGCCCTAACAGTACATTTACGTACTCACTCAGGTGAACGACCTCATATTTGCGAAGTCAGTACATGTAAAAAAAGTTTTAGTGATAGCAGTTCATTAGCAAGACATCGGTATATATATATCCTTAAATATATAGTATTGTCCTGTTAGATACTAATATAAATTTATGTAGACGTATACATACGGGCAACCGTCCCTATAAATGTTATGAGTGCAATAAGAGGTAAATATTTTTTTTAGTTTTAGTTTTGCGCGGTCTATTTTTAATATTTTTTTTTCCTTCTAGTTATACCAAAAAGACAATTTTAGTTCGACATGCTCGTATGTGTCACGATACCAGTTCTCTGCAATTACAACATGACTATTATAATAATTTACCATCCCCTCCTGCAAGTCAATATGGAGATGGTAATAATAAATTGTTTCCAACACAATATTATGAAGATCCGTCCTCCCCTACTTCAATCAGCTCCAGCTGAAGAATAAAAAAAAGTGCTTTTTATTATATAAATTCCTCACATTATTTCTTTTCTTTGAAATAAGCCTTTAATGCGTCTAAAGCCTTTCCACGGTGAGAGATAGAGTTTTTAGTTACCTTGTCTAATTCAGCGAAACTATATAAAAAAAAAGATATATAATTAAATATTCTATATTTGTATAAATTGAGTTTTTTTTTTCTTTCGTTTCATTACGTTTGATCAAATCCGTCAGGTTGAAAAATAGCATCCCAACCGAATACACCAGGTCCACGTGCAGTTACAATTTTACCCTAATTTTAAATCAGATTTACATACATTGAACGTTTTTTTTTATTGTCCTTACATGTGTCTTTCCTTCGAAAATAATGGGTTCATGACCAGGTCCTTCACAGTAACCAAATGTACAAAGAGCATAAGCAGATCTATCGTCAAACCCGTCGAGCATTTTGTTAATACCAACATGACCAATAGAATCTTGGAACCATTTACTATTTAACGAAAAAAGTAAGTTTCTTAACCTTTGTTTAAGTAGTTTTTTTTTACATGTAAGGTCCAGGAAGTCCGTTCATAGCATTGAAACATAAAGCAGTATCTTCAGTGATACAAGGACCATTAAGCTAATATAAAGATAATCAGAATAAACATATACTCCCTCGTACATCAAGTCATATTTACAATTTCCGAGGCAAGTTTACATTTTTGCTTTGCAATTTCTTGAGTTTCGCCCTGAAGTTCGGGTACTACATATATAAAGCTTAATTTTTCCCTTCCTTTCTCTTTCTTTCTTTTTTTCTCTTACAATCTACTTTGTGCGATTCGACATCTATGACACCTTCTAAAATAGCTTGTACTTCTAAAAGCTTGTTTTTGTTACCAGTAACAAAAACTTTTTTTATTTTTTGTTTTTTTATTTGTTTTTTAGTTTAAATTATACTTATTTAGTTTGGCGTTGGACTTACTGAGTTTAGGTAAAGCGTTGGTACTCATTTGTATGTATAAAAAGGAAAAAGATAACAGCAGAGAAAAAAGAAACAAAAAAAAAAAAAGGTTACAAGTGACTGCCATCACTGCCTTCTTCGACATTAGAGGACTTTAAATAAAATTGGAGTAACATCCCTTACAAACACTACTGATCTCATACTTCATTATAACTGTCTACAAATATTATAAATAAAACAGTATAGTTTAAAGTTAGTTGTATCGTTACGCTGATAGAAAAGAGAGTCACACAATAGAGCAATCAATTTTAGACTGCTCATATGAGCTCTTAAAAACAAAAAGAAAATGTAACCGTCAGTTGCAGAGTATACTAACAAAAATAGGATTAAAAGAAAGTAATTCGGATGCATATTCGAAGGCGATACTCTACTTTGACGAGCCTGTAAGAGTTGTAAGTAAATATTTTAAATATTTCTAATGAACCAAAAGCTCATAGAGCTTCTCATTTTTATTACTGGACATAGTTATCACGAAAAATACAATTGAACTATCCAGCAGCAGTGTATGAAATAAAGTCCTTTCTTTAAAAATGTCAGTAAAAAGGAAAATCTTTATCGAGAGTAAATTATATGTTTAATAGAGCAATATGCATTGATATTTATTGATAAATATCACATACGCACGATAAATAAACAGAATAATATTATTTATTCGATTGTGGCTTCGTTACTGATAGAAACACGCTTTTAAGCTTACTACAGAGGTATATCGCTGTTATTTAAATCGTTTCTTATACAAACTACTTACTTGAACCGAAAACATGTAATATTTTTTTTTCTGGTAAATAATTTTTTTTATTTTATGTCGCATGTTAGACAGAGATACGAAAGGGTATTTACAGATGGCTTTGGACTATATTTTCAACGCTACAGCAAATCAAGCTTTGAGTAACGAACCTTTTCAACTAACCTCGCCGGTCAACAAAGAATAAAAGGAGGAAGAAGTTTAAAGTTAAGCGATCCTTCCTCCCATCAGAAAAGATATCCGTAATCTCATACAGAAATGATAGCATATGAAGTGCCACAAAAAATAATACAGCTGCCCCTATCAAGATAGTAACGAATTACCTTTTTTTTTTGGTCAATAAATAGAAGACAATGGTTGCACTCTAGAAAACAAATATAGAAAGTAAGTTTACTTTTTTTTTAACAGTTCCAGATACTAAGTAACTAATTTTTTTTTGGCAGAAAAAAAGAAGGCGAGAAAAGCTGCGAGCATTGAAATATGCTTAACCCCCAATGGTAAGAATATTTGGCACAGAGACATCAACGCCGCTATAAACATCAAAAATATAATGATGGGATTATGTAAGGCACCAAGGTACTCTTTAAAAGAAGTCACTTTTTTAGGGTGTACAAGGACGGCCCTAATGTTCCATTTAAGGACAAGGTTTTACCATTATTTAGCTTTTTCACAAAACTCTATTTCCCTTTTCTCTCTTAATATCACATTTTTTATTTTTATTTTTATTTTTTAAAAAAAGAGGAAATACGCGTATACGCAGTAAAAGAAATATATTAAAAAGTTTTTTTTTTTAAAAAAAGAAATATATACCAGTCGATACCACTTTTCTTTATTAAATACACACAAAAATATATACACTTCAATTTCTTTTAATGTCAGTTTACCGTCAAGACAAAGAAGAATCGCCATGGGCCATCCTCGATCCTTCTTTAAAACAACATTGTTCACTTAACGATCCCTCATCTTTCAAACCGACATACCTGGAATATCCAGTTTCTATAATACACTCGCCTAGTATAGAAGGTATACTAGAATATACACTTTTTTTTTTGCATAATTTGAAAATAACCAATTTTTTTTTCATTGTTTTATTTTCGTTTAAAAATTTTTTTCATTTAAAAAGAAGAAGAAAAGGAACCAGAAAATCAGCAAGAATTACTACTAGAAAATTGTACTAGTAAAATAAATGAAATAGAGACAGAACTAATACATCATCGAAATAGGTTTGTGATGAAATCTACGTCATTTGTTTATTCATGGCTAAACTGTTTTTTTTAGTATCTATTCCGAAAAGCTCAAAGTATTACAAGACGAACTGTTATCTATTGAGAATGGTATACTTTATAGTTATAATTATTTAGAAATAAATAAAAACTAAAAGCTAAAAAATAAAAAAATATAGAAACATATAAAGAAATAATAAAACAAGACAAAAAGCTTGTGCGGAAAAGAGATAAGGAGCTAGCAACAATGGAAGCCATGTATCAATATCAATTAGAAATGGTAGAAAAGCAAGTAGAGCACGAAAGACTTCAAATTCTAGAAGATATTAACGTAACCTTGGCTATATATATACACATGTACACATATATTTAAACCCTTTTTTTTTTTTACATAGCAAAAGACAGATTTCGCTCGAAGAGTAATAATCTCTGAGGGCAGTCTAAATGTTAGTTGTAAGTAGAATATACTAGAATTTTTATTTTATTTTTATAATGTCTGAAAAAAAAAGATTTTTTTTAATAGCTACTACGAAAAAACGAAAAGAAATTTCGCCGTCTTATTCAGAAACAGATGAAACAGAATCTGATGTCGAACAAAATATCGGCTTTAAAAAAATACATTTAAAAAAGAAGATTAGCAAGTTACAGGCTATCTCTGACAGACAGAGAGCCTCGAAAAAAAATCTAGAAGATGCACTTAGTATTGATAACCAAGAGGATTTGGACCTCGATATGATGATGATAAAAAAGGTACGTTTTTTTTTTAAAAAAAACAAAAAAAAATTAAAAATAACTTTAAAATTTAGAGCATATGTGGCGATTAATTTTATTTATTTTCTTATGTTTTGGCGTAAAGAAAACAAAAAAGTCCTTCTGTATATTTTTATTTCGAAATTCTGTTCATTATTTTATCGATATTATCTTTTATCATGTTTATTTGCATATCCTGGAATTCGTTTTCCTAAACAGTATATATATTATTATTTAAGAAAAAAAAAAACATTTTTTTTTTTCAAAAAAATAAAAACTAAAAAATAAATACCTTGTTTAGTTCTAGTTTTTGGATCAAGTTCAAAAGTGACACGAAATAAGTCTTTTTCATTTCGTTAATATTTTCCTGGTTCCAGATAGTTGTCTAAAAATAAAAATAATAAACAAACACGTTATTTTTTTTTTATTTTTTTTTTTACCAAATTTTTTTCTTCATCTTTAAGAAGGAGATAAAAGTAAAGATTGATGGCCTGCATTATATGACTATAGTCGTCCCAAAAGGTCTCAATTCTCCAATTAGATGTAAATATAAGAGGAAAAAACCTTTTTACAATCAATGGGCTGGTAAAGATAGAGAAAGTCTATTAAAAAAAAAAAAAAATTATTTTTTGAAAAAAATTAAATTTTTTTAAAAAAAGTACCTTATGATTAAAACACCCATCGATTTGATCTTTTAATAGACCAATAGCAGCGGTTTTCATAGTAGGATACGGACATCGATCCAGCAGCTCTATCAAAAAAAATACACGCGTCTCATCGTCTGCAAAGTATAAAAACTTCTCTATCAATTTATAGGATAAAAATCGGATAGAAGCGTCGGGACAAGTAGATGCAACAGAAGAAATAACCTATTATTTTTTTTTAAGTTTCAAATAATTTCCTAGATAAAACAAGTTACCTCAATGATTCTTGAAGCAGGGAATACAAGTTCGGGACCGCATGGACCTTGAATGGGTTTTTGTATATCGTCCATAGTAACTTTAGTTTCGATATTGTCAGACAAATAGAGCATCGTAAATATTCCTTTGTCGGCTTGACAGATCATTTCGTTAGATCTATACATAAATTAATGACGGTTTATACTTTATTTTTTTTTTTAAAAAAAAAAGAACTATTTTTTTTTTACCTAACGAGTAAATTAAGTAAAATACCAATGTATTTTTTAGCAAATTCAAACACGCTTAAATCAGGAGAAAAGTTATTGACACTGGAAGTATGAAAGATAATGGGATATAAGATACTATCGTACAAAGACAAAGTGATAAGAGTCGCAATTCCGTTGTAACTCAAAGGATACATTCTAGAGTTAATCATTTGTCGGTCATCATCCGAAAGTCTGTCCTCTATATAAATATGAGCAGGTTAGTATTTTTTTCTTTTATATTTTTTTTTCGGGTTAAAAAAATGGTATATACCTAAAGAAATGTTATAGTGATCCTTCTTATTTAAAGAATCTTGTAATTTATACATTCTATCGTACGAGAAACCACAGTTAGAAGATATTTTCTACACCAAAAAAAAAAAAATCTGGGTTAAAATACACATAAATAAAAATAATAAAGTGGCTTTACGGAACAACGTAGAACAATATCAAACATGGGCTTGTAGTTTTCGTTATTGAAATTTCCTCTTTCTTTTGATTCCAATGGTTTTTGAATTGTATACTTTGTATGAAACTCTTGAAAGTAAACTTTTGAAAGTTGCATATCGAAATTGGCCAAGATATTTTCATATACTAAGCTTAATAGGTAATAACCGAGGTAACGTCTTCTTGTATCACCATTTTTCGAACCTATATCGTTTGTATCAAGCTATTTTATGGGGAGTTTTTTTTTAGTGATACCCCCTTTTTTTTGTAAAAGATAAAAGTTGGGTAACTTACAGGAAACTCCGATACCGTTTGAGCAACAGTCTTTTTATGAATAAACTCAATAAAATCTAAACAGTTATTCGTCAACAAAAGGATTGTTTTTTCCCAAAAACCAGACGTCTTTTTTGAATGAGCGTCTGCATACATAGATTTGGTAGTTAAAATAGTTTCAATGGTACCAATGACTTTGGCCAAATAGTTTGAAAGAAATGGAAGGAATAGCATCCAATCTCTTGCTTTTGTCATTTTTTCTAAACCTGGTACAATAATTTGAAATCAGAATAGGGAAAAGTTTTTTTCTTTTGTTTGTGTAATTTTTTTTTTACCTCTTCCAAACAATTGCACGTACTCGGAGGATAATTTGGCCAAGCTGTAGCATTGAATTTCATCATTGTATTCCCAAGATATACAAATTAGTTGATCCATCATATTCTCGACCAGTTCATCATGGTCAAGTTGATCAGCCAATAATTCAATTAAAATAAAACTCGTTTGTTGAATTTCAATATCTGTATCATTTAATAGTGGTAATAAACTATCTAACAGCTGAAAACCAACTGTCAAAACAGTTTGCTTCTAAAATAGGCTTTTTAAGTAACGCTTTTTTTCTTTGTTTCCGCTCTACTTTAACGTATTCACTTACTTTTTCGATATTGTTGTCTTTTAAAATAAAAATAATCTGTGATAATGTTGATTTGGATATAGTCTCCTTTTTCGTGATAATAGCTTCAAGTTGACTTATAGAAATACTCAAGTTGGCGTCATGTTGTTCTATCTCACTAATCTACAATGGCGAAACTTTTTTGTCAGGAACAGAGATACTAAATAGCCTGTTTTTACTTACTGTGTCTATAGAGGGGTCAAGCAGGTAATGCTGATTACTATTGAACATACTACTCTTCATCTCGTTTCTTTCTGCAAAAAAAAAAAACAACAACAATAAGAAACAGAAGATAACAGTCACATTATACATATTTTATTTAAAAGTATTTACATAGAAAACATAGTCCATAAATCACAGACACTACAGATAGCCAGCAGTGTATCATCAGTTCCTGGCTCAAGAGCATACTCCATTGAACCATGACAGGTGGAAGTATGTGTAAGCGCTGATTTTTCTATCTCAACTAGACATCGTTCAGTCGCATAGAACCCACAGTTTGGACACGAAAGAATCGGTACGTCACTTAAGGTAGAAGAACCAAGGTAAGCTCTTTGGCAGTGAACACAAATTTTATTGTCCAGCGAATCTTGATATTGCTCAATAGCGTTATCTAACTCGACTTGTTCTTGCTGTAAATAAAAATTGGTTTCTTCTTCTTGATAATCTCGTATACTTTGGTCGATTAACTCATCCATATCTGTAATCCCTTCTTCTTTCATTGCTTTTTCATTTGCTGCTTTAAATTGAGTCCATTCCTTCTCTAATATGACATGCATCCACTAAAAAAAATTATACAATGTCAGTTTTGAAAGAAGGAAGGTAGAGTGGGAAGCAAACTAACCTGTTCTTCTCTTATTTTATCAATCTTGTCTTGCCTTGCTGTCTTTATTCGATCTGTACATTGCTGTCGAAACTTATCATGCCAACGGCGTTTGTTATCGCTTATACTTTTTACGGGTCGACGAGCTGTATTCATTTGTCTAAATAAAGAAGGACAGTCTTTGTGTTCCTCTCTCTCTTTAAAAATATTTTCTGCGCCAGTTAAATGCCGGCCTTACTTCAATTGACAGCGCGTCTTTTTAGATCGAAAAAGAATACGCGACAAGAGGATACTCTAAAATAATACTAGATCCTCGTTATTCTAGAAAATCAAGGTAATACAGATGTCTCAGGTATATCTTTACATTTTCTCTTATCGGTAAAGTTTCATAAGTATCCTTTATCTAATAAAGCTGAAAAGGGATCTCATTATTATATTTTGAAATAGCCTTTTATTTAGTACCAGCGAAGCTGATTATTTAACTGCTTATTTTTTATTCTTTGTGTTTTTATATTTTTTTTTGATTGTATATTTTTGTGAATATACAACACTTGTAACAGCCTGTAACAAAAAAAAAAGGAAAGCCTGTAACAGCTTGCGCAGAAAGTTTGTGCAGGCTGTTTTTTTTTGTACAGGCTGTTACAGGCAAAACAAATTTTTTTAGGAAAAAAATACCCCCCCTCAATAAGGCAATCATAATCCTAATTAGGAATAATTATAACATCTTTATTAGATTACGCAACTTTATAAATGCATAATTTTTTTTTTCTTCCAATAACTTTTTTTTTATTTTATTTGAAATGTCTACTTACGAAGAACTCATTGAACTCATTGAACTCATTGAACTCATTGAACTCACTGAAGGGTCAAATTTATTCAACAAGAAATATGGAACCTCTGGAACATAGCTAATGCAGCCGTTCAAAGCTACGTCACTTTAAATGGAATGCAAAGGAACTTGATCCAAGAAGCTTTCCTCATTCACTTTTCAGCTATTTTTGATATACCATCTTATTTCTACTCGTTGCCTTTCTTGATAGTTGGCACACGATCAACTCGTAAGATCCCATCAAGAAAGGGTTCAAGCCATGCAAACAGGTTTTGAATGGCCACCTGCATCTACACATGTATTTACCCATTGTTTGTCAAATGTTATTGGGGCACTCGATGGTAAAAACGCGGTCATTGAATCCCCTAGGGTTCATGCAGAATATTGGCGTGATAGAAAAGGGAACTTTGCCATGAAACTGACAGCCGTATGTGACGATAAATGTCGTTTCACATATATTCGTGTAGGGGACTCAGGTATGGTTTATAACTAATTTATCAAATATCTACCACCTTGCTGATAACATTAAATAAGTCGTACGCATGATGCTGCTGCGTTTAAATGGACCGAGATATTCACAGTATTCATGCGACACACAGAAATGTTCAACGACAAGAATGTCACGTCTTTCGAAAACTGGTGTTCATCAAAGAAAGTTGACTTTATGGTGTCCAAGCCCAAAAGGAAACGTTATGTCAATAATTCAACGATATCTGTTCGGTCGCTATACATTCTAAAGGAAGAATATTTTGGTAAGTCGGGATGAATATGTGTTCCAGGAATACAAATGCAACAGATTAATTTTTTTTTTTGAAATTTTAGCCGAAATCGTGAAAAGGATTGTTCAATTCCTGACTGAATACCGAATACAGGTTCGAGATGGATTACGAGGGTTAAGTATGATCCATGAGTAATAGCAGAACGGAGATAGGTTAATTCAAGGCTGGATTAATTATTGATTGAAATTTGAAGAAGCAAGGGTTCAAAATACTGGGTTACGTAAGAAAGTCAGGAGGAGCCGAAGACCATAAAACACGGATCAAATTATTGAATCCCATGTGTCAACGGTTAAAAGAACGATCGTTGGTCGACCGTGTGTTCGTCTCTTATAATTCTCAGGCTAATGATCCGTTGGCTGAACGAGATATGGAGCAGAAAGATGAACCGCTAACACAGTTATCTGCGGAAGGAAATACTCAAGGTAAACAAATCAGTGTCTCATTGTATCCAAATTTTTTGATTGCTTCTTTTTACTAGATATGCTGGCGTACATTGCGAACACAGAAAAAATTTGCTTGTAGCATTGGACTACGCTGGCTTATCAACCAATTGCAATGACTTGCACGGGTTCTTGACGTAAGCGGATAGTTATGAAACCTTATGAAATTAGAATAGCTCATTAACTGCTTTTTGAAATAAACAACATCCAAACCTTGAAAAAGTTATGATCGACACCATGCCAACCGAGAACGTCATCCATGTCTATGAACGAAATCAATTATTTGATATATACACGCTATATATTCACACTTTTTGATTACTATTTTGAAGTCTGCTTTGCTGCTTTATTTTGACAAGTACAGATTTACTACGGGTAAATCTATACCGCGTGTATTTTCTTTATAAAAGATGTCCGTGACACTGTTACCTGCTTGTTATTCTTTATCGTGATCTGATCACTACAAATAACTCGGTCCGTTTGTTATTCACAACTCCCTATTTTACTATCATCTGATTCAACTGTCATTGAAATCTTCTCATTTATATAAATAGCCATTCTTATTCCTTTCAAATAATAAAATCACTTTGCTTTACTTTTATCAATTTTATTGACTTAAAAATATATTAGCAAATATATCACTATTAAATAAGCCAGAAACATTAAAAAAAATTTGAATACAGGAAGAAGCCATATCAACGCTTTGGAACTCGCAAGCTAACATTAATTAAGCCATTTGCGGATATTCCACCTAAAATCGATGCTGCGTTTGCTTTCGTCGTAGGCACTGTAACTATTGCAGGAGTGCCTTTCTTTGACCAAGCCATACCCCGTTTCAAATTAATGTGAAAGGCTGATTCATCAAGAAAAACACAATTTGTTGTGAAATCCAGGTCAGTTTGCTGCCACTTTTAGACCCAGTCGTTTCTTTGCTGAATCTTTTCCTCACTGTTCCTTTCCACAAGATGAAACTGTGCTTGCTTAATTGACAAATTACACCGAAGGTTTATTCATTAGGAACTGAGTACGAGAACTTATTGTTTCGATAGAGAATAGAACCTCATCAACAACGTGCCCTTGTCTATCTTCATAAAAAAATTGCATACTCATCTCCAATATCTGTAAAATAAATTATAAGTAAAATGGACGCAGAAATTCTCCCCCCCCCCCTTTTTTTAATTTGTAGTCTATTAGGGTAAATATAAATGCTGATCTTCGAGATTTTTCTTTTATTCTTGTAAAAGATATTAATTTTGTAAGGTTTGATATCAAAAAACTGTCAAATCAACTTTTTTACACAAAACTTCTCATATTAAAAAGTTTAATTTTTGTGTGCGCTAAGCAATATGGAAACATCTAAAATTGGGCGAGAAAACGCGCTTTAAAGAAATCGCTAATTTAAGGACCGCTTAACTCAAATTTTAGCAAAAAAAACAAACGTCTAAAACGGTGATTACTCAGTCAGTATTTTTATTAAATATATACTTCTAAATGGATTAAATGCGCCTAAAAGAGAAATTTATTATCATTGTTTTTTTTACAAACAAAGGCAAAGTGGAAATCGAGTAATTTTAAAATGACCTCAAAAACACAAAAGGGGTTGACCCCCCAAAATGATCAAAAATGCCAAAAATGACCGACCGAAAAAAAAAGTTGAAAAATCGAAAAAATTATATAACAGCAAGCAGTTTTCAATATTTGACATTAAATAAACTATCCTAAGGAGTAACTTTTACTAAGTCAGCTGGAAAAAAGAATCGCTTCCTGATGTTCAATCATACAAAGAAAACACCTTATTTCGATCACCGAAAAACGACCTTTTTTTAGAAGTTACTTCTAAACCTGTACTTAAAAAGACGCGTTTTTAAGATGATAATGAATGAAAAATGATGTATTATAATACTTTAAATAGTTCTTGAACTCGCCCAAGTTATTGTACAGTAGAATATGGTGTGTATCGTTTTCTGCAAGAGCTCAAACATGAAAATTATATTAAAAAATTTACTGCTGTCAATTAAAAATTGAAGAGATATATATTTGAATACCACATTACAATGTATTTAAAAACTTCTAGTCATGATATACAGGACTAAAACATACCTTTGTGTTCACTTTATTTGGTTTATACAGCTTCCCTTTTCAATCTTTCATTACTTAGCAACCATCTGTATTTAATTGCTTTTCTTAGTTAATTTTCTAAAGATTCACTGCTTATACACATTCCATTCGAGTCTAAGTTTATTGTCTTTATATTTTTATTATCCTCTCTCTATCAGTTTGATTATTATTCCTTTGTTTTATGAGCAGCATCCATTGATAATACACTTTTGAAGACAAGACGCTTTCGTTCATAAATTAAATAAACACACCTCAAAATTATTAGTTGAAAACCTTTTTTTTTTTTACATATATTTATTATTTATACGGAATCTATATATTAATCTAATGAAGTTTACTTGCTAAAAGAGCAGGATTTTCAATAAAACTCTTCCAGGTATTACTAAACTGAGCCATCGTAGCGCCATCAATGACACGATGATCAGCGGACCAACTGACGGGCATAATTTGCTTTGCCATCATAGTCTTTGAATCCTCAGTAAATCGAGGTAATTTTCTGGCTGAACCTAAAGCGACAATAGCTGATTCATTTGACACAATAATTGGGTTGGCATAAGTACCACCAATGGAACCAATATTGGATAAAGTAATTGTACCACCCTTCAAGTCAGAAAGAGGAATTGCTCCCTTTTTAGCCAACCCGGTCAATCTGTGAATTTCACTAGCGATTTCAAATATTGTTTTCTGCTGTACGTTTTTAATATTGGGCACAATGAGGCCTTGTGGGGTATCCATAGCGACACCGATATTATGCACATCGCGATAGTTGATTTGAGGCACACCTGCATTTTCGGTAATTTGAGCGTTCATAATTGGGAAGAACGAGAGCGATAAAGATAAACACTTTATAAAGATGGGCAAGTACGAAATTTTCTTGAACTCGTATAAATCGGGGTTACCCGCAATATATGCGTTAAGAGCGTTCTTGTACTCGGAAGTAGAATTCAAGTCGATTTCGTCTTTGAAGCCTAATTGAGGAATCGCAAGAGATTTCGTCATGGTCTTGAACATGGCTTTTTGAATAGCATTTAAAGGAATTGACCCTTCTACATCTGCTTCTACTGTCTTGATGACATGTTTTTTCATTTCGTAAACTATAATAGAAAAAACGTTAAATTATTATAAGCTCCTCTAGAATTTTTTTTTTGAAGTGGTACCTTTTTTCTCTAACGAGCTAGACTTGATCAAACTCAAAACGTCTCCCTTCAAGACACGTCCGTTCTTTCCAGATCCAGATAAATCCTTCACGTTCAAGCCGTATTCATGCAACAGTCTACGAACAGCAGGTGTTTCCCACTGAGTAATATAGCTTGAGGAACCTGCAGAGGGAACTGCAGCGGGAGCTGTAGCATCAGTAGCAGTATTTACGACCTCTTCAATATCATCCTCCTCGGTTTCTATATCTACTAAAGCAGACCCCACTTTAGCAACCTGGTTAACATCATAATGGATCTTGGTGATATTTCCTGCATATCGAGATGAGATTTCTACTGATGCTTTGTCTGACTGCACTTCACAGATTTTATCAAATTCAGCTACCGTCTGTCCCGGTTTAACGAACCTAAAACTCTTATTAAATTCCAAAAAAAGCGTTATATCTTTTATTTTTTTTACCATTGAACGATTTCACATTCAGTGATACCTTCACCAATATCGGCTAATAGAAATGGTTTGATAGCACCAAAGTTATATAGAGAAGAATGAAAAGATCGAAATGACTATAAAATGATATATAAGTTACGAGAATAATTTTCTTTGATAAAGAAGCAAATATACCTTATTCAAAACAAATTTTGAATGTGGATATTTAGTTCGAACGAGACGTGAAAGTATAGGAGTCATATGTATATTCAAATATATTCTTTTTTAAAAAAAAACAAAAGATAAAAGAAAAGGTGAAATACCGTGGAAAAAATAGGCAATAAGTACCGAATGCGTGGGAAAAGTATATTGCATTAGATGGACTTTTGGACTGCCTTTTGCTCCCAACAACAATGGGTTTCCCACCCTATTTTAGATTGAGCTTTTTTGCAAGCGCTTTTTAAAAAATCAGAGGTGATACTTTCTATTTGGCTCTGGAAAGGGTGTCCAGAAGTGATGAAGGTATTTAAGGGAGGTACTATATCCTAACCAGAGAAATTAACGAAGAAAACTGTCGGCCTGGAATGATTAATGTATTCCTGGGGTCGTCTCTGTGATATTTGACGTAGGTTCTTCCAATAATGACTAGGCGATCTTCTTTAACTGTTGCCATACATGGCGCTGCTTACCTTTTATTTTCTGTTTTTCCTGCACTATCCAATTGATCTATTTACTATACACAGTTAAAAAATAAAAGATAGAGTATGTACATCTTAGGTCAATAAAATAGGCCGTTTATTTTCTCATGCAATCTATTTAATCATTTTTATACATGATCTACATCTTGTTGCTACACTTTTGTTTCATGCAGAGTTTTTTTTGTCATACACCTAAAGCATAATCTTTTTAAAGTCCAGTTTACATGAAAAAAATAAGATAAGCTTGGAATTCTACAAGTCATATTTTATTTACAACAATAACTCTAAATACTAAAAAAAAAAAACAATACATGTATTTTTACGAGCGGAACACATGGACCAATTTCAAAATAGGCTCACGACATATTGGACATTCATTACGAGTTTCGATTAACTAGTACACAACAAAAAAAAATCAATATACACGAAAAAAAAAAAAAACTTATATCGTACTTACTTTTTTAGCGCACTCTATACACGTAGCCATATGTCCACAATCCAAAAACACACAATTTTGCTGTCTATCAAAACAAACACGACACAACAAATCCTCGTTCCCGCCCGACTCATCCTCATCGTTCCTTTTACTAGACTCCATTTCTGCTCTATGCTGATCCGCCAAGCGTACGACCAACTTGACCAGCTCAGATTTTTCAATAACGTGTGATTGTTTAACATAGTTTGCTTTTAAAATCGATTTTAATGTGCGTACCGAAAGCGAAGCGGGGTCAATTTTATTTTTAATTAAATCATGCAGTGATAAAAGATTATCGTTTGATAGCTGTGGTTGTGATGTCGGTCTGGTGGGCGGCGGTGAAGCATGACTTGAAGGAGTAGGTGATGTAGATTGTGCATGCTGTCTTCGTTGCTGTTCTTCGCGCTGCCTTCTCGCTTGCTGTTCCCGTTCTTCTCGCTGCCTTCTCGCCTGCGCCTCTTGTTCCTCTCTCTGCCTTCTCGCTTGCTCTAGCTGTTCCTCTCGCTGCCTTCTACTATGCTCTTCATGCTGCCTTGCCTGCTCCTGCCGATTACTACTCGTAGGCACCGGTGGTGGCGAGAAAATATCCTGCACTATATTAGTAAACGAAAACGAATTACCTCCTCCTTCTTCATTATGACTTGGTTGCTTTGTTCGATGCTTTCGGTAATAGGTTTCACTTTGGTTCGATATAGGCCTTGTATTAAAAATAATGCGCACCAAGTCACTTTTCTCAATGGCGGATTTGAACGGTAAATTATAAGCATGAATGTACTCTTTCAGCGTCTTGGGTGGTAGTTTCGATAATTCGTTCGACGTCATGTTTTGCATGTTGATTAGCTTATCACAAGTAATACAGCATCTTACTGGACTAATATTTTTTATATTGGTACACACACATAAAAAAAACTCTTTTTAAAAAAACTTACTTTTCATACCCAAACTTTTTTAAAGCATGTCTGTGATCAGAACAACTATTACAAACAACATTACCTATTAAAATATTTAAGTATACAACAAAAAGGGGGATTCTTTGTCTCTGTTTTTACCGCAGTTACGACAATGGTACTTTTGTTTGAACAAGCTGAACGATGTTCCACATTCAAAACAGTTCTTGGTTGCGTTACTTGGCTTTAACGTAGGGATAGCAAACACTCCTCCCGGACCAAAGTGTTCTTTATTATTTTGAGACAGTTTTGGTTATGTATTATTATTACTTTTTTTTTTACAACAACAACAAAAAAAAAAAAAGATAAAAAGGTAAAAAGAAAGTTATGTGTGTACAAGATGGATATATATGGGGTGTATTCGTATGAGAACCCTCATTAAAATAAAAAACGTGCATGTGACTCTTAAATTAGCAGCCAAAAAAAAAAAGAAAAAAAAGGTTATTACCTTACATCATGCTACTGTAAATTCCCTGCAACTACTACCACTCCAACTTTGCTTGACACGTTAAACTCGGTTTTGACTTGACCTCAAAAATACCTCGCACAAGGTCCTCAATGACCTTATCATCATCCAACGTATTTTCCACAATATCTTTACAGTAGCAAGGCGTTACTCTTCCGTACCATATTGCTCTATGTCCATTATGCGTATACACAACTAGATTACCTGCAAACGCATGTCCTACACACATAAAATACTTTTTAAAAGAAAACCCTTTTTACAGTTCGAGGCTTCTATTTACCACCTAAATGACTTACTAACGCCACCTGCGTCGTTGTTCCTTCTTCTTCTTTCACCGCCGCTTGCTTCAACGCATTTTGCAGCATTGGACCTACGGTGCCACACCTCCTATCCTTATTTCCATGCCCACACACCAAAATCAGACTTGAGAAGGGACACGGGTACGTCGAGAACGCCTGAAAGCACGGTTTCCCAAACACATAATCCAGCAACGCATCTACTCTCTTTGCCGTTACGTTTGAAATAATAATGCTATCCGGCAGCAAGATGATATCTTGTGCACGGGACATGGTAGAATACGTGGACGGTAAAGAGCTGTTGGTCACGATCACACGCTGGTTTTTTTCCTCATCTGCTGCTGTTGTGGCACCAAAATAAGCTGGATGATATCTGGTTTCAAACGATCGGTGATCTAGATGCTTTCGCTTTCGGATCGCTGAAATCAGGCTCTGCGCTAGTCCGTCGTCCTCGATATGCGCTGGCCAGTCCGTCTGCCCAGTCATAATGATGATGTGGATAGCGTATGGTGGAACCGTGTTATGCAGCGGTTTTGATTGATCGATGTTGAGGTGTGTAGGTACAGCGGGATGTTGCGCACATGGTTTGATGCAACTTTGGCAATTTATCGCTATAACGGGCGATAGTTCCTTTATGTCCATAGGTGGTAAAATACTGGCTGGCGTAGCCAACTCGTTTGTACATGATGATGAATACAGTCGGTTAATACAGTTACTTAACCACTTCATTTTTTCGTTTGTTTAAAAGTGAGAGATAGAGAGAGAAAAGGTAACTCCCCCACCCCAGTAACTTTTTTTTTATAAGAAACTTAAAAAAAAAAAAAAAAAAGATGTATTATTTTTTTAGACCAATAAAATGGAGTAGACTAATTAGGACCTTTTTTCTCTCTCTCTCTGGGATCGTCTAGTTGCACGCTAAAAAAATTGATACCACTATGGTATCATATATCTCTTTATATCTTCGTTTATAGCTAGTTTACCAGAATATTTATCTTATGCGTGTTATTTCTAAAACGAGATATAGTAGATATTTAATTGGTTACAAGGAAAAAAAAAAAAACCAGTTAAAAAAATGTCTTTGCTTGCCATATTCTATAACTCCCAAAGTGATAAAAAGTGCTTTCTTTGCCACCGGGGTAAAAGATGATGTTTCATGATCCATGCTCCGTAATCAAGGGGCTAGGATACACAAAAAAAAATTGCAATGTTCCCCCGTTTCAAGGGGAGGAGAGAGTTGACTGATCGTCTTTTACAGAATCCTAAAACGGACGAAATCCTTCAGTAGAACAATAGCCAGTGTTGATAAACTACAACTTGGAGCACCAACTATATAAACTTGATTTCAATAGCGATCTTTTTTTTTCTTTTTTCTTTTTCTTTTTCTTCCAACGACCTCAAAAAATTGGCTCAAGCGCACCACCGACCTAACTGCCGCTATATGCCTACGCTTATAAATAATGTGAGTCATCCCAGAGATACCCAAGAACGATAGAGAACCCAAACGGAAGAAGTATGTGATAGCTTGGAGATAGTAAGTGTCATATCTTTTTTCTGAAGTCAAAAGACCTTAAAAAAGAAGGCGTTTGATATCTCCAAGTTAGCACATATTTCTTCTGCTTGGGTTTTTTATCCTCTTTGGATGTCTTTGAGATGACATACACTCTCTATAAATGTAGACTTATAGCGGCGGTTAGGACGGTGGTACACTTGAGCCTTTTTTTGTTTTTGTTTTAAGGAAAAAGCACGAAAACCCTTTTTATCTATCAAACAGTGCAACTTTTTGCCAGTGCAATATATGTAACTTCTTGCTAGTGCGATATATATGTAAATTAAAGATGAAGTTGGTAAAAAAGATGTACCCTGTATAATAAACACCCTGAGGTCTGAAAAATGATGTTTTAATATAGTACACCCTTTAAGTATAAAAAAAAAAGAACTATGCCGATCCTTTTTTTTGCGCGAATGATGTACTTAAACTGATCTATGACGTTTGATCAAGTTGAGTCGTATGACAGTATAGTACGAAAAACTAATTATATAATGCTGCAGCTAACCATTTTATGGCGCACACGTTATATAATCTTGTATTTCCCGATCTGTGATTATTTTCTGCCTTCTGAATTACCGCCATTGCCTTTATTATGGACACATAATAGATATTATGTAAATAAGTTTAATGCATAAGTATATATATAGGTAAATATACTTAAAAAAAAAAGTGCATAATATGTAAGTGAATTCTTTTTTTCTTCTTGTTAAAAGGTAATATATATATCTCAATCCGATAAAAAGGTATTTTCGTCATTAACTACAAAAAAGATATAGTTTGAGGAAAACATATATCTACTTTATCCCCTTTTATGCACAGAGCTATAAATACAAAGCAATTAGGAGAGTGCACAAACCAAGTCATTCTCCTACTTTTATTCCCCTTTCTCCCTACCGAAAAAAAAAAGAAGGCGATAGTCTCTCTTTACCCGAGTTTCTTTCTCTTGGCAAAATGCAATCGTGCATTTTACTAAAAAGAGGTGGCAAAAAAAAAGAAAAAAAAAAAAAAAAAAAAAAAAAAAAAAAAAAAAGTCCAAGTGTTACACACTAAACAGATTAACCTTATCTTATCACTCTATAAAATATTTTTTTTTATTGATACAAGATAATAATACAAGATAATAAGAAATAATCTATTGAATATCTTCATATGACGGCGGAGGAGCAGTCATGAGCATGATTAGATTATTATTGTTGTGATAATGGCTTGATTTATCATCTAGTATTCGATTATGATTGTTTTTGATAGGGTATATTTTTTTCAGCCAAGAATTGGGTCTTATTGAAGAAGTGATGGAAGAAATGGATGTGGTAGATAATGCATGAGATACAGTTGTAGTTGTAGTAGTAATAGTAGTAGTATTAGTACCAGCTGATGTAGAAGATTCGGGTTCTTGATTGTATACAGGTAAGGTTAAATAATGGTCCATTGAAGATAATAGTACGGATATAGATGCATCCATCTGCAGATCCTTTATTGTGCCATCATTCAATAGTAACCTTATGTGAATTTGTATCCAATGGCGTACACGTATATTTGGATGAGAAGTAGATGGTCTTACTTTTAAGGTATGTTTATCTGGTACCACATAAACAATGCGTATCTCACTGCTGCCAGTATCACTTGTAGATTTGGTTAATGACAGAGCATCATCATCATCCTGATTATTATTATTTGACGATAAGGCGATTTCATGATGCAAGATACGAGTTGTCTGTTTCGAAGGGGCTTTATACTTTTGCCTCTCTACTAATTTCACCGATAGTTGTTCTATTGCACGTACAGCACAACGTTGGTTGAAATGAAACGAGATGGGTAGTAAAGTACCAGGTATTAATTGCCCTCTTTCTATATTGAGTGTTAATTGACCTCCAACGTCGTTTATAACATGAGTTTGAGTCACAGACTGTAATTGATTCTCTATGCTGGGCAATCGTACTAGTATAACTTGTTTTTGAGATTGCAAAACTGATTTTATGAGGAGGAATCTTGGTTTCACATGCACCTGACAGAGGAGTTTATAACGGATGTGTCCAAGTCCGCATTCAATCGATTCTGAGAGCGCATTGGACAACAAAATCTCAAATGGGAAAGCGTGTGTACCTTTTTTGAGTAACACTGAATTTTTCGAAATAGGAATAATCGAATCTACTAAAATATGCTTATCCCAATGTTGGGAAGCTTAATATATTTACACACATTAATATTTACTTGTTTGTTTTTCTTTCTTTCTTTCTTTTTTATTTAATACCTTCTGGCCATAATGTCTTTGATACACCTATAAATTGTATGGTAATACTGTGTACAATACACGCATGGGTTAAATGTAATCGCACCGCTCCACGTAGTATATTGATCGTTTGTTTATCTTTGGGTTGTCCTCTTAAGCAGACAACTGGTTCCACTAAATCAATCGAAACAGACTTGCGAAACATTGAACGGGGATTTTTATATAAAAAAAGAAAGGAAAATAACTAAAAGAAAAAGAGAAATGCAGAAATGCAAAAAAGAGAGAGGAAATTATATACTCTGTATGATTACGCTTGTTCTGCAAAAAACCTCCTTTATTTTATCTTTCCAATTGGCCACTCAAAAAGAAAAAGAACTCCGTCATACCTTTTTTTTTTTTTTTTAACTCGGGTCTAAAAAGGTAAGACTATAAAAAAAAAAAATAAGATCCAAATAGCCCTCTTTTTTTTTTCTTTATCCTTTTTTTTTCTTCTTCTTTTCTCCTTCTCTTTTTTATATACCACTTTCTTATATATAGTATATATACAAACTGTATACACACACAAATATAAACCCATCATGCTTCATCTTATAAACCAAAGATACGATATTGTTACAACTACACCCGACCGGTCAGTACCATCTAGTCCGTCACTTTCACCAGCAGTTGTGACTCATACAGTTGCCACAAGTAGCAAACCACAACGTAACTCATGGAGTGCATCTTCAGTTGATTTAACAGAACTCTCTAAACTACTAGCCAATAATGAAAACAACAACAGTGGTAGTACGCCCACAACGACGCCAAAAAAGAACGCTAACGCCCGCCCTCGTTCACAGCTGTTTCAATCCTCCAAACCTCCTTCTCCTACACTTTCTACGTCATCTGCAGAACCCACTTTTTGTACAAATTCCAATGCGGTACCCATCCTTCTCACTACATCACAACAACAACCCCGCCCCATTTTATCTCACCGACCCGCTAGTACGTGTTCCACTCCCTCTCAATTTGTTTTCAAAAAACCCGAGTATGATGAACGGTACCACCAAACACACTTCCACAGGCAATCTTCTTCGCAATCATTACACCATCCTAATAGTGACCGCAAAGATCTATTTTTGGCTTGGTCTGATTTACGCAGATTCTTTGTAAACACGCAACAACAACAACAGTATACTCCCTCTTCTCCTACTGGCTCTACTCATTCTCATGAAGAATCCAATCCTACTAAACCTGGCACCTTTGCTAATCAATTCAGGCAAGACATTGGTGGTAAATACGGCACCTGGGGTAAGTTAATATCTGTACATGTATATATAGAACAACGCACGCTAAATAAAAATAATTTAGGTCGGTATATTGGAAAAGGAGCTGGAGGATCGGTAAGATTGATAAGACGCTCAGCCGATCAAAAGACATTTGCAGTAAAGCAATTTCGAAAGAGATTAGTTCAAGAGAGTGAAAAAGAGTACATTAAAAAAGTCACTGCTGAATTCTGTATTGGATCCACGCTTCACCACCCCAACATTATTGAAACCCTTGACATCATACAAGAGGGAACCAGCTACTTTGAGATCATGGAGTACGCACCAAACGATCTTTTCAACGTCGTCATGAGCGGTATGATGTCGCGTGAAGAAGTCGCTTGCTGTTGGCGTCAACTGTTAAACGGTCTAGAGTACTTGCAGTCAATGGGAATCGCTCACCGTGATATCAAATTAGATAATCTCGTTCTGGATCATTTCGGTATATTGAAAATCATCGATTTCGGTTGTTCTACTGTATATAAATATCCTTTTGAAGATAACATTACACAAACTAAAGGTATATTAATTACTACTCCTCCTTTGCATCTCTCCATATACTTATATTTAACTTGTAATAGGCGTTTATGGTTCCGATCCTTACATTGCTCCTGAACAATACACTCAACCTACATACGATCCTCGTCTTTCCGACGTCTGGTCCTGCGGTATTGTTTTCCTTTGTATGACCATTCGAAGATTCCCTTGGAGAATACCTAGACAAACCGACCCCTCTTTCCGTGCCTTTGCTACCAACCATAACCAACAACAGTTTAGGCTTTTAAAATTGTTACCTCGTGAAGCCAGACCCGTCATGGCTGGTATTCTCGATATCGATCCCACCAGAAGGTCGACGTTGGCTACTGTTTTAGCTGATAAGTGGGTACAGCAAATCGATCTGTGTCATATTCATGAACCAGGTACCAGGCACGTTCATCATGTATTGACCGCTCCTGCCTCCACCGGGGGTCGTGATAACTTGGTCGTCGTCACTCCAGAACCTCCTGGCGTCGTAGCTGAAAAAGAAAAAAGAAAGCGTCTCAGTAGACCTGCTTCTCCTTCAATTATACCTCAAGCTGCAAAAAACACTTCGGCTTAAAAAAGAACAACTACAACAACAAAAAACGATAGATTTATAAATATAAAAAAAAAGGCACACTATCCAAAAAAGTGTTATTTTTATACATATTTTTTTTTAGCACTAAAAAAAAATATTTCTCTCTCTTTCTCATTTTATATATTAACACTTTTTTCTCTCTTTTTATAAATATATTGTCTTTTTTTCTTTTTTTTAAAAGAAAAAAAAAAAGTAAAACCCTTTCTCCCCCCTCTTCTTCATGTGCAAACAAATAAAAGACCCAGTCTACTAGTTTGCATTTATATGAAATCGTTACCTTCTTTATTTAGTAATTGTCAAAACACAAGTTTTTTTTTTTTTCAACGCCGCGTACAAAAAAGATTCCTACAGAACAAATCGTAAACAATTACTCTTTTTAATTATAGTGTCACCCATTCAGTGGCAAAAATGATTTTAATGAAATGTGCGCCCCTAGAAGAAAAAAAAAAACTTTCCCAAATGGAGACAGAAATGAACCTCGGCCTCGGTAAGCGAGAGAGTTTCCAATTTAGCACTGAAAGAGACCTAAGCTTTATTCGGTGTTAAGGGCTATTTTTACGGGGGGGGGGATTGCTAAAGACGTACATAACAATAACAAGTGTTTTGAAACAAAATGAGAGAGCTTAAAAAAAAGGCTCCATTTTTAAATTGCAAGAGTAGTAATTGATGAGTATCCCTCGCCAATTGCAGTTGAGTAGCACTCTCTCTCCCTCCAATAACCCTTTTTTTGTGCACACACACATAATACCTATCCTTATTACTATACATTCCGTGGCCTGGCATCATTTATATATCTTTTTTTTTTTTGCTCTCTTTCTTTTTTTCTTCTTTTTTTTCCCTTTTACATTAATATGGAAAAATTCAAGGAGGTAAATAACATAAAACAAAATAACACCAAACCATAAAACTAAAACAAACCCAAAATAAAGAAACTTGCTTTACTTCGTGCAGAAACAGAAGCCGCAAGATCTCGTTCAGAAATACTCAAGGACCAAATCCAAACCTCTGAAAGTGGCCTCGCCTCAAAACACCATGCAATTACCTCTATAAACACTCGACTTACGTGTATGCAAGTAAAACTGGATCAAGTAGAAACCGAACTTCAAACCAACAGTACACAGTAAGTTTCTTATGTGTGTGTACACGCGTTTGCAGTTTTGTTTCTAATATTTTTACAGCTTCAATGATGCAGATACAAAGGCTCAAAAAGCTAAATATTCGATCACAAAATTCGAACAAGACTTAAATGATAAACAAGAATCCCATGAACTCCTTTATCAAAAACACAAGGACACAGAGGCTCAATTAGATGACTTGGCTCGTCAATTGGACGAATTATAATTTTTTATATAAATAAATTACTTTTCTATACTACTACTAATACTACTACTACTATTACTACTACTACTATTGTTCTTTTGATCTTGCAACATTTCTGAACGTATCTATTTTAACTTTGTCTATTAGTATCCCTTATACCTAAACGTATACTGATATATATTTACCTGAAACATACGCATCACTCTACGCGTCTTCTTGACTCTTCCCCTTTGCAAGTGAGCTGTAGTAGTAGTAGTTATTGGCTTATCCACTATTAACTTATCAGGTACACGGTTCATCTTTTGCTGTTGACACGTGCTTAACCCCAACGCTTGTTTTCTATACTTCTCATACGCAAACATATCCGATTTAATTGTACTACGACCTTTTAATCTAGCATCACCTCTCTATATCAAAAAACAATCAGTATACATTATATTAATTGTTTTGTAGTACCTTACCTTAATCTTTTCAACCTTGTGTACAAATAAACTCATACCATCATGCTTGCCCCAATCTCTAGACTTGATTCTGTTTCGAATAGAACTTGCATACGATTGCAAAGTAGGCAACACTCTGACCGTGACCTTCAAATCATGATCCGGCAACAAATGATCGTGGGCGATCCATTTCTTACCCGACAATGCTAATTTCTTTGCAGCTTCCACTGACTCTCTTTGTTTACCAGCCACCGCCAACGCAAACGGATCGTCCGAATCAATATCCTGTTCAATAAACCTAGGCAGATACTTTCCACAATGAATAGCCACTAACCAAAAACAAAAAAAAAGAGACAAAAGACAAAAAAAAAATCAACACACAAAATCATTTTTATTTTTATTTTTTTAATCTTACTTGCAACAATATCGGAGTCATCAGTATAAATATCGGTTCCCCACACCGCTCTTTTCTTGACCTTCGAATTTTCAAACGTCAAGTACCTAGCCGGCACACGTACCTCCATCAACCCATTCAACGCCCACCCCTGTAAGCTCGGCATCACCAACTGGGGGCTGTACACCTGCACACCCAAGTTCTTCTCCTCCACACCTTCCAAATACTTCCACACTTGTTCATTTTTAATAATCAGTTTTGGTTTACTACTCACCTTATTCCGACCACCACCACCCATCATCTCAATCATATTTGAAAACGCGGTTCCAACTGCCGCCATTGAACTTTTACGTCTTTGCTGTTGTTGTTGACCGTTTCGTGCTACGGCTACTGCCGCTGCTAATTTCTGTGTATCTTCTTGACTAAACGAGTTACGATGAAACCCACCCGAGTGAAGCAAGTTACTGATATTAGCTGTAATTGCTGCTAAATTACCGATGGCTGTCGCTGCATTGTTGCCGTTACTGTTTGAGGCTTGAGGTTGTTTAGGTGAAGATCGCGAGGCTGCTGCTGCGTTTGCTGCCACTGCTGCTAAAGCGTTACCCAGCATCTCTGACGGCGACACGTCGGCTGCTGCTGCTGCCATCGACGACCCTCTTCGTTCAGACGTGCCGAGGTTGCCAATATTAGGTAACCGAGGTGAAGAAGACAGTTGTTCCATGACGGACGCAGGTACCGTATGACTGCTCAATCTTCTTAACGCTGCACTAATATCTGGTAAATTCGTAAGAGAGCCTGTTGCTTTTAAAGGTATGGACGGTTTGTCAATTCCTGTAGGCGCTGCTGCTGTCAACGTAGTAGGTACAGGTGGTGGCGGTACTTCTACATCAAGCACGGGTAAAGGTGACCCAATAGTAGGTGTTAAACCACTGCTGGTGGTCGCGGTAGTAGTAGGTTCAAGTAGTTCTTTTACTATAATTGATTCGTCAATTTGCATAGGCGATGAGGCGCTACTTGAAATAGTTGCTGCTGCTGCTGCTGCTGCTGCTGCTTCTTTGGGTTCGGTGGTGGTCGTACCTGATTCGGTGGTGGGTGGAATAGATGTAAGTGCAAATAAAAGTTGTTCACTAGTTATATTTAAATCTTCGTTGGATGCTGTCTTTTCTGCATCGGTTTGTGGTACTGTTGATGCTGCTGGTGGTGCTGGCTCTGGTGGTGTAGGTTCGACTACTGCTACTAGACTAAGTTAGTTTTTCTTGAACTTTTAAGAAAATGTTGTTATTTATATACCTGTGACCGCTTTCTCGATGTCTGCTGACACAATATCTTGTTCCATAATTTTATTAGTGTCCTTTGTTACTATAGGAAGAAAAAAAAAGAGAAGGGAAAAAGGTTTAGCTGCTTTGAAAAATATAATGCTTGTTTTTGCGTATTCTATTCTAATAGGAGAGTATACTTTACTTGCTAGATCTACTTTACTCTCAACTACACCTAAAAAAAAAAAGGATGAGTTATGTAAAACACCAACAACAAAAAACTCGTTCATTTACCATCGATAGGTAACGGTATACTAGTAGTATTTTCACTACTACTGCTTTGAACCAACTGGTTAATGGTGTCTTCCTGCACCTTGTCTAATACAAGCGTCTCAGAAAGAACAGCAGTAGTAAGTTCGCTATCCAACTTTGGTTTTTTGTTGGAGTCGCATACAGAGACACTGTCTGGTTCGCTTGATGTACGTTTATCACCGCTTTCACTCATGTTTTAAATTTTAAGCGTGATGAGAGGGGGGAAAGAAAAAAAAGGGATTGAGCACGTAAAAATAAAAAAAGTGCTACAAAAAAACCGACTGATGTGACGCGGGTTTTTCCGCGTCCTTCCCCTTTTTTAAAACACCTTTTCGCATAACACAACATACTCTGTAATATCAATTAAACTTGATTGAAACTACACCCCCTCATGAGGATCTTAAGTCACTGCGATTGGTTGGTTCAGTTTTACTTCTTTGCCTTGTAAATATTTAGTGCTGAAAAAAAAGTATTTAATAGAGAGAATAGATTCTACTTTTGATTGATGTGCCGAAAAATTCAAAAAGTAGAAAAAGTGCAGTTACTTTTGAAATAAAAAATAAACTAGTAGTTGGCTAGAATATTTTAACTGGAGTGTAATTGATAGCACGCATTGCTTAAAAAATACTTATTAGTTAAAATGTCTAGACACACTCCAAGTATTTGAATATCATTGCCCCCATAGTGTATTCTTCTTAGCTCTAAAATCATACCTCCATTGTATTATTTCACTTTGTTTATACTTGATACTTATGAATTAACTCTTCAGTTCCTTATTAAACGAGTTTATGGTACATACTTCATTCAAGGAAATTGTTTGCTATCTGCGCTTTCTTTTTAAAACTGTGCAATTTAATTCATTGTTTTTGGATTAAAGCAACTAGTTTCTTTCAACACAGCTAAAATAAAACATTACACTACTTAACAGAAATCATTCCTCTTTCCTTCGACTTCTTTTTGAAAGAAGCTTTTAACCTTTATATATCGGCCTTTAAACGAAAAAAAAAGACCTGTCAAAACCAGTGGCTTTGCACGTCTCCACTGAGAAAAATCGTCACTTTTTTGCTTTATGGAAAAAAAAAACCTATCAAAAAAGAAAAAAGCATACAAAAAAAAAATAAAGGTTTTTATTTTCTCTTTACCTAATAGATCATGCAGTCTGACGAAGTTATTTGGCAGGTCATTAACCAACAGTTTTGTTCTTATAAAGTCAAGTACGTTTAAACTTTTTTAAAAAACTCTCGAGATCGTTTCAATCAAAAAAACTAAACATAAAACTCCTTTCTTTTTTTTTATTAGAACTGCCACTGGTAATTTCTGTCGTAACCAATACAATGTTACTGGTCTTTGTAATCGCCAGTCTTGTCCTTTAGCTAACAGTAGATATGCCACTATCAGAGAAGAAAAGGGTAAAAAAACTTTAGCATAATATTCAATACACACGCAAGGACGCTAACTTATTTTATTTAGGTATTGTCTACTTGTATATGAAGACACCCGAACGTGCACATTCTCCTGCCAAGATGTGGGAAAGAAAGAAGCTTTCTAAAAATTACGCACAAGCTTTATCACAAGTAAATATTTGAACTATGGTGTTTTTTTTGCTTGCCGAAAAAAAAACTTTACTAACAAATCTCGCAATAGATTGATACTGAATTGCAATACTGGCCCAACTTTTTGTCTCACAAATGTAAACAACGTCTTACTAAAATTACTCAATATCTTATCCGTATGCGTAAATTGAAGCTTAAGGAAGGGTAAGTTTTCTACAAAAAAGGGGGAAAAAAAAAAGACAAAAAAGATTGACACGTACTTTTTTTTAAAAATAATAGTGATAGACCACAATTAATTGGTATCAAAAAGAAGTTGGAGAGACGTGAAACAAATCGTGAACGTAAGGCAGAGGCAGCTGCACGAATAGAGAAATCGATCGAGAAGGAGTTGATTGACAGATTGAAGAGCAAGGCTTATGGTGATGCACCATTAAACGTTAACGAAGAGATCTGGCAAAAGATTTTGGACGAAGAACTTGAAGATGCCGAAGAAGATGAGTCTGATGAAGAGGACGAAAACGATCTCGAAGAAGAAGATGAAGAAGAAGACGATGAGGTAAGAATATTATACTTTTTTTTTTTTACCTACTACATATCACTAAACAAAAATACTTTATAATAGGATATTGAGTACGTATCTGATCTTGAAGACGAATCCGATATTGAAGATATGGAAGACGCTTTTGAATGGGAACAAGAAAGGGAAGGAAATGTTGCATTGAGAAACTAGTTTTTTTTTACGTTTCTCTTATACTTGTATACTTTTTTTTTTTTTATGATTTTATAAATACTCACTCTCCATCTTTTTTTCCTCACCCCTTTTGTTTTATTTTTTGTATGACCCTCTCTCCCCTTTCTTATTTAAATAAAATTAAAAAAAATCCTATTAGACACATATTCATTCTCGGTTTCTACACATGATTGTGCAACACGTCTTCTAAACATTGACTGTATCCTGCCCAATGACATACTTTTTGACTCATTTACAACAGCGGTGTAACTATAGAGTAATATAATCGTTTGCCTGCGCAAACCTGTAATTGAGCTGTGTACTGCTTGCAACAAAGGTTCTTGAGCCAAAAGATAAATACTTGCAAGCATGCGCTATTAAAAAAGAGCTCGTTTTTTTTTACCTTTTGAACCTACGGCCTTACGTTTTTAATTGATTATTGTTAGGATACAACTGGTGCAATAATGATTGTCTGCGAGAAACGCAAAACTGGCAATGATGGGTGGTTTACTTTAAAAAAACATCAGCTTGGAAATCACTGCTAAAGAAAAAAGCTCACTGAGATAACTGAGTTTAAACAATCGCTCACGTAAGAATCACTGCTAAAATTAGCAGTTATAATAAATATTGGTTTTTATTTTTTCAAGGAACAGGAAGTGCCTTTTGGACCCAAGTTATTTAATACAAACTAGTTTTTTTAACGATATCTTTGATAAAAAAAATTAAAAACAAACTTTTTTGTTTTTTTTTTCGATTTTCGTTTTTGGGGGTCAACCCTTTTTGTGTTTTTGAGGTTATTCTACAATTGCTCCGGATATAGCCTGCTTTTATTTGAGAAAAAAACATTGATGGTATAAGGCTTGTTTAGAAGCTTTTAATCCATTTTAAATCATACTTTTAATGCAAAAACTGAAAGAGTAATCGCTGTTTTAGACGTTTTTTTCTGGGTAAAAAAATACATTTTTTTAGTGTAACATCGTGTAACCGTTTTCAGAGCTTCGCGATTACGTAAAATATAGTTTTTTATTACCGTGTTTGGTTATCAGACCGAATATAGATATTTAAAAACTGTATATTGGATGTTTATGAATAAAAACGCTACATCTAAAATTGGGCGAGAAAACGCGCTTTAAAAAAATCGCTAATTTAAGGACCGCTTAACTCAAATTTTAGCAAAAAAAACAAACGTCTAAAACGGTGATTACTCAGTCAGTATTTTTATTAAATATATACTTCTAAATGGATTAAATGCGCCTAAAAGATAAATTTATTATCATTGTTTTTTTTACAAACAAAGGCAAAGTGGAAATCGAGTAATTTTAAAATGACCTCAAAAACACAAAAGGGGTTGACCCCCCAAAATGATCAAAAATGCCAAAAATGACCGACCGAAAAAAAAAGTTGAAAAATCGAAAAAATTATATAACAGCAAGCAGTTTTCAATATTTGACATTAAATAAACCATCCTAAGGAGTAACTTTTACTAAGTCAGTTGGAAAAAAGAATCGCTTCCTGATGTTCAATCATACAAAGAAAACACCTTATTTCGATCACCGAAAAACGACCTTTTTTTAGAAGTTACTTCTAAAGATTCACTGCTTATACACACTTCATTCGAGTCTAAGTTTATTATCTTTACGTTTTTATTATCCTCTATCTATCAGTTTAATTATTATCCCTTAGCTTCATGAGTAACATCGATTGATAATACACTTTTGAAGACTAGACACTTCAATACAATCTCTTCAAGAATTTAAAAAAAAAAACGTATCTCAAAATTAGTTGAAAACTTATCACTTATCACTTATCACTTTTAATTGTTTTTTATATCCTTTCTTCCCCCATTTAAAAAAACACCACAATACCTTTTACAGGTTGTTATCTCTCCTGTATTTACCTTCTTGATAAATAAACAACTCGTTGGAAAATATAGAGATATTCAGTATGCGTTTCACCTAATACACTTCAACTTTTTTTTTTTTTTTTTTTTTGAATTAAGTGTAAACTTTATTGTTTCATTAAATGAGGAGAAAACTAAATAAAAAGACTCGTTATACGCTTCAACTATAATTCACAATTCCAGCGTATTCTTATAGAAATACTAAACGACGAAACCGACTACTTTTTGTATGGAAACTATAGTTATAAATATTGAATATCTTTTCACCTCGATATATCTCAACCATAATAACCAATTTGAGACTATTGCATGTAAGAAGAAGGAAACTGCAAAGGATATCTTGTACTTATGCACCCGCTTTTAGAAAATAGGAAAAGTTAAATCAAGTAGAGATTTTTATTTAAACCTACAAAAAGGTTCCTCTTACGATCCAACTGCATAGTATCAAAAGTTTTAACTTTAGATCCTCTTTTTACGACCAGCATTGTAATCAAAAGTTAACAATGTCTGCGAGACGAGTATCTGGTATTCAATTCTAGTTCTTTTGTTGCACAAACTGTAGAACTTTGTTGTGGAACAGGAATACTTATGCTATCAGAAACAAAACCAAGTGAGACATGTGTTTGTCTGTGTGAGCTCGGTCGGTAAGAGCAATAGCTTCTTTTTAATGGAAACATCCTTAATCTATTTTATCGCTATTTATACAGTGCCACATACTTCTTTGAAGAGTATTTTACTTGATAGAAACAGAAACCTGGCTTTTAAAAAAGCAAATAACACTTCTTTGAAGGGAAGAGTGGCTTGTCAGCCAATTACAAAACGGGTCTTTAAAAAAATAGGTGGTTTTCTTTTGGACACCCTCGCTCTGTGAAATACCCTGTAAACTTTTTTTTTTCTCAACTAATTTTTAAAAAAGAAATGTCTGCCATTGCCAGTAAAGTTTTGCCTAGAACAAATAACGGTACCGGTGCTTTTGTGCTCCAATGTCGTAAAATGGTTTTCAATTATTGTGAAAAGTGGGGAAGTAACAAAGGCATGATGTAAGTGAAGTAAATCCCCCTGGCTGTTATTTTTTTTAACTTACGTCGTTTCTAGTGAATTCATCAAGAAAGATCTTGCCAACTTTGCAAAGGAACACCCTCAAATCGAAATTATTGTTCAACCTAGACCTGCTCATCACCCTATTGTTCGTGGAATCTACTGTAATAATTTTTTTTTTTGCATATAAACATATATGACGTGAGAAAGATAATTAATTATACATGTATTTTTTTCTTTCTGCTGTATAGTGAATGGTCGCGAAAAAGTTATTTGTACCCGTAAATTAACGCCTGGAGAAATCTACAACAAAGTACAACTTCTTAGAGACTCAAGTGGTGATAAGATTAAGAATTTAACCAAGAGACCTGTCATTTCTACCACCGAGAGTGTTCGTGGTATCTGGTCACCATTCAACTCCAACCCTCATACTATTTAGAAGAAAGAAAAGAATCCAACAATGTATATTATCCGTCTCACAAAAATAATAAAATAAAAATAAAGCGTTCAAAAAAAAAAAGGAAAAGTCGTTTATTTTTTTTAGGCTGTACCGGTTACGTTAATAAACTTGAGTAAAGATTGATCAAATTGATCTGAACGAATAGGCATCTCAGGGGTATGGAAAGGATTCTTCATAACAAAATCACTATATGTATCATAGATCTTTTTCATATACGCATCCACGTTATTCTGTGTAGGTGCTGTAATTAATAAAAACTTGGTACCTAATTTTTTTTTTAAAAAAAAGAGTATTTTCAAAAACCTATTTTTTTTTCTTCCTCATCAGTTTTTTACGTACCTGTTAATGTCTGGTTACAATAGAGTTTAAAGTTTTCTGCTTCCAACATCTCGATACCAGAAGAGTTATGAAGTGGCGAGATTTTAGATGTAATAGCATGTACACTAGATTAACCAAAGTTAAACCAACTTCATCTTTTTTTTTTTTGTGTCGTTTCTCTTACCCGTGAAAAGTACCGGCTAACACTAAATACTCGTTACTCGACAACTTTTCGAGTTGCTGTGTGAAATCTTTCTGGTATACAAGACCGCCAGCTTTGTTGATAATATACAAGGAATAAATCATTATACAAGTTAAGAAAAAAGGTAAAGAGAAAAGTAAGTTTCCCGCACACTTAATTATTATTTGTAAATCGGGAATGAATTGTGGCGTTCTCTCTTTTTTTGTATGTCACTGTTTACGCTGTGCCTTTTTTTACAAACAAGAGGTCCTTTTGTTAGTAACGACATAATTAATTTGTTGCCAACGTCTTTATTCACTGTGAGCGTAAAGTTCCTTGTATAAATTAAAGTCACGAGTATACAACAGGTTTGAAGTATAAAGCGCAGTCTTTACTTCACCTATTCTATTTTTTTTCTTTCTTTGTTTCAAGTATCCCCCTTTTATATATAAAAAAACATGAGCTCAAAACGTGCAAGCCGTTCGCAAACTCAAACGTCCGAGTTACTTCAGAGTTGGATGAGCAGTATTGACGAACCTCTATTAACACCACCACGAACAACTCATAACGAAGAAACAGGTCAAACTTTGACATTTGAAAAAGTTCGAATCGATTTTCCTTTAAAACCTTGTAAGCCTTTTTTCATTCTTGTTAAACGTAAATCATGATGAGTTTAGTAGCTGAATATACGCATATACGTTTTTATTTTTTATTTTCAAAGATCCTGCTCAAGTACAAATGATGCGAAATGTAATTCATGAGTTTATTTTTTCTTCTTCTTTTCTTGTGGAGAGCTAATAACTTTAGTATAGATTGTCCGTACTCTCAATAACTCGCAAAACGCTTTACTAGAAAGTCCAACTGGTTAGTTTTTTATATGTGTATATAATACCATCGACGCCCCCTTTGTTACTGATACTTCTTTTTTTTTTTTAAGGTTCTGGAAAATCATTAGCATTATTATGTGCTGTGTTAGGTTAATATAAAGTGTAATACAATCCCCTCTTAACGTTATTAACTTGTAAATTATAGCTTGGAGAGAGAAAGAACAACAACTAGCAACAGAAGATCTTTTAAAAAAAAGGGAAGAAGTTAAACAAGAAACTGCCGAAGTAATTGCCGAATTAAAAGCGAAGGCGGAACAAGCGAAGGTCGTACAGGATAAGGCTGAACTAGACAATATACTGCCGGAAACAGAGATTTTAAGGGTACAAAAGATTGTATCGGAGGGTCTATCGAAATCACTGCCTGTAAATACGAATAATGCTAGCTTACAATCAACGACAATGACTGATGTATGTCCGGTTGGGTCGGCCAATGTAGCAAGCGCTGTGCCGGCTGAGATATCAAGTACACTCATGAATATTGATACACCAAGTACGCCAGTAAATACGCCGAGCACACCGATAAGCACTGAAGTATCGAGTGCGCCCATCGACAACTATATACCAATACCTAGAAACCCTGAACATATGCCAGATACATACTTGCCTCCCAAACGAGAGGGTACCGGAAAAAAGTCTTTCAATTGGAAAAAATACTTACCTGCGGGCCAACGGGAGGCTAGCGAAAAAAACTTGGACGGTGGAGAAAATGATCCTTCCAATTGGAGAAAAAAGTTCAAGTATGACAACAGTGGTGCTACGATTAAAATCGATGAGGATAGCTTTGAAGATTTTCAGGCTGTCAAAAATGAGAAACCATCTATGGATCAAAAAGATGATATGGCATATAAAACCTTTAAATCTGTACCGCGCATCTTTGTTGGTAGTAGAACCCACAAACAGATTTCGCAACTTATTTCAGAATTAAAGAGTAAAACAAGATATAATCCTCGTACAACCGTTTTAGGCAGCCGTGAACAATTATGTATTCATCCAAAGATATCGAAAATGGCAAATAAGACAGACGGATGTATGAAATTGTTGGATAAGTCTGGGTGCTCGTTTAAGAATAAAACACATAGTATTGTAAATCACCCTACTATTAAAGTCATTAACAAGGTTTGGGATATCGAGGATATAGTTAAAGTGGGGAAAAAAGTGAAGGGTTGTCCGTATTATGCTTCTAGAAAAATTTATGAAGGTGCTGAAATTGTATTTTGTCCATACAACTATATCATTGATCCATGTAAAGAAATTATAAATGTTACTCCTTTGATATCATATTAATGTTATTTTTCTTCTAAAAAAGTGATTCGCGGTATTTTGGACATTAGCTTGAAAGGAAACATAGTTATCTTGGATGAAGGTAAATTTTTGTCAAAAAGAGAAAAAAAAATCGTATTGCTCACTCTGTTCCATTATTCAGCGCATAATATTGAAGATAGCTCTAGGGACGCTGGTTCTTTTGAAGTTGATGAACAAATGTTGAGAGTTGTGAGCAAAGAACTGAATCAAATTATCGTCAATGGTTATGAAACGGAAGCTCATGGAACTTTAGAAATGGTGGTTGAACAAATGTTTGACTGGATTACTTCCTCCGAGAATGAATTCACTATAAAAGAATACGAAACTCATCATTGCAAGTAAGTAAATATTTTTTTTTCCTTCTTTCAAAATATTTATCTATCTGTTTATGTAGCTGGACTGGTCAGGAAATACTTACTAAATTAGCGGAATCATCTATTACAGCCCATACATTCGACACTGTATTAAGACCTGCATTTAAAAAAGCAGCGACCCACGCTGAAAATATCCGAAGGGATAAAGAAGACCCGGCAGAGGAAACTAATCAAGAAGAGGTCTCTGACTCTCAAGTTAAAATCTTTTATCGTAAATGTCTCTCTAATAGCAGCTTATCGATCCTCCAAGGTATCTTTATGGTTTTAGGATTCTTGTTTCGTAAAGATCAAAATTATGCTGAAGATTATCAAATGATTTTAACCAAAAGAATTGAAAGAGCGGCAAACGTCAGGGCAACAAACAATAAAAGACGAAAGAAGAATAATGCTGCGATGGAACCTGAGTGGACATACAAATTAGGATTCAAGTGTCTTAATCCTGGTATTATCTTTAAGGATATGTCCGAAACAACCAGATCTGTCGTATTAACTAGTGGTACACTATCACCCTTAAATACGTTCCAGTCTGAGCTTGAGACGAGCTTTGAAGGCAGATTGGAAGCTAATCATGTTATTCCTAAATCGCAAGTATGGGTTGGTGCAATTCCAAGAGGACCTAATGGTATCTCTCTGAAAGGAGTTTATAGTAGCTGGGAATCGTTTCAGTATCAAGACGATATTGGGGAATCACTATGCAACATTGTTGAAACAGTGCCTTTTGGTGTATTATGTTTTTTACCTTCTTATAACTCAATCGATAAACTTATGTCGCGTTGGAAGATCACTGGCGTTTACGAAAAGTTATCGCGCAAGAAAATGATTACATGTGAACCTAGAGGAAGTAATAAAAAGGAATTTGAAGAAACTATTGGGTCATTTTACAAGCTAATTGATGATGTAAGTATGGGTCCTGATGACCTTGGTCGCGATGGTGGTTTATTCTTTGCTGTATTTAGAGGTAAAGTCAGTGAAGGTATTGATTTTACCGATAATTATTGTCGTGCCGTTGTAACCATTGGTATACCTTACCCTTCCATCAAGGATATCGAGGTCAAGTTTAAAAAACAATATAACGATAAGAAAAAGTGTGAAGCCGGTAGATCAGATCTTTTATCTGGTGGAGACTGGTACTCTTCTCAAGCATTTCGAGCCATTAATCAAGCGTTAGGTAGATGTATCAGACACAAGAATGATTGGGGTGCCATTATTTTACTTGAAGAAAGATTTCAAAATACAAAAAATGTAGAAAATCTTTCAAAATGGGTACGTGGTATGTTAAACGTTCATCACGAGTTTCCAGAGGCAATATTCGATTTGGCTAGTTTTGTTCAAAGGCAACAAATAAGAACGGCCTCTTTAAATACGAGTACTACTACTCCCTCTCTATTAGAAACTCCACCCCAAGAAAGTAAGATGGATGTTTCCGAGAATACATATACTGCAGACACTGCACATTACGTACAAGAAATTCCCACAAGCGAGACAAAAGACTATAATTCGTTGCCTGGCATAAAATCTGAACTCCCTTCTGTTAGCCCTTTCTTCCCTTCAGAAATACCCGCTATGTTGCCAACGTCGCCTTTATATAGTGGTCATGAATTAATGCCTGAAGAGACTACATCAAAAGTTTATGTTAGTGGTGTCACCCTATTTGATGAACCGAAAATAACGACACCGACCACTATACAAGATGTAACATCTCCTTACTTATCAACAGATCATATCCCTAAAACTTACTCTCAATTTCCGTCCAACAACGTAGCTGAAAAAATGATACCCATTAATAGACCTCAGTATACATCATCGCCACCACCAAATACCGAAGAACGGTATCGGTTTGAAGAAGATAACTATAATTCATTTGATGGTATCGCTGGAGGGCTCTCAATGGAAAATAGTTTCGAAGAACCCATTGTTATTGATACAGATGAAGATGAAGGAGAAGGAGAAGGAAATTTGTTAACCGAACCAAAAGCAATGCAAAATCCCTTTGCTGAAAACAACATTCAACAGGAATCAGAAGTTACTGTTGCACCTGTTGTATTTAAACCGCCTGAACAATCACCTGTAAGCCTTGTGAGAAAAGATTTTTTCTCTATTGGTAGAGACGATCATTCATTTGTTTGTATTACATGTATATGCTGCGGAAGAATCCTTTTAGAAGGACCAACAAGGAACATTCTGCCAATAACAATTAATGATTTAGCGTTGATCGCGAAAAATTCAAATGTAGATCGTAAGAATATTGTCGAAATAACCGAGCCCAGTGAATGGGAAGTCAGTGTTGATCTTTTAGGTGGGCCTATAGATATAAAAAAATGGCCTAATGAATCATCCGTGACGCTGAATAAGGAAGATGGTATTTGTTATCGTTCATTACAATGCTCTTGTCCTATGTCTCAATCAAAGGGTATAATCATACGTCAATCGTTTGGTACAAGGAACTCAATTTATGACGGAAAGGTCTTTTTATGGTTAACCCAACTACGAATTCAAAAAGACTTTCAAAAAATTAGTCGATCAAATTTAAGTTATCAGCCAAATGACGACTTTGATATGCCTTCTTCACAAGATTCAAGTATGAATGATATGTTTTATAATCTTACTTAATTTAATTTGCAATAATAAAAATATATTTTTTTTTTTTTATCTCATATATAAGTTAGCTGAATAACTTCTGCTTTCTCTGTTTCCTCACCAACTAATTATCGCTTTATATAAAAGCTTCATAGTAGATTCGTTAGAGCCTCAATCGAGGCGTGTTATCGAGAGTTTTTGGGAAAATAAAAACATACCAAGGATCTAGTTACTCAGTTGATTCAATTTTTGATAATGTGATTGAAGACATTAGTAAATAGCACTTGACTCAGAAAAGTTGTTGAGCTTCTAGACTATATGGATAAAGCGTAGCTGGAGCCAGCTTGCTGGTTATTGATGAGGTCACAGTTGATTCAGACATGACGCAAGAAAGTAATTGCGTAATATTCTTATAGTTATAATCGTAACATAATATTATAAAAGCGTATATTAAAAGCTTTCCTTTTCTTTCTTATCTCGAAGTTATAAAAATGAACAAGTACAATGAACCAAAATTATTTGCAAAATATATGGGACTTCACCGTTCCAAGTCCGGAGTAAAAGCATCAGACGAATGGGCCGTCTATAAAACGTTCTTACCTAGTTTTGAAGGTAAGCGAGTATTAGACTTGGGTTGTGGACCTGGACTACACTCTGAATACGCTGCTGCAAATGGAGCTAGCAGGGTTGTAGGCGTTGATCTCTCATCTCGTATGATCGAACAAGCCAAATCAAACAGTAAATTCCCTAATGTTGTTCAATACGAGGTCAATAGCATATCTGATATTGATTACCCTGCTAATTCTTTCGACTCGGTTATCAGTGCTATGGCCTTTCATTATGTCCCATCATTTGAAGATACTATTAAACGTGTGAAAAATTGTCTTGTAGATGAAGGTAGTTTTGTATTCTCGATGACAAACCCAATTTATACTAGCTGTAGTGATGGTGATTGGTATCGTGATAATGACGGTAACGTTTTACATTGGCGAGTAGATCGCTACTTTAACGAAGGTAGAATGGTCGCTAATTTTTTGGGCGAAAATATTTACATGTACCACAGAAAGTTGAGTACAATCATCAATACGTTGCTTGACCATGGGTTCAAAATTATCAGAGTGGCTGAACCCGAGCCAGAAAAAAAAGAAATTACTGATTTCGCTTATGAATTGGAGATCCAACGGCCTCGATTTTTGGTTATTTCTGCCCAAAAAATGAAACAATAATTTTAAAACATGTACCCTTGTACAATTTTTTTTTCATTTTTTTTTTTTATAATAAAAGAGGATAATTTCCCCAGACGAATCCATGATATCAACTTGGGAACAAATCCTAATCCCTTCACGTAAATACCGAAGCAAATACGAGAAGAAACTAGGACTGTATGGAGAGTACGATATAAAACCTGGACCGGAATGGAGGTAGGGGTAGTCTTGTATCTGAATGACTCAAGCTCTATCAACGAAACGCCAAAGCAAGCTTTGGTTTGATAGAGGATCTAAGGCAAATACTTTGTTAAAGGAAACAGAAAAGTTTGCAAACTTTTCTCGGCCTTTTATTTACAAAAAAAAAAAAAAAAAAAAAATTTAAAACCTTTTTAAACAGTCCTTTAAACCTTTTACGGACTGTTTATAAGAGCCATATTTGGGTATACGCAAGCCAATCATAAATCGTTTAGAGCCAGCTGTGACATTTTTGCCTGCTTAAGTTTATGATTATATTTAAAAGAAAAAAAAAACTGACGAGAAAAGGGTGGCATTTATGCATCAATTTTAATGATCCAGATTTTTATATTGAAGATGAAACGGAATCAAGAAGGAGATAGAATCCAGGAGGCTGCTCGCACTAAAAGAGGCCATTAAATCGATGGTTTAGCTCTCAATAATAAAGAGAAGTAGTTATAAGTTTCAAATGAATGTATATTATATTAACTGTTTTAAGTAAAAAAAAATAAAAATTATTGATTGGATCTTTGTTGGCAAAGACCATCGTACAATTCTCTCATTCTTTTCTTTTTTTGCTCGACGACAGCAGTAATCCGATCAAGATAAGCAATTAAAGCATCTGCTCTAGGATCGCTTCTAGTTCCCCCATCTTTCCGTTAACTCTTGAAATACCCGGAATATGCCTTGTTGAAGTTCATGTTCTCTATCAGTAATACTTTTTAGCATAGCCTCGATACTGGGCAGACTGGCTTTTTGGTGACGTCTTACAGGTTGCGGTAGTGGTACAGAAGGTCGATTGGCAGGAGGAGAGACAGTGGGTGGGGGAGTAGAAGAGATATAAGCGGGAGGAGTTGTTTCCTAGCTAACGGTGGTTCTGAATCTAGAGGAGATTCAGGACGCTCGTATTCAGCAACAGACATCGAGTAGCTATGAAGAATGTATGTATATCTTTCGGAATGAAAGCTGTATGTGAATAGTGGAATGATTGTAGGATATTCTTTGAGAAGCTAGAAGAGTTTATAATAAACACTTTCAGCTTCAGAACCAAACTCTCCATTCGAGTCGCGTCTTATATACTCCTCTCTGAAGTTTGTTACCATGCATTCCCACTTATTCTTTTGTTCCAAACAGTGACATCTTAAATGCTGCTCATTAGCTTTCCGATTGTAATCAGACAATATGTTGAGGTAAATTGCATTCTTTTCGTAGTTGTTGCTAGCGGTTTCAAGTGAATCAAGATATTTGGCATATATTTCAATAAGTAAGAACTCTTCTACTCTAGTCCATCCGGAACCTCTTCCGCCAGTCTCTCTATCGTTCTGTATGGGTGTGGTTGAAGAAGAACTGTCAAAATTGCTAATGCTGGACATTGATGTTTAAGATAATACGAGTTATTTTTTAGTTTTGAAATGATAAAAAGAAAAGATAGTATTTATTGACACATTTCCGCTTTAACCAAAGTATTTTTGGCTTGCTTGAGAACGACCTTAGCCTATCGTAAAGCTTAAAAAGTACTTTAGCCTTTAGCCAATAAACGACATACATCTAAGAATCAAGAGTTATTTACACATTACATGTGCTATAAGGTGAAAAAATCTATTTACTGATACCAATTTGGAATATCCAATTCGCTTTTTTGTTACACGCTCTATTTTTTTTTTGAATTCCTTGCAATGATAAAAAATCTTTGCGAGAGTTCGGAAGTACTTACATTTATACATGTATTAGCCCGTTGTTTTCAATTGAAACGCTTTGTTGTTGAACTCCCCTTTTTTTTTGTCTATGTCCAAAGATGCTTTTGAAACAAAAAAATGCTTCTCGTCAGTGAAAGCCCCTATTAATTTATACGAGCACTAATTTTTTTTTTTTCGAAGATAAAAGAGGTACGATTGGTAACGTATTCCCTGTAATTTTTTTTTTCATATTGTCCAGTAAGTGGTGGAAAGTATGATGTAATAACAGCAGGTATAATCGAGATGATCCTTTCCAAAAAAAAAAAAAAAAAAAATATTAGTGATATTGTATCAAGTGATTGAAAAGGAATCAGAAAGTGACTCTAAAAATATATTAGTGGTTCCAGATCGACATTTTATGTTTAACAGAAAGTAACCAAAAGAGAAACATAAATAATGACGAAATTCTTTCATGTTTATATTGTAGTTTACCACTTCTAAAATATAAACATCAAAGGTAACCCACTAAGGGTATTCAAACTGTCAGTAGATTCTATTCTGGGGTTGTGGGTTTTTTTTTATCATCAGTAAATTAGATCAGTCGAAATTAAAATGCCAAGTTTTATAAAACTGGTCCCAGAACAACTAAAAAAAAAAGCATTCGCCCTTAAAAAGTATGACACGCTACCCTACTCGAGTGTACTCCCTCCAGTACACATAAATTAAACGTAGTAATAGGTGACTCGAATCTTCCACAAAACGAGGATACTTCCATTATAAAAAGAAGAAAAAAAAGGCGTTTATTCTTTATCTTTGTTTCAATCTAAAGACCATTTCCTAAACTTAAAAAGACCAAGCTTGTATTTCTTCTTGCACAAGGCCTTCTACACATGTGTCAAGCAATTGTGAAAGTACTGCTTTTATATTTACAGTAATGTGCCTTTAAGATTAGAATTAATAGCTGTCTTTTTTTCTCTTTAGCTTAAATGAAAACGGCTCGTCTACCTGTCCTACTTATAAGAAGGCCTCTTCACAAAGAAATTTCTCACCCCTTTGATTTCACCTTTTTTAAAAAAAAAGTAAATATTTAAAACAGTTTGGGTAAGAACTTTTTTCTAAAAAAGACAAATAAAACCATGTTTTCTGAATGATTTACCCTTTATTTTTTTTTAAAAAAAAATAACGATGAAGAGTCCGAGGGTAGCAAAGAAAGATGGGGATCTCGCGGAAGAGTCTCGGATGGGGGACTAAAAGCAGTGTACAAAGAGCACGAGCAACAAATCTTGCACATTGAATGGGGAGCCAAAAAAAGCACTATGGAAGGGAATGAAAATAATATTGTCCACAAAGAGAACACTCAAGACAATAATAATTTAAATAGATTATACTGTCAATATCGCTACCATAAGATACACGCAACCAGAAACACCACTGGCATTTGTGTTAAGTGTAAGAAAGGAAAATATGACATCTTTTCAGAACGAGCTCTTAAAGGATCAAACTTTAACAAACAGCAACAGATTCAATACGCCAAACTTTCCAACAGCCAGTCAATGAAGATTGAAATATTTCAGCAAAATACTACTGATGAAGTTTCTACTCATTGTTTATTGTCGAACGAAAGCGTTTTGTATTTGTCTAAAAACATTTCTTAAAAATGATTTATAGTCCGAAGCTTTTTATGGTCGTATTTCTTTCAGCAGGGAGGAAAATAGAAGCATTTCTAATGATTATCATAATGTTGTAAAGAATAATAATAGTGGCTCTATCTTACAAATGACCGCCAGAGCTTCTTGTATACCAAATGTTATCAACAAGTTGGGCCCTTACTACCGCCGCTGATACTACTACTGTTTCTGATACTATTACTGTTCCTGATACTACTGCTACTACTGTTTCTAATACTACTGCTACTACTGTTTCTAATACTACCACTACCACTACTGCCACTGCTGCTACTACTACCGCGTTAGTCCCAAATAAAAGTAATTGATCCAACTAAGTATATAAATCTGAATGATATATACAGTCGCACAAAACTGAATTTAGGTCAAAATCACATATATAAAAAAATAAAAATTATACTACATATTCAAAGGTTAATTGGTCGATCAAAAAACATAGAACAGATCTCAAATTTCATTGAAAAATTATATGACATATTTATTTTAAGAAAGTTGAAAAAAATATAAGATTAATATTTAGTGGGGCTATCACGCGCATCAATCACTGATTGACATCGATCTTTCATACTTGAGACTAATCGATCAGCAAGCTCAAGACTCATTTTGTCCCATTCTTCTTTTATTGTATCTCTCAAACTATTCGCATTGTTTATCGAAGCCCTTACGTTTTTTAACTTACATTCAAGAGCCTACCAAAGATGTTCGATCGAGAAATGCAAGCATCTGATACTGACAAAATATGACCAACTTGTGAGTGGCACACTGGAGCAAAAAAACAAGGTAAGCTATTTGTATCAGCAGACGACTCATTTAAGCACGCAACTTGTATCATTGCAATTATCCGTTCAAGGCGCAACCGAAATAAAAAATGAGTTTAGATCAGGGCTTTGAGCTGGCCAGTACTCAAAGCCTCCGATCTGATGTGTTTCTTTCCACCATCTTGCGTACGCACCAGTACGGCACCTAGTCCCGTCTTCTTGAAGTATAAAGCTCCTTTATTCCTTCTCAGCTAATTCTTTGAAACAAGGATGGAAGTTATCTGCCAAAATGTTGATATATTCGTCCTGGTTTACAGTACTATTGATGATGGTCAAAGGCCCAAAACCACCAGCCCAGAAATAGCCCCAGATCATCACTCCGCCACCACCACTTCACTGTTGGTACGGCATGATTCTCTTGATATCTCTCGCCAACTTTTCTAACCACTCTCGCCCCACCATCGGAACATTTTACCGAGAAAAATGACTTGGGCAACTCAACTGTCTTGGTAATAGCATCTTGAGATATACCGTGTTTATTCCGATAAAATAAACCCCAAAGTTTATCTTCTTTTGGTGGATTATAATTAATACAGGTGTTTTCTTTTAAATTTAATGAGGATATATTTTGTTGAATAGTGATATGAATGAGAGATTAAGACTTTATTTACAAGGTCAGTGTTAAAAAAACGCCAACATGCAGCATGACCCAAATTCAGTTTTGTGTGACTGTATAAACGTGTTCACTTTTTTAGACGTACTATTATTTGGAAGGAAGGCCAATCGTAGATGACTTTATACTTGAGGATATCAAGGTAAAAATAATAGCGAAAAGAGACTTTTTTACGTTCTTGGTGTACTAACTACAAAGCTTAAAGTGGTTCGTTCGTGGCCATTATGTCGGTAAAGAGTTTCCTTTGCAAACTTTTTTGTAAAAATCAATCTCGCACTAAAATGGGACCAATGAGAGTGACGAGCGTTTGTGGCGAAAATTGAACTTCTATTTCCAACTATCGTTATTACATTTGCAAAATATTTTGATCAAAAAGACACTTTATTATAAAATAAAATAAAAAGTTTATGGATGAAACGCTTACACGGGGATCTAAAAAAAAATGAAGCACTTATACTGAATGACTGATATGACGCAGAATGCATCTCCGAATTTCTTATTTTTTCTTCTTCAGCTGTTGAATTAACTTCCACTGTTCGTTTAGTAACTCTTGCAAGTCCATATGTTGATCCATGCCAATATATTCATCCTGTAACATCTTGTACATCAACTTGGAATTATTCAAAACAGTATATAAATCGTTCAGAGCCAATCTTTCTTTTGTTTTCGACGGGATATAATCTGGATGGAACGCATTATTGGATAGTGCTGTAATTGGTAAAGATGCCGGTGTGATAATGCAAGAAACTTTGGTTTCAGGCGAATTGTACGGTAAAGGGGGGATTGTTCTTAGCACAGAAGCGTATCTTTTTTGTATTGTATGCAACATAATTAATAAAGGGGAGAGAGAGAGAAAGAGTGACACTGCATTTTTTCCCCCAAAAAATAAAAAGGTTAGTTTTTGCTTCGTTTATTCCAAAGTCAGACACTTCGCCCCTCCATCATGCTTTACGAGCTTCTTCAGGATCAAAGCCCACTTATTTAAGGGGCGTATATCTGTTTATATATTTAAGTGTGTGGGTCAAGAGAAGTTCTACATATTGCAAAAAAAAAAAAAAAAAAAAAAAGATCCGAAAGTTTTACAAAACCTGTTTTTTTTACAGTAGCGGCTCTATTTTAGTGTAGATTTCTCCTGGAAGACTTGGGTCCTTCGTCGTTTATCACTGTTCGATTTAAGGGAGGAATCAAACTGATAGAGAGGGGATTATGAAAATATAAAGACAGCACCTTTAGACTTGGATGTAGTATGTATCCGCAGTGAATCTTTAGAAAATTAACCTGGAAAAGCAATTAAATACAGATGGTTGTTAAGTGATGAAATATTGAAAAGAAAAGCAGTATGAACCAAATAAAATGAACACAAAGATGTTTTTTAGTCCTGTATATCATGACTGGTAGGTTTAAATGTATTGTTATATGACATTCTAATAAACAGCGCTGCAGTTTTTTAATTGGCAGCAATAAAAATTTTAACATAGTTTGAAATGATTCCAATGTTTGAGCTTTTGTAGAAAAAGATACGCATCATGTTTTTTCTGTAAAATAACTCGGAAGAGCTCAAAAACTATTTAAAGTATTATAATCAATTATTGTTCATCCATTATCTACTTAAAAACGCGTGTTTTTAAGCGATCGTTTAGAAGTAACTTCTAAAAAAGGTCGTTTTTCGATGATTGAAATAAAGTGTTTTCATTGTATAATTAAACATCAGGAAATGATTCTTTTTTCCAAGTTAATTAGCAAAAGTTACTCCTTATAAAGTTTTATTTAATACAAAAATTTGAAAATTGCATGTTGTTTTATAGTTTTCTCGATTTTTAATATTTTTCTTCAGTCGATCATATTTGATGCTTTTTGGTCATTTTGGGGGGTCAACCCCTTTTGTGTTTTTGTGGTTATTTTAAAATTAATCAATTTTCACTTTGCCTTTGTTTGTAGAAAAAACAATGATAATAAAGTGCTCTTTTAGGCGTATTTAATCCATCTAAATGTATACTTTTACAAAAAATACTGGCTGAGTAATCATTGTTTTAGACGTTTGTTTTTCGCTAAAATTTGAGTTAGGCGGTCCTTAAAATGACCATTTCTTTGAAGCGCGTTTTCTCGCCTAATTTTATATGTAGCACTTTTATTCATAAACATCCAATATGCAGTTTTTAGATATCTATATTCGGTTGTATAACCAAACACGGCAATAAAAAGCTACATTTTATGTAATTGCGACACTCTGAAAATGGTTACACGATGTTGCACTAAAAAAGTGTACTTTTTCACCCAAAAAAAAAAAAGTCAAAAACAGCGATTACTCTTTCAGTTTTTGCATTAAAAGTATGATTTAAAATGGATTAAAGGCTTCTAAACAAGCTTTATATTATCCGTGTTTTTTCCACAAATAAAAGCAAACTGGATCCGGAGCAATTGTAAAATAACCTCAAAAACACAAAAGGGGTTGACCCCCAAAAACGAAAATCGAAAAAAAAAAACAAAAAAGTTTGTTTTTAATTTTTTTATCAAAGATATAGTTAAAAAAACTAGTTTGTATTAAATAACTTGGGTCCAAAAAGCATTTCCTGTTTCTTGAAAAAATAAAAACCAATATTTATTATAACTGCTAGTTTTAGCAGTGATTTCTTAAGTGAGCGATTTTTAAAACTCAGATACCTCAGTAAGCTTTTTTTATTTCTTAGCAGTGATTTTGAAGCTGATCTTTTTTTTTTTAGCATAGTTGCTCTTCCTCGCTCTTATCTATTAGTAATAGTTTTATTAGTATTAAGTTTTGATAACTGAATCGATCAATACGGCGCATTGAATACTTGTGCAATATTTCTATTGCTGATAGAAGCGTAATTTCAATTTAAATGTGGATTTCTTCCAGAATTCGGTTACCCTTAAATTGAGCGTCTAATGTATCGTGCTCTTTCTAACTTAGGTTTACTACGGGTAAGAGAAAGAATACCGAGTAAATTCCCCTCTGACGAAAAAAAAAGGGAAAGGGAGAGAGAGGCAGACACTAGTAAAATGATTATGCCAATTATTAGAAGTGAAATTGCATAAAAAAAAAGCAATTGTTTGACAGTTGAATTATATGTTTGCATGGCAATTAATTAGGTAACCATAACAAAAGTTAACTTTCTAATCGTGTTTGCTTTGGCGAATCCGTGCAGAATATTACGAGGAAAGCACTATGGTATCTTTTTGTAGGGGTTTGAGTCTCGAAAAAAGAGAAAAAGGGTAATTACGGTTTATAAAAAAATGGTAGAAATAAATAGATTTTTTTAATCATTAGGAAAGCAAAAATATAAAAGGGGAGTAGTAGATCACTGCAGTTTTATCAATGTTAGAAAGTAACTTGGGAAAAGATAATATAAAGCAGGGTATATGATTATCCTGCAACCTTTTTTTTTTTTTTTTTTTTAGACTCGAATTAAAGGCGGTCACGCGTGTGCCTGAAGCATCGGTTTTACACTTTTGGATTTTTTTTTAATAAATTTTTTTCCTTTTTTTTTCTTTTTTTTTTTTACTATTATTATTATTATTGGTATTATTTGGTATTATAAAAATATGAAGCAAGAGAAACATTCCTTGGATATTCAAAAGAAGAAAAAGAAGAGAGATAATCAGATGAAATCAGCAGCGAATTATATGAACAGTAAACTTCAAATAGAGAACAAGTACGCTTCGTTAATTTCACTTATTGACACAATTTATCCACCTCTACTCTGCACATTATGTGATACAGTATCTACTTCTAGAATCGCATCTAATCAACACTTTAAAGAAAAGCATAAAATAAAGTCACGCTATCTTTGTATACACCCTCACTGCACTCAATCGTTTTTATCGCGGGGAGCTTTACGCTTTCATATTTCACGCTCTCATTTGGTTCATTACTCAAAAAAACCTTTACCAGATCCACCTTGTGTTCATTACAAACAACAACAACAACAACAACTGCAACAAGAGCACACCTGTTATAAAAACACTAATAAATAATAAAAATAACCATTATAATAATAATATACATACTCTTACTTCTACTACTACATTAACTAAACCTATTATTACAACACCACCACCACCACAAGCACCACAACCACAATCAAAATTAAAACCACAACCACCTCTTTCACTTTCTCCTTCTCCTCTTCCAAATACACAAGATATGCTAGAGACTACAACCCCAATTATTACAACCAAGAAATTATCGCCTAAAAAAGAAAAAGTTTATACATCGATATCTATTGACGAACTGACACCTTCCCCACCGCCTTCGCCATTTTCATTATATCATTCTCGAAAGAATTCATCAAAGAAACCCACACTGTCAAGTACGGCGGAAGACTTTTTAAATTCGATGTATCCTCCTCTACAATGTCCTTCTTGTCTACAAGTATTTAATAGAAAGACAAATGTGATTAAGCATTTAACGGAAGCTCATTTAGGTCAAGAACCCTATCGTTGTATATATCCAAAGTGTGCTCATCCTAGATTATATGCTACTCGTGAAGGTTTAGTTTATCATATAGTACGTGTTCATGATGTTAAAAAATAAATAAAAAAAAAATTTATTATTATTTATGCTGTCCATTTTAAACATCTTGTTTCGGTATGGGTTGATAAACATTTGGTGGAACAGTATTTCATACCACATTTCAAGCATTTGTAGTCACTGGTAAACCCACAGACTGAACAAAAACGTCTGGCTGGGTAGGTAGATGGTGTTACTTGACAGGTCTGGTAACAATGTGCTGTAACAGGCTTTTTTTAATCGTATTAGTTTTTTCTTTTTTATATGCGTAAAAAAAAAAAAAAAACTTACACTCTCTTCTAATAGTGAGTTCAAATTCGTTTTAGTTGAATAAATATTATGTCCACGTTGACCTCTAGATTTACGTAACCCTTTTTATAATTATTTAACAAAAAGCTATTATCTGTTTTGTGAATGTATATTTAAAATACCATCATCCTCTTGTGCTGACAACGCTATACTAATGAGTCCTTCAATGTCATTCAACGACTGATGGTTATCTTTTTCCAGCGATTCAAGTTGTCTTTTCAAATGACGTGCGTGTACTTCAGGATCAGCATGTGTTACTTTTGCTCGTTTAGACATTTGTTTGTAAAAAAAAAAAGAGAGAGAAAAGCTTCTCAAAAAAATTTTCTTTTTCTTTTTTTTATTTTATGATAATGTATGAACTAAAATGATCATAGCGAATAATACAAATGTAAAGTGAATTTGATGAAATAATGATAATGTATTGGATGCATCAGGACCAGCCTGTATTAAGAAATCTTGATTTATTCCACCTATCCATAAATGTGAGTCTTCAGGGTTTAAGTTTGAATGAACGCCAATATGCCAAGTACCATTACCTTCTTCATCTTCCTCATTACCGTCTTTTCTAGAGCATGAAGTACAAGGTGGAGAGTAAAATGGATCTGATAAGCTATCGACCGGTATATGCGTCGTATCTGAAACCCAGTCCAACATGGTAGCGGTATTACAAAAGCTTTCATATACGGTGTTCTGAGAACTATTTAAACTATGGTGGTCGGTTTGATGAGGAATCGGGCAGGTCAGTTTGGTTGGACTTTCATCATGCGCGCCAAATATCCTAGCTAGATTTCCGACAACAAAAGGGACAGTAACATTCTTGTGGGATATAGGGTCCAACACGGTGTCGTATACAACAAGGGGGCTACCAGAGTCTCCGTGACATGCGATATGTTGTTCGGTGTCAGATCTGGCTTCTACATTACTAGCGGGCTCAAATTTAGTGATATCTAATTGTAACCGTTTTAATTGTCTTGATTCGATTTCTTCTAACCCAGTAAACCCAAAACCAATCAATTCACCTATTATTTAAAGCAAATGTATATGCATATATTAGTAAACGGGGGGTTTTGGACAACAAAAATTTAAACATACCTCGTGTAGGTAAAGGCCGTGCAATAGTAGGGGACCAAAGGGGTACGCGCTTTACTCTATCAGACTTTTTTAAAGGTGCTGCCAATTGAACAATAGCGACATCGTAATTCATATTGACTGTACCCGATACGTTATATAAAGGATGGACAGTCCAGTTAATAATAGAAGCGGATTTTTGGTTATCCCGATGTACATCATAGTAATTGACAAAATAAGGGTTCTTTTCCTTGGTATAGTCGGACGGTTGTAGTCCTGAATCGGCAACACAATGAGCTGCTGTCAAAACAAAGGGTGGATCGTACGATAGTAAAGTACCGCCGCATATATGTGGGTTACCAATCATAACATAAAATGGATACTGGTTAATGTTTAATACATTTGTACCGTACTGTATACCACTGACAACGTTTAGAGTATAAAGTAGTATTATCAGAATTAATTTTATCATTTTTGTTGTATGTGAGAAAAAAGAAGAGAAAATAAAAAGAAAGGGATAAAGTGTTTTATATGTTGCTAAAGAATGATAAAAACTACATTCCATTTATACACATGTTTTTTTTTTGCTGTCAAAATTTCAGTTTTTTTTATTTATTAAACATTCCTTAATAGTTATGGCCATTATTTCCACCGGCACCGGATTGTTGATACACTTGTTGTTGTGGTCCGGGCGATAGAGATGGAAAGGATGGATACCCTTCCGTAGTAGGAGGGTATCCACCATAGTTTTGTTGTTGCTGTTGTTGCTGTTGTTGTTGAGGAGGAGGAGGAGCATACTGTTGCTGTTGTTGAGGAGGAGAAGTATACTGTTGCTGCTGTTGTTGTTGAGGAGGAACATACTGTTGTTGTTGTTGTTCGGCAGCTGGAGGAGATTGCTGTTGTTGTAAATTGTTATTATAGGGTGAGGTATTTTGGTGTTGAGGTGATTGATATTGAGCTTGAGCTTGAGCTTGATAATTTTCATTATAAGCATAAGCAGCTTGTTGTTGAGGACTTTGAGGTTGTTGTTGGGGCTGTAATTGTTGTTGAGATTGTTGTTGAGGTTGCTGTTGAGGTTGCTGTTGAGGTTGCTGTTGGTAGCCATAAGCAGGTTGTTGATGCTGTTGGTGTCCATAAGATGGACTAGCAGCAGAAGTAGCACCAACAGGAGGAGGAGGAGTAGAATTGCTAGCAGCAGGTTGCTGTTGTTGTTGTTGTTGATAACCATAACCACCAAAATTCTGTTGTTGTTGTGGTTGTTGAGGATACCCGTAAGCAACAGGGGAAGGAGAAGAATACCTTGCTATCGAGTTAGAAAGCATACCATCATACATTGTTCTAGCCTGCATAAACTTTTCATTTAAAGCGACCAATTCATCCTTTTTCAAACTGTACTTTTCAATCAGTTTAACCAATTTAGGTCTAATAGACAAAGTGCTATTATATAAGGTTTGAAGTTCTTCATTATCAGAAAATGAGTCTCGGGCACGAGGATCGGTGGAAGAGAGCATTTCTAACAAACGGTCAATATTCTGGGTCTCATTCATCACATCATTTTCAACAGACGCTTCCTTTAATAAATCAGAAGGTGATGGATCCACAATCTTTTCGACATAGTTGACAGGGAAGATACCGGTCTTTCCACGTAACTCGCCTTTCCACCAGTCGCGGTATACACTTTCAATGACTCGGATAATGTCTCCCTTTTCAAATCCAAGCTCGCCTTGTTCAGTAGGTTGGAAATCATATAAAGCTCTAACTCGTGAAATTTGAGGTGATGTTTCTTCTTCGGTGGGCTAATTTGTTAATGTAAATATGTAAGTAATTTTTTTTTAAAAAAAAAGAAAGGGAGATAGAAAGATCGTTTTCTTACTTTGACTGCAGCGGTAACAGTAGAAGCAGGAGTTGCTGCAGATGACTATAAATACGTAATAAGTTACACGATGCCACTTGTAAAAAAAAATATATATAGGCTTACCCTATAAGCAGGTCTATTTTCTGATTCAGAAAGTGAAAGTGCTAAAGCAAGTTGAAACTCTTCTTCTTCTTTTTGTTTATCAAGTTCAGACTAATAACAACGGATAAAAAATGTTAATAAAATAACTTTTTTTGCTTTCTTTCTTTTCTTACTTGTGTGAATTCTTTCTTGGGTTTTTGAGGAGAAGGAAATTGAATACCTTCAGCACGTAAGGAATGATAAACTTCATTCATTAAACCAAGCGTAGAGTCTGTTCTGAATTCAAAAGAACACATTTGAATAAACTCCAAGATTCGGGTTCTTACTTTGGCATGAATAGTTTTATCATGAACCAATTTAGTTAAAGTGTTTGTGAATGACCGCGAAGAGATTTCACGGTGCACTGTAATATCACAGTTTTTAACTAAAGCTTCAGTTAACTAAGGAGGAAAGGAGTAAGGGGGGTTTAAGGATTTAGTATGTATTTTATCATAAGTTTTTTTTTTCAAAAAAGAGAAAAACTTACAGCAACAGCATAAAGTTGAACATTAGAGTTTTTGTTAAGTAAACGCTTTTCTACTGAAGCAACACAATCTCTTGCACTAAAATAATATATAAGTATTTCTTTTTCTTCTTCTTTTTTTTTTTTTTTTGGTTCCTTGGTATTCTTTTACCTTTCGGGAGATGCACGAGTGATTCTATCAGTAACAGCCAAGATGAGTTCCCAGTTTTCTGCAGTAAGGTTTTCGTTTGTTGCAGCAACTAAAAAGAAAGCAAAAAGTTTAGACACACACAGTGAAATAAAGTACAGGAGAGAGTTACTTACTAACTGTCTCGTCAAAAGGGTTAGTTTTAGCAAACATAATAAGAATATATGAATATAAAGAAAAATATAAAATATATAAAATGAAAAAAGTAAAGAAGAGAGAAGAAAAAGATATCATTGAAAGTCAGTTGTTGTATATTTTATTTTTTTCTTCAAAGTTGTTGCACAATATATATACAGCAACTAAACAAAGATGTTGGGTGCTATGCTCAATTGACTACATTAGTGCGTATAGAACTTGGGTATTACAAGTTTAAACACTACTACTTTAATCATCCATTATTACATGTACCAAGAGAAATATGAAAAAAAATGCCAAGACATTGTTATGAATATCAAAAAACAATGTACTTTGGATTTATGTACCAGTTACAATCAAGCACTATACTTTACTATCCTCTTTATAAGGCTAAAGTCTTTTTTTTTGTCGTTACACCTTTATGTTTTTTTTTGGTTTTCTTTTTTGTTGCTTTTGTTGCTGATTGTATGTTGTTAAAATCCCGACCATCATTCTACTTTTTGGTTTCGTTCCTTAAACAACCTCTTTAAGAACAACAAAAAAAAACATGGTAAGATTACAAGAAAAGAAAGCTCCCTTCTTTGTCCAACTCGATTGAATGATAGTTTTTTGGTTCCTTTCATTTTTTTTTTCTTCTTAGGGTCAAGATCAGTCCAGTCATTTTGGAACGAAACATATTCCCTCATTAACACCTAGCTCATCTTCGACTTCTTATAAAAGTACAATACCAAGCAAAGTACTTATTCATCCGCCACCACAAACACCACAAGAAGATTTAGGTATGTAGCGATATCAAAGATACAAGAGGAAAAACTTATTGTTGTATATATGTAGAAAGTTCAGGGATAAGTGAAGAAGAGGTAGTGCCCAAGGTGTATATCAGTCTAATCGTTTTTATCCTAACCAAACAAAAAAAAACAGGGTATCATTCAAGTAGTGATAGGACCAGAAGATGAGGAGGAAGAAGAGGAATTAAAGCTACTGCGATCCATAAAGAGATTCGAACCGTTTCTAAAAGAACAGGACAAGGGGTTTCACTTGGAACATTTATTAGGCTTGAAACAATCTAAATTACTAACTGTCAAAGAAAATAGTAAGTGGGGATTTAAGTAAAAGAAGGGTGTGTGATATATAACAAGGGGAGTTTTTTTGTTATTGCTGTTGTGTAGATGTATCAATACCTCCTTCAGTTGAATTATTTTTTGATCTGCAGGCACATATAAGAGAAAACATGATTCGCTTAAATAATGAACAGGTAAAGATTATGTATTGCAAGCACACGGAAGACATAAAAAACGTATTTTAATCACACTCTCTATGCAGCGTATACTGTTACGGCGCATTATATATGTAGATGAACTAAGCTCCACTTCTGCTCAAATCGTTTCTGCGGCATTCAATCAAGCCAAAATAGTTTCTGAAAGATTATCGGAAGGTAAAAATTGCCGTATTATGCAAAAAAAAAAAATGCAAAGTGAAACTCACACCTGTAAATAGCAACATTATTAAAAGTACAAGCAACAAAAACTCAGGCACACGCAATCAACCTTTTTAAATCTCTTACTGCTCTAGAAAAATACTTGGATCCTGAAGATAGAATGGATGCTTGTGATCAATGGCCAGAATTAAAAGAGTTGCGTCATCGCGCTTCTAAACATACACCATTTGATAGAATAACAAAGCCAACTACGACGAATGATTTAACTATAGTGGGTACATCTACTTTACCGTTACTAGAGCGCGTTATAGTAAATGGCGAACCTGCGTTTGCTTCTTCCTCTAATGAAGATACAGTTGAAGTGGATACAGAAAACGATCCAAATGCTACATCTACCTCTACTTCATCCTTGGCGCTTAGTCGTTTAAAAAGTATTTCTTCTCGATCTCTTCAACATGCGGCGGCACAAGATACTTTAATATAAAAATTTATAAATTAAATAAAAATAATTTTTTATTAACTAAAATAATTTATAAGGTTGCAAGATCATCAAGAGACTTCCCTTCAACACGATGAATAATCCATTGACTTTGAGGTTTAGCACCAAGAGATTCATAAAACTCTCTTGAAGGTTTATTCCAATCCAAACAAACCCACTCGTACCGTTTACAACTTCTTTCTTTGGCAATGACAGCGAGCTGTGTCAAGAGCTTTTTACCAATACCTTTGCCTCTGAATTCAATATCAACGTAAAGATCTTCAAGGTAGAGTCCGGGACTGCCGAGGAAAGTAGAAAAGTTGTGGAAGAAAAGTGCCATACCGGCAGGCTTGAGCTCGGATTCAGGGGTAAGTCGTGCGGATGCAATAATCACTTCGGCATAAGGTTTGGCGCCAAACAATGATTCGGCTAAAAGTTCCTCGGTGGCAACGACTTCGTGAAGAAGTTTCTCGTACTCGGCAAGCTTCTTGATGAATCCTAAAATAAGAGGAACGTCTTTAACGGTGGCAGGTCTAATTTCAACAGCGCTCATAGTGTAAAAATAAAGTGTAAATAAAAGAAAAAAAAGTTGGTGTGAGAAATAAAAAAAGAATCTTGTTTGTCTTCGGGGAAAAAAATTTTAAAAAAAAAAGTAGATGAGTCACTGTGATTGGCAAAGAAAAAAGAGTTTATTTGTCAGAAAAAGCTTTAAAGGAATAGCCTCTTAGTCGGTTCATGAAAAAAAAAAAAGACAGTTGAATACAAAAAAGTGGTTCGAGTACTCATAGTGCGAAGGTTCGGATCTTTTTTAGAATGCTTGTCAACGGTGATACCGAGATCAAGATTCCTCGGTGTACTTTAAAGTCACTGCAGTGTACTGTGACTGTTTTTAATGGAATGGGTTGTTTCTCATAGACAGGATGTACAATTAATCTAAAATACTAACATAATTTTATTACAGTTCAAAACGACGCATTTTAGATCTCTTCTTCATATTGCTTTCAATCAAAGCATCATCTGTCGACATAGAGACACCGAACCGACCCTGCACTTGATACCCATTGATGAAATCCTTTGCGGTCATAATCGCCTTGTTCTCAGGTTTTAACAAAGGACAGGCAACAATCGTACCATCGCCAAAGACGACGTGGATTGACTTTGTAGGCTCGTCCCAAGCGAATGAGCCGGGAGCGTCGCCAGGACCAAGCGAGAATGAGCGCTTAGGTAAATACAAGTGCAAGAGTTGAACGGTGATATCCTTGGGTTTCTTTGACGATGTTTTAAAGAATGTACGCAAAGGGTATTGTTCCCCAATGGCTCTGTTTAATTGATCGGCTTGCCATGCAGACATGTTGACAAAATCTAACTCGGACCATTCTTTTTTAATCTTGGGTGCCTTTGTTGCTTTCGAGACGTCTTGGATGGTGGCGTTCTTTTTACGGTCTTCTAAGTTGCAAAGTGTATCGACTAATAATTCACTGCCTAAAATACTGAGCTTCTTTTTTAATTCTGAGTAGATTGGTAACTTATCCATAAGGCTCTTTTTTTTTAAAAAAAAAAATTTAGTTTTTTTTTTTTTTTTGCATAATTTATACGTCAAAATTTTACCACTTTTTTTTGAGCCAAAATTCGACCTGCATCAAATTCACGGTCATCTAATTCTTGTACAGATACACCAGTTTCTGAATCACCGTACATGATGGCGTGTTGGATGGGAGCAGCACCGCGATACTTTGGTAATAAAGAAGGGTGTACGTTCACAGCACCGTATTTAAACGCTGAAATAATATGAGGAGGAATAAAGTACCCAAAGGAAACAACTACACCTACATCGTAAGGTTTATCAGTAGGTAAATTCCAACTCGTTAAATCCTTTGCTGAGTGAGGTGTATGAAGGATTTTTAATTGATTGGATTCTGCAACTGTCTTGGTATCACCTTTTTTTTTTTTTTCAAGGGTTAGTTACAGTGAAAATAGTAAATAATAAAACAAACTTACTTGGTTTAAGAGTATCAAGTTTTCTTCCTGTCTTTCTATCGGGAGGACATACGAGATCTATACTTGTAATACAAGATCCAACGCGTTCTTTTTTTTTTCGGGGGAATTAGTCAATTGTATTTTTTAAAAAAAAAAGAATTAAAAAAAGAGTTTTTACCTTTTTCTTGAAGTAAAGCTTTTAAATGAGTAGAAGCAAAGTCGTCCGTACCAAAGAATAAAACACGGAGTTTATTCTCGTTGGTGGTTTGAGTAGTGTAAAATCGAGCACGAGCAATAAATACGTTCTATAGAATATTGTTTAATGTGGGGTGTTTTTTTATCATAGTTTATTATTGCTATTTTACTGGTTTGAGTAACTTGAACATTTATTTTGGAAGGCTGAAAAGGTAAGAGTGCTTTTAAAAAAAAGGTGGGGGTATTTTAATGGGTGAAATAAAAAGAAAAAGAAAAAAAAACTGTGCTGTGTGACGTTTACTTTTACGTCATTTAGTACGAAATACGTGAATATGACGCTTAGTGGTTGTTATTTCGTCATTATGAATATAGCCCAGTGAATAAAGATCAGTTTCAATCATGGAACCAATGGTTCTCATAGCATAGATATCGTTGATAAAGGCATCAGTACCCTCTAAACAACATAAATTCATTTCAAACTGCTGTCGAGTAAAAGATTCCAAAGAAGCGAATTCTTGTGTTTGTTTGATATGAAATAATATGGATTTAAGTGTTTTATGAATTGCGAAAAACATATGATGGTAGGTACTTTGATCGCAATGCATTAATTTTAGTTCTTGTAAGCCTTGTAATATTTCCAAGGTCATGTTGAGTCCATCTAATAACAAGTCAAAATAAACTTGGACGGGATGCATGTGTTGCAGTAAAGTATAGAGTATTACTAATCGCATGGAATGATAACAAATGATGAGATGAAGGTTCTTTTCTTGAATATTTGACCACCAGTTTTCTAATTCGTAGGTTAAGCTGTCATACGATTGAACAAGTGTATTGGACTGAATGCATCGATTAAATCTTCGCATATATTGTGTCATTAGTACGAATTCGTACAATGTATCGTTGGACATAAGACAACAATTACTATGCTTGTTTTTATTTTTGTTCCTTTGGAGTGGTCGTTTAATCGAAAACGGTAATTCGTCTGGTAACAGGCACTCCATGTTTAATGACAGCCCGATCCAAGCATCAACGTAATACCACCTATACCAGCATTGTTTTAATGCTGGTGATACATGAATAGAACTGAGCTTGCTTTTCAGTTGATCACACGCTAAATAATGCCAGGTTCTTTGCTCGCTTGTTAATCGTAATAGATTTGCGGTATAGCTAAGACAGAAATAACATTGAATTACAATAACTGATAGTTCCTCGTCGTCTTCAAATAATATCTGGTTTAAGTAATTCACTGCTCTTTCATAAAAATAAAACCCAACGTCTTTCTTAAAGCCTTCAGCAGATTTGTCATAGACTTTTCTCTTCTTATTCGAGAGTTGTGGGGATTTTATTTGGTTGGTTTTGGCGGTGGTGGTGGTAATTATACTAATAGCTGCTACACAATATAGTATGGTTTTAGGTGTGTCTTTTTTTATTAATTCCAACTCAACGGGAACAATCTTGAAACTTATACAACACCAATGCTGAATCGCTCGAAACATTAAGTTTTCTATCAAGTGGCTGCTAGCTGAGTGATATCGAACTGTTTTTGGTAGGATGTATTTGGTTTTATAAGCAAGTAATGCTTTTGTCGTCGCAACCTCTGTTGATTCTGTACGCGCATCAATCATTAATAAATTACATAAGTCTGAATAATTATTAATAACATAGGTAAGCGGTATATCATTAAAAGCAATCATTGCTCCTTTTTTTTAAAAAAAAAAATAGTAAAAAAAAAAGAAGAGAAAAAGTGCGAAAGAAGAAGGAAAGAGAAACAGAATAGTATCAGTTTCAGCTGCTGATTAAAAAAAAAAAAAAAAAAGAACTCACGTACATTACACAACATTAAAATCTTAAACTTTTTGTACTTTTTAAGCATAAACAACCTTCTTGTTTTGAAACCAACATAGAACAGCTTTCAAAGTGAGACTTATGACCTGTACCTGTATGTCGAAAAAACAACAATAATTTTTTTTTAAGGGGGGAGGGAGCGGAGGACTTACAAGGTCTAATATTTGGCGGCAGGATAATAACCACGTTGAGTCCCAAGACTGTCTTGTGGTTACTGCAAGAACAACGAACGTTACGAGTCTTGGAATGGACTCGTAGTAAACTTTTGACTGTTTTTTCTTTTTCAATTTTTTTTTTAAAAAAAAAGTAGTGTATAGTATGGAAAAGGGCCTTTTATTTAAATCGGATACGTGCTGGAAAGAGACTATTGAAGAAATGTAACGGGTGCCTTACTTTTTGAGGAATAAGGTTTTAAATTTTTGAATGCGAGCGTCTTTCCGTTCGATCAGGGTTGTTCACGGTCCTGCTTTAGCTGTATTTTTTCGGGATGTACAAGCTTTTTTTTTTTCTTTGTATCTAAAGCCGTTATTGTGGAATTCTTTGTACATACGCACAGGAAGAAAAAAATGTGTGACAATTTTTTTGTTTCATGCATTTAACTTAGTCTTTATTAGCTTGTATGAATCAAGTTGGAGCAACAAGTACCTACTACGTATATAAAAATGATTAACCAAGGTAAGTACGAGTATTTGAAGAATTGTGGTTAATACGACAAAATGAGTAAATATGCCACATGAGTAGGCTCTATTTTATCACTTATTGCATATTTTTTTTTGCGGGTCTTTTTTTTTTTTTCTTCGCTTAATATTTTCTAATTAACTTATGGTTTATTCGTAAAGATACGTACGTGAAAAGTGACCTGTCGCACTTTTTTTTTTTTACTGAAAGTGTAAATAGAATGTGCACCAAGAATTCCCCTAAAAAAAAATATAAGAAAATGTTGATACTTTAACTGGTAATAAGTAACTTTTAAAACATTTTCAAAAAAAGCGATAACTAAATATATACTCTATAGGATTACTGCATACCAAGTCTATGATTCTTCTGATAAAAGAAGTAATTAGCAATGTGATAATTTGCCTGAAGATGTCAGATTTGAGTTTGAGCAACTTTACCAAAATTAATTCAATACCAAGAGTACTGTTACTAAAAAGTTATCTAATATATAATGAACAGTTTCGATTATTTAGGAGATAAACTTAGTTATTTCGAAAAATTAAATGCTGCTAATAATAATGAGCGTGCGCAAAAAGGAACCTTCAGGTTTATGTAAGTCTGTTTTGGAGAATGGCTCCAGCTGGGATAATGAAGATTATGAAGAAGGACTAGAGGAAGAGGAAGAATATAAAGAATCGCGTAGGCTAGATCAAAACGTTATTCTTTTTAAAATCAGGCGAACAGTCGCTCCGTTTACTCTATTCGCTCCATTCGCCCGAAATTTTTTTTGAGCGAATCCATTAACTGTTTACCTAATTTTGAGTGAATGGGGCGGATCTTTTATGCTGCGGTGATAGTGAAAATTTGTAATTATATAAGTTAATAATAAATCTGGCAGATTCGATAATATAGTATTCTTTATAACAGCTTGATGGAATGGCGTAAGGATATCTGGTATGCCTAATATCTAATAAAAATACTTTACATGAATTTTTAACAAGTACCTAAAGCTGGATCAACAAATGCTTACCGAGTCTTTTTCCACCAACGTTTATTATCTGTGTAATGTGGAGTCATCTGAAAAATCTATAGCGTTTGTCAAATTGATGGCCTAAATGGAAAAAAAAAAGTAAGCGTTTAAGCATGTCAGATAGTTCTTTAGGCAACTTACCATGTATTCATGTGGCTTTATATTTTGGACTCAGGTCTGGGATACTTTATTCGCAGCGTAAATAGAATCTTCTTCTGCTACTTGTTTTATTGCTAAAGGGAACCCTTCTTTAACAAAAAAAAAATCTGAAAAACCTTTTTTTTTTAACAATCTTGAAGCACGTTCTATTTACACGTTTAGAAAGAAAATATAGTGGCGTGTTGCTTTTCACGTACCTTTTATGCACGATGGCTGCTCTGATAATAACTGTATTCGTTTGTAAGGGCGCGATAAAATAAAAGTAGAAGTAACTACATCATTGAAAGTAAATATATATAAACTTTTTTCTTAAAAAGACGTACATGTGCCATATAATTATACTTATACATATAAGAATTAATTGCTAAAAGAAAAAGGAGAAAGAATAAATATTGGTTAATCATTTTATCAGTACTAACTGTTCCTTTTGATTAAACGTGGGTGAGAAATACGTTACACGTTTTGCTGAACGTGGCCAGTTTTGGGATAGTGATGCGATAATTTTTCACGGCATTATGTAGATATATATGAAGATTGCTCTGTAATATCCGTAATTAAAAAGTACACGAAAATATTTGAATGTTACAGTGAGCACTGAACAGGCAATGTATCTAATTTTACTTTTCTAACTTTAATTATAGATTCTCGTTTTTTTCTCCACCCAGCTGGGTTTGACTGGTAGTACAAATCCTGGCTTTAATTCTACCTTTCTCCCCCCTCGTTTTCTGAAGGGATTACATTCATGTCCGGACCGGATTCTCCGTTTATTCAGTTTCCACCAAACGTCTAATGGAGCTCTTTTTTGTACGTAAAGAATATTATTTTTTTTTCAAGAAAAAGAAACAACATAAAATAAAGAAACGTATTTTTTATTTCTCTCTATCTCGCGTCTCAATTATAATAAGTTCCAGGGTTTCTTTTCTTTACGAATAATAAAAGATTAGAAACGCTACATGATAAAAGCCAGCTGTTACACATAATAGTAAACAAAAAAAAAAAGAGAGAGGGGGGACAAAAAAAAAAATTAAACGAGTTCTCTTCCTCTCTTTTACTTTTTTTTTTTTTTACTTTTTTAATACATATCATTTAAAAAAACAAAAATATGGCAGGTAGACTAAGGAATAAATCGGCAGGTTTAAGACTAGAGTTGAATACGTCTTATCCGGAGGGTGAAAGTATGGCGGACGCCGGTACCTGGCGTCAAGATATTGCTCGCTTCGTCAGTCATGATGACGACGTTGGTAGTGATATGAAACCGGATGATTTTGAAAACGCTGTACGTTTAGGTGAAGGTGCTGCTGGTACTGTATGGAAAGTTATGCATACTCCTACTAAAATCGTCATGGCCAAAAAGGTAAAAAAAAAAAAAAGTCATCCCCTTTTCTTGTATTATAAAGATGACACTAACGCAAAAAAAAAAAAATAGACAATAACAGTCGATCCTGATCCACAGTTACAAAGACAAATTTTAAGAGAATTATCGTTTCTCAAGACATGTGAATCACCTTACATCGTATCATTCTATGGGGCATTTTTAGATGATGGCGAAACAACAATTGCTATTTGCATGGAATATTGTGAAGGAGGTAGTTTGGAAGATATTTATAAAAGAGCAAAACAAATCAATGGTGTGATAGGTGAAACAATTTTGGCTAATATTGCAGAAGCAGTAAGTTTTTTTTTTTTTTAAAAAAAAAAGGGTCTTTAGAGAACTAAAAAAAAATGATACGCGTATCATCTAGGTGTGTAAGGGCTTAATTTATTTACACTCGCAAAAAGTGATTCACAGAGACATCAAACCATCAAATATTTTGATGACGAAAAAAGGGCAAATTAAATTATGTGATTTAGGCGTGTCTGGTGAATTGATTAACTCGATGGCAGAAACGTTTACAGGAACTCAATATTACATGGCAGTAAGTTTTTTTTTTTTTACTGCATAACAAATAAGAGTCATTTTTTTAAAAAATATTTTTTTGCCTTATAGCCTGAACGCATCAAGGGCGCACCCTACTCCGTCAGTTCCGATATTTGGTCATTAGGCTTAACTATAATTGAAGTAGCACAAAACAATCCTGCATTACCTCCACCTGGCCAACCCCATCTAACTATCTTTGAGTTACTGGATTTTATCGTTCATCAGCCTATGCCTACAGTAGGTTCTGACCGTTCTATCGAGTGTCAAAACTTTGTTTCGACTTGTTTGATTAAAGACCCTGAACACAGACCTACGCCTGAAGAAATGTTAAATAATGAGTTTATCAAAACGCGTGCTGATGCGACTTGCGATATAGAAGGTTGGTTAAAGGGATTATGGGGATGGTAATGATGTCGTTGTTTACGTTTTCTTCTCCCTTTTTTTTTTGCCTCTCTTTCTCTCTATCGCATCTATATACCTATATAATATTTTTATATACACTGTTTTGTTGATTAATAATAAAGAAAAAAGAAACATATTGTGTCTAGATTCTATGCAAAGAACTTTTTTTAATACTAAGTATACGAAGGGGATAAGATGTATGGGTATACGTATTACAATAAAGTGATTATAATTTTGCCCATTCATCGTGTGTAGTACAGGGGGAAAAGAAAAATAGAAGGAGGAAAGAACTAAAAAAACAACAACTGGTTATTTTTAGGAGTAGGGGAAAAGGGAATTTAGTTGATCAAGATTTCTCTATTAAATCTTCGATAAAAAAACTTGCGTATTTTTTAAAAGAGGCAAATAGAAGTTAATTAGTTCTAATTAGGTTTACTACACAAAGTAATTTTTTTTTTTACATGTTTGTTTTTAAATTTCACTTGGTTTTTTTTTCTTGTTAAATGATTTATTAAACAAGTATATACACAATTGAAAAAATAAATAACCCCTCCAGGTAGGAAAAAAAAAGAATGGTCTAGAAAGTCGCCTTAATAATTAGAGTAAGGCAAAAAAAGTGTGGTTTTTGTTTGAAAAGTGAGGGGTTTTTTTTAGTATAAGAAAAAAGGAGAAAATTCAATCTTGTTAGACTGCCTTGCAATCCTAAATATTCAATCGAAGGTCGAATTGAAGACAAGAGCATCATAATACCGGAATGGAGGGGGTCATATTAAAATACGATTTATTATTTGCGCGATCTTCCGGGTTTGCGGATTACTTCCTTGTTACGTTTTATATTCAAGAATACACATTGTTTTTTTTTTGGCAAGAAAATGTTTATGTTAAATATTGTATTGACCTAATTTTATTGGCATGAAGTGATGGGAGAAGGAGAGTGAAAGAGCGTATAAGCGAAAGATATATGAATATCTTTTTTGATTCCATAAGAAAGAAGGCATAAATAATGGTGTTGCATGAGCGTGGAAGTGAATTAAAAGGTAAAAAAAAAGAAAAAAGAAAAAAAGAATCATAAATGAAAAGGTTTTGAAATTGATGCAGGTTTTGGTTTGTTTTTCGAGAAAAAAAAGGGGGGGTGTGGGGATATATACTCTTTCGCTCATTCTGTTCGTCGTTTTTTTGTGAAGTTATCATTCACTTTTTGTATAAAGTTATATTAGGGTTACGGTATGTATACATGTTTGTCAATTACATACCTTCTGATTGATTCTCTTGAAAATTGGCGTTTGGCTCAGGGTTTAATAGATAGGATTCTCTGCCAAACCCCATGCGTCGATTCACTTCTATATTTAAGAATTCAGGGATGAGTTTTTCGATCGCGAGAGAAGAAATAAATAAATTAAAACTTACCATGTGTTGGTGGTGATGAATTGTAGTGTTTCTTACCATCGGGAGATCGAATCGGGAGAGATGGATTTTGATATAGATGCTGCTGTGATAACAAAAACTGTTCCATTGACCGCGATGCAGTAGGAGAAGACGAATAACTGCCCCTACGCTCCTCTAGTATAAGTGTAGCATCTACGGGTGGTGTCGCAATTTGACCGGTAGGAGATACCTGACTGGTATTATCTGCTGCAAATAATGTTTGTAGTTCGTTTAGTTTTGATAGAATAATTTCTATTTTTAAAAAAAAAACTCGATTAAGTTTATTTTCCCAATTCTAAAAAAAAAAAAAAAAAAAAAAAAACGCATGATGGTTTACCTTTTTTCAACTCATCAGGTCCTCTGTAACCTATCAATAAAATAAAATTAGTGTCTGGCAAAGGTACCGCAAAGAAAAAAAGAGATCTATAACTTTACCATCTCCTTCTAATACACCTCCCAATAACATGGCAAATTCTCCAATTGTTTCTTGTTGTTTTGTTAATAAATATTTTAAGTTATTGGTTTCGTTTTTTAAAATCTCATAGGATCTTGTAACGTGATGTAAACGGTCTTCGATATGCAAGATATGTTTATACATTGGACCGTAGATACCGTCGTCTGTTTCTGTAGAGGCTCTATTAGACGAATTACGTGGAGAGGCGTTGTAAGCTGGCTTGGTACTTTTGCGTTTGATATTTTGTAAGTCTTCGATATCCCCGCGCTTAAAATGAGGATGCTTAAATTCCCAAGTTTGATTATCAGACGTTAAATTAGAATGTATCATATCATTGACTTTATGAAATCCATACACTGAAATAAAAATATATCAGTTTTTTTCTTTATATATCTACAGTGTCTCGATGTAGTAAAGACTTACTGTTCAATTGACGTACAAAACTTTGCCAATTGTTGTGTTTAAAATATTGAGGTAATACAGTTTTTGAAAATGAGGTAGGGTTGGCTACACTGAATAGGTCACCTCTTTCTGACCAAGAAATAAGGCTTTGAATTGATGTATCTTCCAGCATTCTACAAGGATAAGGTAAATGCCCTTTTTTTTAAAGCGGTAATAATTTAAATTGTGTATTTACTTGTATAATTTATTAACGAAGGCTGCTTGTGTTCGGACTGTTGTTATATCTACATCTGCGCCAGATGGTTCTTGATTATCTAAAGAGATGTACATATTAAATAAACAAGAAAAAAAAAAAAAAGGTAAAAATAAAATTCAATTATCTGATTTTTTATTTATAGAAAAAAAATTTAAAATAAAAAGTAGTACCTCTTTCTGCTGTCATACTTAAATGTACATATTTTTCTTTTACTGGGAAAAAAAAGGATATGTATCTAAATACTTATATGTATTTGATTTTATACCAATATGAATGTAGAAAAAATATAAGAGAGAGAGAAAAGGGAAGAAAAAAATAGAATTAAATTTTTTTAAAAAAAAAAATACGCACACACAGACTTTTTTTTTTATTATAAATTCAGAAGAAATCAAATAAAGGAACGCAATAGAAGAAAAAAAGAATTGAAAAGAATAAAAAAATAATTTTTTATTTATTTCTATTTTTTTATTTTCTCATTCTGTCACGATCAAATAACAGATTTTTTTTTTCGATCGAGCGGTATAGTAAAATTACCTATTAAGGAATGGTTTTTTTTTGCTCTGTTATTTGCAACTCGAACAAGTATTTTGAAATGATTTATACAAAAAGGAAGCGAGAAAAAAAAAATACACATATTTTATGGTAAAATGGAATTTTTACTCATTTAGGAGGTAGATAAGTTACAAAATAGGAAAGCAAAAACGTAGATCGGCAGGTCCTTAATTCGGTAAAATGATGTCAGCCCCCAATTCAAACCAAGTTTTTGGCTCTTTAATTTACTTTGTAATTCGGTGCCTCTTCTCTTTGATGAAAGCAATACTACTGCTGTAAAAGTTTGGTAAACAAAAAAAAACCCTGTCTATCCCGAACTGTCGGGAATTATGAGCTAAAAATCTTCACTGCCCAGACTTGATAAGGTTGCTATCCTGACTATTGTTTAGCACTCGTATAAAGATGGGTTAACTTAATGAGATTAAGGCTTATAAACGCAATGAGGGGTTTCATATTGTTACTGTATGCTTTGTCACTACATAACCCCCTCAAACGACAACAACTTGTTAAGCAGTTTAATTATTTAAAAAAATCCAACCGTTAGTACATAGAAAAAGGAAGTATCGACAAACATCTCGAAGCTAGTTGTACTACAAAGATTTGACCAAGCGTTCTGTTACTGCTGAGCCCGAGGAACGTATAATTGACTAAGATTTTTGCTTAAAACGAGTAGGAAAAGTTTAACTGGGTTTTGCTCAGGTACAATAAATTATTATCTCGATTTATTAGTTATTTATTGATGTTCATATACTCTTGAGAAGAAAAAAGCTCCCCCTGAAAATGAGATTTAAGAAGAAAAAGAAACGCTCCAGAAAAAAAACCTAGGTTTTTTTTTATCTCAGTAACACCTATACGGCTTTAATAGGTTCTTTTTTTAGTATTTAACTAATTATTTTCTATAATTGCTCCTACTGCTGATATATATATATATTTTTTTCCTTTTATGTTCACCTTATTAGATATAGCAATTACATAACTAAGGAGAAAAAAAGGGTAACAGTAAACATGTAATTTGAAAGGGAGATCAATCATTTACGTACAGTGCTCACGGTGCCAATTTGCGCCTTTTAAAATATATTTGCGCACTTGCAAATATCAATTTGCGTTAAAACTAATTCTTCCTAACGCAGTTTGCGTTGCTTTATTTTGGTATGTAAATTAAATGGGGAGCTCGTTCAAACAGCCTTCAAATACTTTAACCAAATGCTGTGCAAAATTACGGAGATGGTTTCTGGGAACCTGATCGCATGCCTAGGATATTCTATTTTTAAGATCCTCTGTGTTGCCTCTAATGCATTTACGATTTATGAACTTTTTTTTGGTAGTAGATAATATATACACGAAACTTTACATAAAAATTATTGTCAAAAGTCCGCGTAGAAAGTCCTAGTAGAATATTATTCTATTATACAAACGTAATATGCGATAGCCAAAGTTTAATAATTTATAAGCAGGTTTCGAACATTATTTTTCTGGAGCGTCCATAATGTCGTGCAGATCAAATATATTTTGCCACAGAAAAGTGACATCACGAACTGAAATGTCGTGCGGATTGTCGTGCGCCAAAAAAAATCCTTGTCCAATTACCTCACTGTAATTTTTTTTGAATGCACAAATATGCATAGAAATAAAATATGGTTTTCTTAAAGAGATTAAGTTTCTTATACGACATACCGCTTTGTCATTAAGTAAACAATTAATAAAATGCAAAAAGCACAAAATTAGTGCCTTCTGTAAAGACTACTTTTTTTTTTTCGGCATTCAAGTTCCACAAGAACATCTCTCCAATATAATCAAGCACACTGAGAAGCGTCTATATGACAGCGCTTCCACTCTCATAATGTTTGAAAATTCTGCCTACGTTTTTGGGCTTAAGTTAACCAGAAAAATAAAATCGAATCCATCATCTTTTTGAAAATGAATTAACCATAAATTGATAGGAAGAATTAGTTTTAACGCAAATTAGGATTTAGAAAAGCACAAATTGGCACCGTGAGCACTGTAAATATTTATTACTCTAAATCGGTATTGACATCTCTATTTGGATTTCATCCCCCTTTTTTTTTTACCCTGAACGCGTTTTAGAATTTCAATTATACAAAAAAAAAAACTAAAAAGGATTTAAAAGATATTCCTCTAATGAAAATGGAACATTCTAAAATTGGAAGCAGTAATATGCACAAATAAGCCACTTAGGGGGGGTGTAGAAAACGAATGATTTATTTGAAACAGCATAATGCATGTGTGTTACGGTGTGACTTTCAAAATTATGAAACAATTTGGGATTAAAATCTAATAATTCGAGGTTTGCAGGTCGTTAGTCAAACGTGCTCTTTCTTATAGTCAAGACGGTACCTTCTTCTGACGCCAAACGATAAAACTAATTTATTTGTTTGTCAGGACAACTAATTGATCACTTTATTTAAGATCTGTAAATAAAATATATTTCTTCTCCTATTTATTTCGCTTAATTTGCACTAGTCTGTTCTTCTCCATAGAAGTTTTCGTATTACTCTTTTTTGCTCTTGGTCGTACAACATGTACAATGTGAATTGGTTCTAATTTGATATATTCCTTGGCAACTGGTGCATTCAATAAAAATACATCATGCTTTATATGGTTTTATATATATAAAAAGACGCAATCAGAAATAGAACTATTATGTTTAAAGGTTTTATTGTTTGGAGGTGATAGAGTTACGGAAGTTAATTAAGAAATAATACATCTATCGCTTTTCTCATTTTTTTTTGAAGGTTTTTTATTTGAGATTTGACTGTTTCTTTTTTGCTGTTGCTCCTGCTGTTGCTTCTGCGGCTGCTCCTGTCGTTGTTGTTGTAAGTTTTCCTGTTGTATATTTTGTCGCTGCTGCTGTTGTCTCTCTCGTTGTCTCTCTTGTTCATCTTGCATAGATATAGCAATAGCATAACTATACAAAAACGTTTTAGTAGTCGATATATTGAAATGATAATATTATATTCTTACTCTAAATCAGCATTGATATCTTTATTTAAAGTATCCTCTTCCTGACGTGTTTTAAAGTTCCCGTTATAAAACTGAGAAGCGCCTTGATCGATGTCTGTGATGTTCTCCCAAATAACAGAACGTTCTAAAACGAGGCCTGAATCAGTAACTAGCATGAATAGGCCATTTTTATGTCTATAAACGGTAGAAAACTATGTGATAATATTAGAAACAATAGAGCATGTGTATGTGTATTACTATCTTTTTTTTTTTTTTTTTTTTTTTTTTTTTTTTTTTTTTTTTTTTTTTTACGTGGTTGTTTCTGAACAAGACAAATAACGAGTCAATTGGGATGGAGTTTAGCAATAATTCAAGACCGAAATAAGTCAATTGAGCCGCTGTATTGTTCAAGAATTCCGTGGCGATAAACCCTTAATTATACAAGTTAGCGACCTACGCACTCCTTCTTTTTAGAAGCCAAGTGCTTTTTTTTTTTTTACCTTGGTGTAACTTTTCTTCCTCTTCTAAAGTGAAAGGTTGGTCATTGGTACGAGAATTGATCTCATCGGCTTGGACGATATATTCAACGATACGATTGTATGATCCGCAAGTATTTACAACAATGTCATAGGTTTCTATATCCTAATAATTATAAAACATAAGTATGCTGTCAACTTTCCTCCCTTTTTCCCTTACTTGAGGATCAGCAATCCAGCCATGAACAAGGTCAACGTTAAATAAGTCAAACATTGCTAATTCCTTTGTAGGTTCAAACCCATGGATAGAATCAAATTTAATATTAACGTCTAAACCAACCTTCAAGTTGGGCAAAATAGATAGGGCATCGTCAAGGTCATACTCGGAAGTAGCACGTCTCTTTTCAAGTTTACGAGGCGTAACCTGAGTTTAAATGAAGTGGTAATAATAAAAAAAAGCTTAAACAAATTGCATAATAGAAAAAAAAAGGGTGTTGGCTTTTTTTTTTACCTCTTCTTGCGATGCATGATTTAACAAGTAGTCGCCTAGTCTTTCAACCAAATACTCAAATTTAACTATTTCTCTATCTGGTGGCTGAATATCCAAGTCCCCTCTCAAGAATAACACGTTACAAATAGCTACTAAAGGACAGGGCCCGTTTTCTATTTTGTCATGGTTATATAACTCATTGTTATTTAAATATTGTGGAGGGGTTTATGTTTACCGTTTTGCGTAATGATTCGAATCGTTTTCTCTTTCCATTCAATCGTTTTTACTAGATATTCATCTTCGCCGCACTGACTAGCTATATCAGGTAAAGTAACGGGCTCCGTTTCTGTAATTGGGTCTCGGTTTAAGTCTACTGTATCAAGTTTTAAGTTATTGTCTTCCATCTTATCTTGCAAATATTGTTATATAAAAAGAAAGCCGAAAAATAATAGAAAAAAATAAATATTTTATTTAAAAAAGAGTATTACACGTGACACAATATATAGTTTTTTTTTTTTTTTTTAAGTTGGAGGTAAAGGAGGTTCCTCAATATCAGATAACTCACCGTCAGATACTTCCTCATATACCTCTTCTACATCACTTCCGTCCTCTTCACTATTGTCCTCTTCTTCCTCACTCTCATCCCCACCCTCTTCTTCTTCCTCTTCTTCTTCATCATCACCAAATCGAAGTGTTTTTATATCACTATCACTCTCTCTTTCAAACTGACTCCAACCATCATCATCATCACTATCATCAAATAATCGAACAAACCCATCCTCCTCTTGTTTTTCTTCATCTTGTTCCATTGGTTGTGGTTGAGGTCTTGTCCAAACCTTTGCAGCAGCAGCATCTTCAATCGCCTTTTTCTTTTCCAGTTTAGCCATCTTTTGAGCGTGAAAGTATTGAGGACTAACCCAACTACCTAATCGAATAATACCTGAAGCCTTGGCAGTAGACGCGGTACGTTTAGCGACATGAGGTAATCTACAATTTGCGTTTGAGCATTGACCAGTTTCCGCGAATTCAGGACATACATGAACATGTTTTTCAACACACTCTGTACCTTTAGAACAATATCCTTCCATGGCAAACGCTTTACATACAGGGGCATCTGTGCTGGTTCGAACATGCATGTACATACAAGGATCATTCTTACAACTTCCTTTTTGGAAATGGACACAGTGAGGCATGTTGAATTCGTTGGGCGTGTGCGATAATTTACAGATTTTTTGACACTTGTTTTGTAAGAAGCGAGGGCAGATGGCTCGTCGGTTCACATCGTGTTGAAAGGTACAGCGGTTGGCGTTAGGGCATTTACCGTATCGCGTAAAGAACCCACAGTAACGTGGTTTCTTGGCTTGCGTACTAAGGACAAGTGATTTACCTGATCTGCCCTGTCGGACGTACCCTTCAGGGCCTCTTGTAAATACCATGTTGCCTCCTTTACGCTTTACTCCACCAGGTGCTTGACCAAGCACCATATTTTGGTTCGTATCTCGTCTAGAAAAAAAAGTTGTATTATATATATACCTATATTCCCTTCTTTTTTTTTTTTTTTTTGCTTTCACACACACGTATAAAATTAAAAAAAAAAAAACTTTAATATACGTTACCTTTTTAATGTACGTCGAACTAATACTTTGGGACCCATAAAGTTTGATTTGGTAGTATTGGAATCAAATAAATCTTTACGGATTAATTTTTTACCCTTTACTACAAAATCAATACCGTTAATGGCCACTTGCTTTCTGCCGGTGGCTGCGTCGACGGATTTGACCATGGTGTTGTTGGTAGTCGAGGTACCTTTATGGTTAATAACTAGTTTACGGTGGTGACTCTTTTGCGTTGGTGGTACTGTTGAAGAAGGTGTTGTTGTGTTTAAAACGAATTTACGGTTATGGCTAACTGGGGGAGTTTGGGGTCTAATGTAAGGTACTGGTCTACCGTAGGGTTTTGATCTCGTATAAGGTGCGTATGATTGAGGCGAGGATATCGGTCTCGCATAGGGTCGAACGTTGTTTACATTAGGTCGAACTACTGACATGTTTCCTCCTCGACCTCGAGCATTGTAAGGTCGTGCAGGGTACGCTGGTAAAGTGTTGTAAGTGGGTATATATCCTCCTTGCATACTTTTTTGCTGATTAATCGCTGAACTTAGCTTTGCTATACGATCGAGCATTTCTTGATCAGTAGCCATTTTCAAAATGTTTTTTTTTTATATTGATAAAGTGAAAAGAAAGAAAAAAAAATGAAACGGGGTCCAACGATGAATTAGAGTCACAGATAGGAAGTCCGAATTGCCTGACTGCTTTACGAGTCGCTTGGACCATCTACCTGTGTGTTTAGCAGGCGTAAAGGTTTCATCTTGAATTCTAGGCTGTATGTTTGTTACAAATTTTGAAAGAGCATGCAAATGCGGCTTAAGATTCTTTAGCTTTTTACCGAGGACTAGTGGTACTCTTGAGGACTTTCGCTCTTGTAAAGACCTGAAGCTTTTTCTATGGAGTACGGAAGAAAACAGCAGTTCTTTCAGCTTTCTGTATACATATGATTTACCAGCAACAGTAAGAGGCGTTTCTTTCACGATGTATAATTTTTTTCGCTGAAGATAAACCAGCCATTTGAAGGAAATTTCTCTTTCGGACCACAAGATCCTTGCTGTGGGATCAGTAGTATCTTTTAGAGGTGACAAGATATCCAAAGCTAGCCTATGTACAACCCGTGGCAAATATTCAATAATGCAATAGTGTTTCATTGATTTCAAATTCATTGCAAAATTCAACAATATATTTAGGGAGGTTTTTTTTTTCCGACCATTTAGTGAATACAGATTAGGCAAATGTATGATCTTTAACTGTCGCGTCTTCACTCTTGTTTTAAAAAGGTTCTAAATTTTCCCTAAACTGCTTGTTAATCTTGTGTGCATATAAACTGCTTGTTAATATTGTGTGCATATCCAAACTGCGAGATGGAACGCGGTCTATCCAGACGGCCGATTAGAAAGAAATGTGCAGCGCATTACCCTTTTTATCCTCAGTATCCGTTTGCACTGACGCTGCCCTATCGTTGGAAAGCCCCGTTATGTACTCATATTATATATAATATAATTGCTAATATAAGAAAAAAAAAGGATTGATTGTACTACAATGAAAGAAAAACTGGCTTTTACACGCATTTACTTAATTAATTAATTCATGCGGCAAACCCTTTTTATGATTAAAACGTATTTTTTTTTTCAGTTTTCATTTCTTTTAGGGTCTAAAAATCACGGATGGTTTTCGATTACTCTGAATACACTAGATTTTAAAAGCTAAGCCACGGCATTTAAGCGTTTTTTTTTTTCTAACAGTAAATACTCGTTCAGTTTTTTTTTATTTTAAACGGATTAGGAAGTACTTGATGGGGGGGGGGCTTTTTTTTAAAAAAAAAGGAAAGGCACTGTGTGTCCAGAATAACACGATTTTTAGGTCTAAAAACAAAAGGGATTGAGCCCCCCAAAATGAAGCAGTTTTTAATGTTTGATATTAAAAACATATTTGAAACAACTAACCTATACAACTTGGGTAAAAATGTCACAAGTGCAGAACAATCAAAATGATTAAATAGTAAATCTCAGGAGTAAAAGCGGCTCCCGTTTTAGGTATCAGCGCAAGATGTCTTTTTTTTAGAATAGATAGATTAATCACGTTTCTTTCTCTTTTCCTTTACAATGCTCACCACCAGTACGTATTTTTTTTATAAATGTTTACCTTTTGAATGAGCTCATATTTATTATTCTATGTATAGCATTTTCGTTTTCTTTATGCCGGTACAAAATGACACGGTTTTCCTTAAAGCAACTACCAGGTATAAGCTATCACAAGCCCATGATGTGCTACTTTTTTTTTGGCTTTAACACAGTGCTGTAAAGGTACGTTTACCCCCAAAAAAAAATGTCACAGATTTGCTTTTTGTTTCATTTTAATCCAGATGCACCTTACCAGTAGTGTTATTTCAGTTTCTAACATTTTCTTTCTAGCTTCTTCAAACGATATAGTAAAATTATTAAAATCATGCCAAGTTGACAATTGGTCCAATGTTAGAATGATAGAACTTCTTAGTGAAGGTTTTTATTTCTTGGCAGAAGACAGTACAAAATCAACAATTATAGAAGAAGTACGAACTTTCTGGATGTCCGAAATAAATAATAGTAGAACAGTGGCGAAATTGGTTAAGCGAGCCACTCAGCTCCGTAATACACTTCCGCTCGTCATAGAGTCTGACCCTGCTTTACTTATCAAAAAAAAATATCAACGAACAAAAAAAGTTGGTAGTTAACGAAGATTTTACAGCAACGGTATGTTGCTGCTGAGTCCAGTTAATCTGCTGGTAGAAGAAGACATGACAGCTACGATTATGAGAATGAACTGTAGGGTTTAGTAAGTTCAAAGTGCATATAATAATCCTCATTTACAGTAAATAAAATTAACCATATTTTTCTTTGTAATATTTTAGTGGCAGACCACGATAAAAGTTTAAGTTCTACTTTTTAGATGTCTTAATTATTTACACAAGTATACAAACCAATCCGCATAATAAATTTAAATCTTTAACACTTTATTACTTTGTCTTATTCTTTATCTTATACTTTTTTTCTATTATGGACTATGTTCTTAAACAGTAAATTTAATTTGCTTACCTTGTACCATTTGAATTTTCCAGTTATTATTTTCTAATTGCCATATTTATTTTTTGTAAATGAAGGTCGAATGTTTTTTTACTGTGTACCAATTCCTTTGCGCTATAATTTTTAAAATTAGTTTAGAAAAACCATCACACATACTTGTTACAACGACTTAGATTCTCTGCCTCCTATAAATAAAGGTATAATGATAATAATCTAACGCGCACCAGGCTTAAATCTTCTACATTTTTACACGCATGTTTTACAACTGAGACATAAAAAAGGTACCCGTCAAAACAGATTACCTTCATTGGAATCAGTTGGGTCATGAAAAAAAACCCCGGTGCCGATCGCATCGTTTTCGTGTGACCAACAATTCGCATCAGTTTTTTTTTTTTTTTTTTTTTTTTTTTGTTAGATGATAATAAAGAGCTTTGATGGATCCAACAAGGATGGTATGAATAGTAAGAAAGTAAATAGATGAGGCGTTATAAATGATTGATCTCTCTAATCTACTGGGTTTATTTTTAATGAAAATATTAGTAAAAATGAATATTTCTTTGTTACGTTAAAATCAAATGAAAAACTCATTGGAATTCGTTTGTGTCACAAATCGTGCGATTTGGAGCTATAGTCGCAACCGTTTTTTTCATGTGACGACGAATTGTACCAACTTTTCGTTGGGTGGAAAATAAAACATTGGAGTCAAAATTGAGTGCTTTGAAGAGGGCTGTATTATATAACTCAATTAGAGAAAGCGAAAAGAAAAAAAGTAGTATCGCTCGTGTATGAGTTTGTTAAGAACCGGATAATTACTTATTGCATTATAAACGAGTTAAAAGCAAACTCTAAGGCTCTATACCCCATTTAAACAAAAGACCCACATGCATAATAAAAAATATGTGCTTCAATTTTTGATTTTAATTTATCAATAATGATTAAACCAAGTTTATAAAATGTTTTTTTTCTTGATAAGTATGAAACGTGCTAAAGTCAAAATACGTACTTACACATTCCTTTAATATATTGGACATTTGAGGAGTTATTTTAGTATAATTCTTTATTAAGTTGTACATAAAGGAGAGTTATTAGACTGCGTTGCTATAAAAGAGGAGAAAAGCATTACTTTTGGTTACTGCAAAGTTACATCAAAAAAAAGTATTACTTGATTCGGAAAGACACTAAAATAGATAGATTTTTTTTTTTTCGTATTGAAATGGGGATTAAACCATTCTTTTTAAAGTTTATATAAGGAGGAAGACATTTTAAATAATCAAAAAAAAAAAAAAAAAAAAAAAAAAAAAGTTTAAATACAAATTGCTTGTGTGTGTGCGGATTTATTACCATGTTTTAGTAAATATCTTTTTAAAGTTTTTATATCTTGTTTTTTTTTTTAGAAAGCGTGCTTTGTTAATATGTTCTGGTTAGATAGAACCCCTCCTGATGCCCCTCAGTTGGCAGTGAACACAAAAGATATATATATACATTTTATTTTATTTTTTCTATTTTTAGTTTTCTAATACGATTCTAAATCTAGGCTTGCCAGCTCTGAAGTCCTCAATAGCCTTTACAACATTGTCCATCTTGTAAGTTTCGATCCAAGGCTCAACTTTGTGTACAGCGGCAAACTTGAGCATATCTTCAATCTCGGCGGGGGAACCAATGGCGGACCCACTGATGTATACTTGGGAAGAGAAGAAGATGTAAGGACTGATCTCGGGGAAGTTCCATTCAGGCATACTGACGTTGATAAAGTGGCCGTTTACAGCAATAAGTTTCAAATAGGTACCCCCTAAGAATAAAAATTTGATTAAAAATTTCACTTCTAAAAAAATATATATATATATATTTTAACTTACAATCGAAATCGCGACTGGTACCGGTACAGAGAATATGTGTCATTTGTCTTTGGTAAGCACCGAAAGATTCTTTATCGCTAGTGTTGAGGTACTCGTCACAACCGAGTTCTAAAGCAATGTCACGCTTCTTATCGTTATGAGACATACCAATGACCTTGGCACCCATAGCCTTTGCCCATTTAACACCATAGTGACCTAACCCACCTATTAAAAAAAAAAAAAAAAAAAAGAATCACAGGAATAATTTAATAAAAAGAAATTAGCGGGGGAATTATAAAAAAAAAACTTACCAAGTCCCATTACACCTACAACAGAAGAAGAGTTTACGTTTGTACGCTTCAACGGGGCATAAGTGGTGACACCAGCACAAAAGAAGGTAGAAGCAATAGCACTTGACATGTTATCAGGTACCTTGAACACAAATCTGTAATCACCTCTCCATCTATCAGCGTAGCCACCGTACGTCTTGTCTCCGGTCTCCCAGCGCCCGTTATAAGTACCGACAAAACCGTTCATACAGAGGTTCTCGTTTCCCTCTTGACAGTTTTGGCACTTGTGGCAGGAAGAGCATTGAGCACCGACACCGGCACGATCTCCGACTTTGACGTTACGAACGTTGGTACCGACTTTTTGGACAACACCGACGATTTCGTGGCCAACGACACATGGGTAGTCGGTAGGGCCCCAGCCAGAGTCCATGGTGTGCACGTCAGAGCCACAGATGCCGCAGTGCGTAACGTCTAATTCAACACAGTCTTCGGTCCATTCGCGAAGCTCAAGTTGCATCTTGGTAAGTGGTTTATCTAAAGGTTATGTAAGTAATGTGTGGGTCCGTAGTAAGTTGAGGGGGGGTTTACCTTTGCCGGTACATGCCCAAGCGTTAAAAGTTCTATTATCAGCCATTTTTATTTTATTTTGTTAGATTGAATAAAGAAGAAGAAGAAAAAAAAAATGTGTTTCTTGAGGGTCTTATTATATATGTGTCTAATTTGATGGGTATTGCCTTTTATAGAGTTAGGTTACGTATTGTAAAGAATATTTTGGTTACGTTGATGAATAATCCATATGTCGCAGCTGGAAAAAAAAAAATTCCAGCTAGTTACTACTTTTTTTTTTTTTTTTTTCAGTTGATTGGATATCTGACAATCTGATGGTATTATACAAGAGGAAACTTCCGTGGGTCTATGGTAAAAAGTCCTTCGATCTTTTTTACCCGGCGATTTCAAAATGGGTGCTAAAAAAAAACAGGCGATAAATAAATATAATTGCGAAAAAGATAGTTTACCCTTCTGCAGTGCCGCAGTACTTTGCACGTATACCCTTTTATCCTATCTAACACGGGTAAAAACTTGCACGGTCAGTTACAGAGAGCGATTTCTTTGCTATACACTGAAATGCAAAGTCTTTTTTAAACGTACGGTTTTAAAAAAAGAAAGGCAATAAACCCTAAAAAGCGATAAATATGTCCTGCTTTTTGTTTGAGAAGTATAATTTAATCTAAATTAAATCCGTCGTTTGGGTTTTTTTTGCTCAACGTGGTACTACGGGTTGAATATTTTAACCGATAAATTGAATTTTGTTTTAGTATTTTCCAATTTATGCATAGTTTTTAATAATTCAACAAAGAATTTAACCGTTGTCTTACATTTGTACAACTGGGACAAAAAAAAAAAAAATCCCTGAACATATACAAACGAAAAAAAAAAGTGTATAAATGGTAGGGGAGCCGTACACGTTTCTTTTTGGGGGAATTGTATTATGTACGCTATGGTGGTGGCGAGAGAATAGGGATTTATTCGGTCTGTCCCCTTTGTTTGAAGGGAAGGGTGAACGTCAGATTAGTTTTATATCTTAATTCCTGCAAGTTAAGGACGTTTTTCCAAGGCGTGTTTTGCTGTCAAGCGGATAAAAAATACCCGTCAATTACAGTGCATTAAAACTGTTTAGAAAAATTAATATGCAAATCATTTAATATGCACGGTATAAACTACATATTTATAAATTAACTCGAGGAGTTCCTTCTCCCTTGTGTGTCCATACACACACACACGTTATACGAAACAAGTTCTGTGTACAAAAAAAAAGACTTATAAAAAAAATTTATTCTACAAGTTGTGTATAGTTTGAAGAGGGGGTGGTGAAACATATTTATTGTTCATCTTCAACAACTTCGGTGTTAAGACCTAGAAAGAAAAAGAAAAATTAGTAAAAAAGAAAGTACGTAAATTTGAATTTTAAATGATCTTTACCCTTGAAGTCAACACAAGGAACGAAGGTGACATAAGAGTAGAGCTTCTCCTTGGCATCCTCATCGTCATTACGTCTACGAGAGATACGGACACGGATACGGTGGTTGATGTGCTTAACACCACGAGACCAGACAGCCTTGTTAAGAGAAGGATCAAGACGAACATCCTTGGTACCCATGGCAAGAGTAGCGAAAGCCTTGACAGACTTGATGGCATGAGGAGCACGCTTTCTCAAAGAACGACCAAAGACACGCTTGTGCATGTGGATGGTGTACTCACGGGTAACGACATCAGCGAGGGTGGAACGCTTTTGGGTGGTCTTTTGGTCCTTGGCCATCTATATTATTTGTTAGGATGGATGGATGTATATGGTTATACTGTATGGGTACTCACTTTAACGGGTTGATAAGCAAAAAGAAAGTTTCTACAATAGGAGGCCAGGAACAGGCTTTCTAAATCAAATTAGTTGATGTTCGCTCTTGTCCGGTCCGGACATTTTTTTTTAGTAACTTGAGAAAACATTTTAAAGTGTTGTTTAAAAAAAGCTGAAAAAGGAATATGTGTATATAAATATATAAATGTATATATATAAACGGTGAAAAAGGAGGATTTTTGATAGATGATGTGTTTGTTGTTTCTCCTGAAAATCATAAAAAGGTGTAAAAAAAAGAAATAGGGGCAAAGCATATAAATATACACGAGGTTTTGCTTATATCCAAGGAGAGGGGGGAGACATTCTTTCAGGGGAGGGGAAAAGTGAAAAAGAAAAATAATATATCATGTTATTTAACCAATAGAGTTAAATTATAGGAGAAACAAGCTTATATTTATACTTTTTTTGAGTGTGTATATATTTAAAGAGAGAGAAAGAAGAACCCCCTAAGTCATAAGGAGTTTTTTAACAAAAATAGTAATCTATTAACTTTTTAGTCAGTAATATATCAATACTCTCTCTCTCCCCTTTTTTGTAGATCAAATCTTTATTATATAAAAAAAGGGCAATTTTTTATTTATATTATTTTATTTCTTTTTTTCTCTCTTCTCTTTCTTATCGAGTTTATTTTCTTATAAGAATAAAATCAAATAATGTCGATTTATGAACCTAATACACCTGAAAAGTTACCTGGTATCGATAAATTGTCTATAAAGTTGGAAGAGTCTATTATACCTTCTTCAGCTTACCTTCCTCCTCCTCCTCTTCCTTCTTCATCATCTAATAATCATACTACTACTACTACTACTACTACTACTACTTGTGGTATTCCTACTGCTGCTGTAAACAATACGACTCATTATTACAGTAATAATCCAATTTACCACCAACATCTGTCACCTCCTCTTACTCCAGCTGTTTCTCCTTCTTCCGTTTTACTCGATTCGATGCAGTTCAAGCGTAAATATTCAGTCGATGTTGGCCCCTTTGGATTCGGAACTAATGTCCCGCATCCGTCATCAATGCATGATGGAGACGCATATCGAAGAAGTTCTTGTTCTGCCGTGTCTATGGAACAACAACAACAACAACAACAAGACTATAATAACTTTTTAAACGTTCAACAACAACAACAAAAGTATAATACTAATACTATCATTCAACAACAACAACAACAACAACAACAACAACAACAAAAGCCCTCGAGAAGAGGCTCGCGTGCTCAATTGTCAGGACCTAATACTCAGCATAAGCATGCCTGCAAGTATCCTTACTGTACCTGGAGCTTTAAGCGTTACGAGCATTTGAAGCGTCACTTGTTGGTTCATACCGGTAAAAGACCTCATTCATGCCATTTCCCTGGATGCGGAAAGAACTTTAGTCGTTCGGATAACTTTCATGCTCATTATCGTACGCATACTAAGAAGGCCATAGGTCCTAATCAGCAGGCAAAGAGAAAGGCCTCCGTTACTGCTGCTTCCTCGGTTGCTTCTTCCGCTGCGGCTGTAGCTGTAGCTGCTGCTTCTTCTTCAAGTTCTACTTTTGAGGATACAAGAACTCCTGCTTATTTTGCTACTAAGCAACAGCAACAACAGCAACAACAACAGCAACAGCACCATCATCATCATCAACAGCATCATCATCAACAACAACAACATCAGCAACAACAAGCGCAAGAACAACATCACCATCAACAGTCATTTGACATGACTTCTTATCAAGATATGTACAGTCATCGTCATAACTACGAGGTAATAATAGTAAAAAAAACCTTGTTTAAAATGCAAATTAATTAATCATTTAATATATAAAAATAGGAAAATAATGACTATCATCATAATACTCAATATATGCGTAATAATTTCCATCACCAAGGTCATTTTAGCCCAGCAGCAGGTCAACAACAACAACAACAAGCGCCAGTTGTTGAAGCGGGAGCATCCTCTTTACTTAATCACCAACAACAAGTCAATGATAGTAATTCATTTTATCCGTCTGATTATAATCATAATTTAATGCAAACCAATAATTATTACGGGTACGGTAATAATGATAGTTCATCTATTGCAGCAGCGGTAGCGGTAGTTGCAGCAGCAGCAACAGCTCAATCTTCTACTTCTTCATCAGGTTCGTCTACTTGCTCTCGTCGGTCTTCTTCTTCAGTTACTGGAACGGCAACAACAGGAACAACAAAAGCGCATGTGTGTCCAGTGTCGCAATGCCAACGTAAGTTTAAACGGTTAGAACATTTGAAACGTCATATGCGTATTCATACGTTGGAAAGACCGTTTGGGTGCTCGTTCCCCAACTGCCACAAGACTTTTTCAAGATCGGATAATTTATCACAGCATACAAAGACGCATCAGAGGGTGGAGGATAGGCGTAGAAGACAACAAAGAAATGATGAACCTATGAAGCATTTACCTCCTTTACAACAACCTACTAATCAACAGCAAGATACTATGATGGGTATGACTTGGCATAATACCAGTGCTGTTGGTTGTTAATTTTATGCCCCCTCTTTATATATATACCTCTTTTTTCTTTTTCTTTTTCTTTTCTCTTTTTTTATATAGCAAACAATAACACTCAAAAATCCTCAAAAAAAAAATCCTCCTCTCCCCCCACCCTTTTTTAATTTTTTTCTTTTTACACTTGATGCGTAAATGAAACCTTCTCTCTCCTCCTCCTCCTCCTCCAACTTATGCTCTTTCTCTTTATTTTTTCTCATTTTTATATGAAGCAAAAACTTCTCTTTTTTTTTCATTTGCATTTTCAACAAAAACCTCCTCTCTCCCCTTTTTTATGTCTCATATAAAAAAAAAATTAAAAACATAACAATAATTTTATGATTTTTTTTTTTTCGCTTTGCTTTTTAATAATAAAAGATTAATTTATAAGGGTATTTTTTTTTAAATTGTGTTATAATTTGATCCTTGAGCAACCAATAAGGAATCAGCTTCAGTTGTTGTGACAGGTAACACAGGGCGAGTAGGAATAACAAGACAACGAATTTTTAAAAATGTACAAAACGCATTAATCACTTGAACAGCACGGATCATGTAATCAATAAATGATAATCCTGTGAAAATAACCAATAAAGCGTATTCATTGTATTCAAACCTATTTTTTTTGTTAGTCATCTTTTATCTCTTTGTACGCGTAAAAAAAAAACTTACTTTTCAAAACGATCGCTTAAAAATGTAAATAAGGTAAAGACGATCAAGGAACAATAGATCTTTTTGAAGGATGGGTACTTTGATTTAGTTAAATGAGCCAAGATAATATCAGAGGCCATTTCTCCAAACAAGAGTCCGATAAAGACGGAAAATAAGATAAAGTGTTGTTGAGAGTAGATGGTGGAGGAAGGTGAGGAGATCCAGTATGAGATCAAGACACCTGTGAATACAATGGGTGAAAATACTTGAGAGAATACGCGTGCTACTCCCAATGATTTCTCTTTACATGCTTGATACATTGAATACATACTGTATATAACTTTTTTTAGTTTACACTCGTTTCTTTCTTTTTCTTTTTCGTTTTTTTTTTTACTTACCAAACAGGAAGATGTGTAACCAAAAAGAAAAATACCATTCCAATTACAAATACATCAGCAAAAGTTGTGTTACTGGGTAAAAAGCTAAACTGAGAGAGACATGAGATCTCATCTAAGGGCACGTGCCATGATGCGACACCTGAGTAAAAACGAATTATAAGCATATACTTTATATAATCCCCAACAACAAAGTGACTTTACCGTAAATACCAGACCAAATAAAAGCAAAACAACTCAAAATGATTCCTTCAGTAGGACCATTGACGTACCCTAAATAAAGTACACCTGTATAATACTCTTCAGCAGTGGAAAGATAGAATCCAACAATGGTGACGAAGAGCAAAATAGCGGACCTGGGAGAATGGCCGAGACCAAGTGCAGCACACTGCAGTAACGCAACGTAGGTACAGTTTATAGCGTCACAACCATGATCAAACAACTCGCCTAAAGGAGACGAGGTGCCCGTACGACGAGCTTGTCGACCATCGACGTTATCAAATGTAGAGTATAACCAAAGACCAGCAGCAAAACTAAAGTTAATCCAGTTGGGTGCGTCGATGTCAAGGGAGGGGGACCAAATACAAATAATAAGTATATTGGCAATCATGAAAAACAAACCAATAAGTGTAATTAAATTTGGGCTAACAGCAAAAATATAATTAGTTTCTTTTTTGTTTTGTTTTTTTTTTTTGGGTTGTGTTAATAATACTTTACGCTATCCAGAGAGGGAATAATTTGATGGCAAAGTTCCAGTAGTGTTTCAAGATATATTTGGAAATTGGTGATTTGTCAATAGCGGCATATTTGTATAGGCGTAGATTTTGAATCTGGTCTTCCTCAAGGTAGGATTTATAGGACCGAACTGGAAGCCAACTCAACTTCATTTTTTTATTTACAGTTTTTTTGCAAGGAACAAAAAAGAAAAATGAAAAATGAAAAATAAAAAAAAACAAATAAAAAGGGGGGCTTTGAAGGCAACTCCGCAAAGGCGTGACATGATCGGTAGTACGAGACCTCAGGTACAGGCTGATAATATGGTGTTGCCTTATATTACAGTAGCACCACCATCTTGATCTTTATACTTTCTATAAACAAAAGGAAACGGATTTTATAAGCGGAATACTTTTTATTGGTCAAGTGGAATTAAAGCGTGATTTTTTTCTTGGTACCCTTCCGGTAAAAGAAACCAGAAAGGAAGTCAATTTTTGTACTTTATTCCATTGTACTAGTTGAAGAAAAAAAAAAAGGGTTCTAAAAAGAATCTTAGATTTTATCTGTTTGCAGGAGTTATCCCGTCTTCTATTTTACACAATTCCATTTTTACATTAGTTGCAATCACTTGTTTATTATTTTTGGAGCTGCAAAAAAAAAAAAAAGGGTTTTTGACGCACAGAAAATGATCAGCCACATGTCTTTAAAAAAAAAGGGCTCAGGGTATTATATCACATTTTTGGTCATCAAAACATTTGTGAATTAATACTTTTGTGTGATGGGTATGCTTGATCCAAGAAAATATTAAAACGGTATCAAAGTGTAAATTGTATTGATTAAATAAATAAAAAAAGATGGCCAATCAATGTAAATCGGAACGTCTTGTAAATTCAAATTCTCTTCGTTTCTGGACTGACTCTAAAAAAGAGGTCGATCACTTACTATAAGAGTACCTAAAACGTTTAATTCCATAATTGGCTCCCTCTGTCGAAAATGAAGACGCAGTACATACGCACCCGTTATTTACAACAGTGGTCATACTCATCATGGACTCAGCATTGATAGCCTCTGCTTCCATTTCCTTTCTTCTACGACGTCTTTCTTCTGGGCCTATTCTTCCAACTTTTGCTCTGATACGATTGATATTATGGATGAAATCCTTGACCAAAATAAGCACAAGTCGATTAACTCTTCCGTTTCTCTTTCTTCCAAGAGACGTTGTATTTAGCTGATTGTGCCAGCTTTCCGCGTAGTTGTTGGTTTCCATATAGGTAAAAAAAAAAAAGGAGATTACAGTGCTCACGGGAATTCTCAATTTGGAGAAACCACACAAATTGGTACCGTGAACACTGCATTATACGACAAACCATCTCATTAATACGCCATTTTCAAGATACTTGTTTTTGAAATAGTGCAAATAAAACAGAACACTTTGAACAGTTGTTAGTGAAAGCTGCTAGTTTTCTTGAAAATAAAGATCTGTCACTCACACATCATAAATTTCAAAATGACAATGATTTCGCTGTGTATAATTGCGTTTTGTTGTGAATTACCAAACTCGATAAAGTGGCGAATCTTTCCCACATATGTATTTGTTGATCTCAGTCTATATTAAGGTAAACACGAAACACGAATTCGCTTTGACCATGTAATATCTACAAATGTTCAAACGGGTATAAAAATCACTAAAAATAATTCGAGAAGCTCCTGTTAAAACCCTTCTTTCGCGGCTATATTTAACACTTTTAAACACCATTCATTTTACTTTAACTCAAAAGAAGTGATAAACCTTAATAGCTCGCTAATCTGAATTTTACACATCAATAGAGTGCATCTACTTTTAAACCTTCAACTTTTAGCTCCGATTTCCCCCTTTTTTTCTTATTGATAAAACACGACGGCAAATCTTTTTTAACGTAAAATAATCAAATGGAACTGTTTAAAGAGTATTATTAAAAGAATTGCCCAAGTTTTTTTTGCATATCACTTTTACTTCTTTCAAAAAGGTGAGTTGAAGTTTGAATATTTTAGCACTGTGGTTTACTTGGAGTGGATTTCAACCCCGATTTCCCCCTCATTTATCTTTTTTGATAAAACACGACGGTGCAGCTGAGAGATGTGTTGGCTCTTTTCGATTTTCTTCACCAAGGCATGGTTGCTATTTTTCTTTTTCGATCAAATCAGCAATCATAAGCTTTTGTAAAAGATGCTCTTGTCGCCAACCGCATGAACATGAACGCAGGTGCAATTGGTAATGATGAGGATAAGGTTCGGAATGGCTTCTACATCGGCAATCAATCGGTAATTACCGAACAAAACTTTTATGTAAAAATTCAATTCAGTAAAATTGATCGATCAACCAAGTCTGCAAAAATGTATGAAATTGTTAATAGGATTATTCCCCAATACAACTTCAAGTCGTTAAACGATGACATAAACGACTTTCTCGACAGTGTCTCTCCTCCCGGCGAACTCCCTTTGCAAATTCGACGATACTACAACAGATTTTTTCGTTATCTCGAAGCTTATGGCCAAGAAAAAGATGTGACTGATGTGTTTGCTATTGTAAAGGAATTCTCGAAGCAACAAAAATCGCATAGAAAGCTTGGGGAAAACCAATAATTTACATTAGCATTCCTTATATAGAATCGGGATATCAATCCTCAAAAATGACCGTTTTTAAAAAAGTTGTAGATGCACTTGAAATTGAAACTTCTATCATCTGAACTCTACTTACAATGGATTTACTAGATTTATATTTTACTTTAATCGAAGATACTACAAAAACATTATCTAAATTCGTAAAGAGGTACGAGAAAGAAATTTTCTCAATTGACTACGAACAAGAAGAATTGGGCGCAAAGGCATTGAGGATTACTTGGATCCGGCTTTGGACTACGGCTGTGGAGTCTCGGGGGGTAGAGAATGCTTTTTCGGACCCTAACACCATAGACTGGAATTACTTGGCCGAGCTTCGACAGGAGGTAAGGGCTTATAATAGAAGTGCTTTGGTTCGGTACTCATTAACTTACTCTGTTATGATAGGAGCTATTACGTCGCGCTGCCGCTGCTAAGGCACATATATGTGTCATGAACGCACTACAAACTTCTGAGGATAAGGTAAATGATACCATGGATACATTAAATATCATATTAACTTTATAACTAGGAATAGTACGAAAATGTACTACCTTTCGAATTGACTGAGACTTTTGAGGCTAGATTCAAAGTAGCTGTCCAAGAAGCTCCGGAAAATGACAAGGTGTCCAGACAGGACTTAATGACTTTCGGTATAGTTGACTTAGTATCGAATGATAAAGATAACGCGTCCCATCAACTTTTAGGTGGAAAGTTCAATACTTGGCAAGAAGACATAAGTCAGAAGTTTGGTAACCGCCATCCCGATATAAATCTCGGGATCGCATCAAGAAATAACGTGTATTCTTTCGCTCGTGAATTGTTTGAAGGAACTGATGAGATGGAAATCAAGACCATCAAAAAAAAAAAAAGTCATAAAAAAGAATTAGACTCCAAAGAAAATGACTACAAATGGAAGAAAAGAACTGTCAAAAACATTTTAATTTTCTTTAAACAAATCAGAAAGGGGGAAAATACTTTGGAAAGAAATTTGAACGAGTACACCTACATAATCAATTTCTTCAGCAAACTCCTTGTCAATACATTTGATGCTCGTGAAGATCTCTGGGACTACGCCTGGGGGGGGGGGGGAGACAAAGCTTGAAGCCTCGAAAATCGAAAAGAATTCGAATTTACTGGATAGTGAAAGACGTTCATCTGGTTCCTCAATCGATGCAATTGTCCACTTAAATTCAATTAGCCAAGATTTTTTATTGGTAGAAGTATCCAGACCAAATAACAAGGAAGATTACGATCATTTCCGGAAAGACCGAAATAAACTTGCCTACAACTTGAAGAGTATCATTAAAAACATTTTAAAGAAGCACCTTAACCTGCAAGAAGCCACCAATCTTCAGATTCTCGGTTTACAGATATATAAGAACAAGATGTATTTGTACTCTCTTACTATAAACGTATTCTGTTTTTTAAAAGTTTATGAGTTTGACGTTCCTGTTACGGTACTTGTTCGCTATCGGTCTCTCGCAAATATTTAGCTTTAGGTGAAATTTACCACCCAACTTATGCTGTATTCTCAAACAACCTGACACCTGGCCTGTATGGCTGAGAACTTCCTCGTTTCCTTCGGAAATTAAACTCTGTTTTACTTCACGCCATTTACAGTTCTGATGTATTGATCAGTTATTGTAAAGATACGGAATTTGATTCCGATGACTCCGGTAGTAGCAGCCCTTTACAAGAAACATCTATGCACAAGCGTAAAAGAAGTACAACAAATCAAAAGAAAACAAGAAGGGAAAAAACAAGGCATAATTTTTTTTTAGTTTTTAGTAAATAAAATATACATTATCAGTTCAGACCCTCTAATCAACAATATGCAGTAGCTGGCTAATAATAAAATTGACATCTCCGAAAATAGAATCGCTTTATGACCATGTTTGTAGTTACGGAAGTCTCTAGGCTCTTCTACTAAAAAAGTATAAACAATGAGACAAAGAAAATCTCATTAAACTTTTGTGTAATATGGAAACGTTTAATGAGCATGTTTATCGAGGTAATATTTTCTTTTAAACCACATGTACAATTCATTTCACAGTGTTTTTAATAATCGAAACAATATACGATAATAACATTCCTTCGAAACTGGTTCCATGGATGGTATAATTGCCTCAAGTTTGTAACTATTGCTTGATCTATAGAGGCTATTATTGATAGTAGTATGTTTATTGTCGTTCCAATGCCAATTCTGGCACTGGTACATATCAGCTGCATTCAAGAGATAGCAGAGTAGGAACAGTATCCGCCACCAAAAAAAAAACGAGAAAACGCTGGCCTTACATTTGGCTGTTTGATGAATGTTTTACTCTAGTCAGAAAATAATTCTTTATTCAATGTTAATGACCGTTACGTATATGATAAGAGGTCATTTATCACAATTGGCTATAAATAAATTTGAAGCATCTATCTAGCGATATTCCTAAATACAAAATCATTACTTTAGGCCGGCTGATTATGCTAATGCACTTTACTTTACCTGGAACGTATTTACGACTTTACGTCAAACATAGCCGACTTGCTATATCATCACCCAACCATTACATATTACCTGGCTCCATCCATTATTTAGTATAAATAAACTCTAGTTTTTGCAGAATTTTTAGTTTTTTTATTATATCAAACTAACAAAGTTCAACTTTCTCCTTTTTACTTTTCATATTATTGACCCAAACAGAAAAGTTGATTTTTAACCATAAAAGAACATAAAAACCGCCTTATCCACATCAATTTCATTCACCAGATGATAATGTAGACTCTAAGTCACTAAAGCAAACAAGAACCGAGTTAGCCACATAAGTTCTATTCACTAGATAGCAACGTAGATTTACAAAAATTGAGAAGCTATTCCATTTAAAATATTCCGCCCAAAAAACAATTGTGACATCAGAATCTGGTTTCAAATAAAAAGATGTCGTTTCATTTCTTTTTGCGTCAACGCTCACATCACCAGTTATATCTTATTTGATTTTTGTATCAAAGACTTCGTAAATACCCGTAAGAAATACAAGAGCGAAGATAAAAAATATATTTTGTATTTAGATGATAGAAGAGAAATAAGCTGCTGTTTTGGACTTCGTATGAGTGTATTTAATAAAATGTTCTTTACTAAATATGTAATCCGTACAAACACCCCGTGTGGCTACCAGCAAATCTTAGAGCCCTCTCAAGTAAATTATACCAGAACCCAAACGTGAGTAATAGTAGGCCTTTGGAAGAAATTTGCGTAAGTAGTTGGCGAAAAGTTTGGAGTGAGTTTTTTTTTTCTTACGCTGAACTATTTCTCTCTCTGGTAGAGTTTGCTTGAAAGTTCTTAGTAGCTATTTTTTCTTTCAGTGTGTTTTTCTTTACAGCGAATCTTTTAGTTCTCTATCAAACTGTACGCTTTAACCTTTTTTTTTTTTTTTTGAACTATAAAAGTATCAATAAATCCCCAGATTAAAATTAAAATGCTGCAGTAATTTTTATACTAGGTACGTAAATATCATTAATCAATTACAACTCTTTTTTTTTACATGCAGGTTGAAAACAAGAGGGAAAAAAAAGAATACACGTTTCTTTACAAAAGGCTAAGGAGGTATAAGACACGTAATACCCCGCATTATTTTGAGTTGGAGAAGAGGGGGAGGGGAGCTAAATTAATACTTTGACTAACATCTAATACCCCCCCCCCTTTCTCGTGCTGTATACAAACAATCGTTCCTTGTATATAAAACATAATTTGTCATTGTATTCCCTCCCCTTGTTGTTTCGTACTATTTAAAAAATGTAACAAAAATTTACATACATATTAAGCGTTTTACACTAGCCTCATCCACATTTAGGTACTTCTATTTATTTATTTTGTTTCTGACAAAAAGAGGCGGTAAGTTGAATAGATATTAGTTGTACATAAAAGGAAAACTTACTAGTCATAGATGGTAAGCCATCTTATTGTATACTAAATTTTTAAAAAAAAAACCACATGTATGTAACGCCACTAACAGAGACTACTATAGCTGTTAATTAAATCAATTAATAGACGTAATAGTGTATGGATGGCTAGGTTTATGGTCAATGCACTGATTTAAACGGCTCTTGAACTCGGTGTAGACCTCTCTTCAGGCAGATAACGAAGAGAATTGTTGCTTTTATATAAAAAAAGAGTTACTTATTAGTTTGTGTGTGGCGAATGATATAAATTGCAATTTATGTCAGCTCATTAAAAAAAAAAACTATGGCACGGGGTTGACTTTTTTTAAAAAAAACATACACACAATTTAATATTAAAAAAAAGGTAATAGACATACCCTTCTTGTTTGACGTGTATACTGAAAGCTTTCATGTGTATAATTTAGTTATGTTACTAGATCATTACGAGTTCCAAAAAAGAAAAGAAAAACGCGTGTTTATTAGCTGCTGAGATTTTTGGTGATTTAGTAACCACACTTGCATTATATACATGTATTTTTTATTTTTTAATGCATGTCAAATAAGTTGATATAACGAATTATTTTTTATAATATTTGTATTACTCGTTACAAGTAAAAAAAAAAAAAAGGTTAAATAGATTAGCTTTTTTTATCAGATCGAGAAATAAAGGTCGTGAGTTTTATTGGATGGAGTTCAAAAAATGGCACACAAATTTACATGTTTAAATTTGTCCATGTTGTACTTCAAAAGTTGTTTCCTCTTTTTCTTTTTTTTATATTTAAAATGAGTTCCCAAACAAAGAATAAAGAACTATTATTTTTAAAGAGAACGCCTACAGTAACATACGCGGGGGGACCTATACCAGATAATATTAGAAAGTATTATGAACAACAACACTTGCCCATTAGAAAACAAAGCTTGGCAGCTAATGTCGTTAATCCAAAGAAACGACTTGTTATTCCACGAACACCCATGCCTCATTCAAACGTATTTAAATCCTCTTTAAAGGGTAACTCTGGATTCGCTTTATCTGTGGATAGTCTGGTCGAAGAAGACGAAGACGATTTTAATTTTAATGATAGACCACCTTCTTCCATTATAGCTATTAAGCCAAAAGACTTAACTGATTCTGAAGACGAAGAAGAAAAAGTACTGATACTCTCTGCTGCTCCTGACAACAATTGGCGTAACGGTAGTATAGGGGGTAAACATAAATACTTTTTTTTTTCTCTTTCTTTTTTGTATATAAAAACAGTACATGTATTTCCCTTCTTTTTTATTTTCTCTTTTTATCTCCTTTAATTCTAATACTCTTTTTTTTATTTTCTTCTTTTTTTTTCCTTTCTCTTTTGTTACTTTGTTTTATATATATAAAACAAAAGGTTTAGAAGAGGCATCCGTATCACGTTCATCAATTGATACCGATATATCAGATATGACAACACACAATGAATCCTATTCGTCTGTATTCTTAACCAAAATGCATTTAAAAAGAGAAGAACAACAAAAATCAATTGATGCATATCGATCACAGCATGTTTATACTGCCTTACTATCTCAGGTAGCTCATGAGTTTCATAAACGTATCGCATTATCAAGCTTAACAAAGGACGGTATTGAATATCATGATGTATTCAGTGGAAAAGATGCCGTTGATAGGTTATTAGTTGTGCTGCGTATTAACGATAGATCAGAAGCATTACAAGTAGGTTGTGCACTAAGACATCAAGGCTTTTTTCATGATGTAAATTATGATCCTTTCTTTATTGATTTACAAGATGAATTATATGCGTTTAGAGATTTAACAGTAAAAGATGATCAAGTATCTATAGGTAAAACAATAAACTTTTTTATGTGTTGTATTACTTACTATGATAACTAATTATTATATGCTAGATTTACAATCATCTGAATTACCAAATGGTATCTATACTGATTTGACCGATTGTTATTCTCCTACTTGTACAAATGATAACATGTGTTATAGTTGGTCTTGTATTCGTAAAAAGGTAACAAAGAAAAAAAAAGAACAATAAAAATATTAAAAAAAAAAAAAGAAAGGCTAATAACTAAAGATTATTTTACTGTAGAGTTTAAAACAAGGCCAAAGTCAATTAAAGGTACATATTATTATAGTGTATATAAGAGGGAGAGAATTTAATACCTTTTTTTGTTGTTGTTGTAGGAAGAAGATACTAGATTATGGTCTCAATCCGTACCTGAAAATATAGTAGAAGCAACTTTACCTGAAGAAAGAAAACGACAAGAATGCATTTATGAATTAATCTATACAGAGCAAGATTTTGTACGAGATTTACAATATTTAGACGATGTAAGTTAACATAAAAAAAAATACTTTGGTTTTACAATTATTTTTTTTTTACAATTATTTTTTATAATAGTTTTGGGTTCAACCATTATTATCTCAAGATATTATTAAAGACAAAAAAAACTTTGTAGCGGAAGTATTTCACAATATAGAACATATTCAAAAATCAAATACGGATCTTTCACAATCTCTCGAAGCCAAGCAAGCGGAAAAGTATTTAGTATCTAGTATAGGCGATGTAATGTTGGAACACGTCTGTAATTTTCAACCGTTTGTAGACTACGGCGCACATCAAGTGATTGGTAAATTTTATTTCGAGCTTGAAAAGAAACGAAACCCGTTATTTGCGCAGTTTGTGGAAGAGACGGAACGAAAGCCAGAATCGAGGAGGTTGGAGTTAAATGGGTACCTGACAAAACCAACTACTCGGTTAGGTCGCTATAATTTATTACTACGAGAGATTTTGAAGAGAACCCCTGATGACAACCCCGATAAAGAAACGATTCCTCAAATCATGGCTATCATTACAAAGTATTTGACGCAGGTGAATATTGAAGCTGGTAAATGTGAAAATGAATTTAATTTAAAACAAATTGGCGACAGATTAGAATTTAAAACACCAAGTGATTACGTCGTAAAGTTTGGATATTTTATTTTATCGGGAGTGTTGTTGTTGTGTTTACTGATATAGCCGTTTTTTTATAGGACCTAAAACTAGAGAAACCAGGTCGTCAGTTATTAATGAAGGGTAGAATGAAACGGAAAGGAAATAGTTCGTCTGAAGCTTCGGATCTTCAGGTATTTTTGTTTGATCATTATTTGATTTTTGCAAAGATAAAGTATGAAGATCATCTGGAATGGTATAGGACCTATAAAAGAGTAAGGAGAGGATAAATATAAAACTTTTTTTAAAATTATAAAAAAAATAAAAACTTAACCTTGTTTTTCTGTAGCCAATTCCACTCGAGTTATTATCAGTGACTATATCATCCAGTGGAACTAACACACGACAAAAGAGAGCAAGTTCTATATTACCTTACAGCCGATCGACGGCAATAAATAACGTAGCCCCACGTCCTTCTACATCCGAAAATTTCCCTACAGCGGCAGCACCTCAAGCCAAACCCAACAGTTCATCCATATCGTTTACCCATCATGGGCGTAAAGGATCTCCGACGTTCACGTTATTCACAAGTGCTTCCTCCATACAACAAATTTGGATCAAAAAAATTCTAGATCAAAAGCAACTGATAAAGGAAAAGAAGAGCATATTTTCGATATCGCCGTTAGTACAGGACCATTTCCTTTCTTCGAATCGGGTCAATAATACGGTGATGATGGATGATGGTCGTATCTTGGTAGCAGCTGATCAAGGTGTTTATATTACGACAACGACAATTGCGGCAGAAAAGAAAAATAATGCGATCATGACACGTATCATTCATATTGAAAAGGTGTCTCAGATCGAGTTGATGGCTGAATCGCAATTACTGGTGTTGGCAGATAAAACGCTGTGGTCGTTTCCGTTGGAGATACTGTCGCAGTCTGTATCGCATCAGAGAGGAAGATCGGTCAGTCAGAACACAACTTTCTTTCATGTGGGTGAGTGTCTGGGAAAGACACTGGTGTGTGTGGTAAAGACAAATACGCTGTCGCCTACGACAATTCGAGTATTGGAACCTGTGATGATGGATGAAAACAAAAAGACAAAATCGATGTTTAGTTTAAAGCGGTTGGTTCGTGGTGGACCGATTGGATTGAAGCCGTACAAGGATTTGTATTTACCAAGTGAAGCGTTATCGATTAACCTGTTGAAGTCTAAAATGTGTATTTCTTCGCCAAAGGAAATTGGGGTGGTGGATATGAAGAATTTAGGCGTGCAGACGTTACTGGATCCAGAGGACAGGGGGTTGGATTTCGTGTTTAATAGACAAGATGTTCATCCTGTTACAATCTATAGAATACAATTTGCTGAATATCTCGTTTGTTATAATGGTAAATATATTTTTTTAAAATGCAAAGTCTGTTTTTTTTTGGAGTTTACTGAAACCATCCCGTTATTAGAATTTGCATTTTTTGTAGATCAAAGAGGTCGATTTATAAAATCAAGTCCAAGAATTGACTGGGAAGGTGCACCAGATTCTTTTGCACTATCTTATCCTTACATCCTTGCATTTGAACCCGATTTTATTGAAATTAGAAATGTCCACACAGTAAGTTGTTTTACTTGCACACACAACTTTTTTTGTTAAAAAACGGCTTTTTTTTTTATTTTTTTTTGTAGGGTGAACTGGAACAAGTGATTCGCGGTAAAAATATTCGATGTACAAGTACAAACACTCACAACACAATACTGCAAGGGTCTATGGACGATCCGGATAATGAAGGTTATCAATTAGTGTTTCAATTAGATAGATTAGTTAAAAAAGTTCCGGCGCCTTATTAAAATATATTCCCCTTTTTTGTACCATCAATAAAAAAAAATTATTTAATGTACTTTGAGCCCAGTTATTGTGAGATTGTTGGACTTTGAAGAGTGGATCAAAATTCCATCACGCTGTGAGTCAATTAAATTAAGCTTGGACGTTTGTATAATAAAATCGTTTAAATTTTCTGTAACAGGCGAGAGCTCAAATTTCTGTAAACCAATTTGGTTAGACTGACATATCAAAAGTTACAAAATTTATTTTGTTTATTCGCATTAATTTCGTAAAACAGGTTTGTCGCATGAATTTATCAAGTTCAATTAATATAAAAATTAGTCTTTCGTTGTACGCGAAAAAAAAGGTATGGTAAAATAGATTCCCCCCCTTTTTATTTATTCTATATATTTTTTTTTCCTTTTTTTTTCCTTTTTAACTGTGAATTCATACTCGAGCAAGAGTCTCTTATATAATTATGTGCGCATCCTTCAAAAATTGGCTGTGCCTCAAGAACTTTGATTTCCTCAGAAATTATAGGATCGCCTTAAACCTCCCAACTGTAGAAATAAGATCCTGAAAAGAAAGACCTTATGAGCATTCAAAACAAAAAGAATGGATTCACGAAGTAGTCAGTCAGACGCCATTTTCGACTTTTCTTCATTATGACAATTTCCTGCCTCGAATTTTCATGTCATTTTGACTACAACAGGCAAATTTAATTGTCCATACGGTAGAAAAAAACATCGTATGTATGCTCTGACAACAGATCAAGAAGGTATATTTCAATTTTAGCAATGCAATACGATAATAACCATGTTAGAATTTGGTATGTGGTAGAGAAATAAAATAAAAGATAAAAGGTAATAGTAAGTTTTAAGTGAGCACCAGTTCCTGTTTTATAAGTAGAACGACTTAGGTAAATAAGTAAATAAAGAGTTTTGGTAAAAAGATACAATGGAAAGTAAGATCCAAGGGAATTCAGGAACAAAATTAAATATAAAGTAAAGATAAAATAAAAGAGCTAATTTAAAGGTCTTTTATAAGTTAAGAGAAGTATAAGATAAAGTTGTTTACAAAATGTGAATTGATTTTTATTAGTGTATGATTTTTTGATGGTTATTTATATTATTTTAGATTATTACAAAAAAGGTATTATTTTTAAGTTAAAGTTTAAAAGACAATCCTTGTTAAAGAGGATCCTCTTCAACGAGCATCCTTCTTGGATTTGTGACACCACAAAAATTGTAAGTCACGATGTAACAACCAAACCTCCTGTCTTTTTTTAAAAAACAGGAGATGAAATGTGCTTGAAAAGAAATGATAAAACTTCCATTGCCTGTGTAATGAAAGCAAAATCTTCGGCACCATCAGTGGTTTTCAAAAACACGTTTGAAGCTCCGTGTGTTCTATTTTAAAATCAATTTCGTTTCGTAAGGTAGATATAAATTACCTTAAAATATAAACTCAATAAAGGATCACCTTTTTACTACTATTCATATATAACTATAAGTCTCGTCTATTAAAATAACTCTGAAAATACAATAAAATAGTTATAAACACTGTCGTAATCATAAATTGTAATAGTCACAAACTGATATGAAAAGAACAATGTTCGAATTAATAAACTCCATCTATCTTTTAACCTTTAACTCATATTAACAAAAGAGTTATAACCACCAGCCAAGACACGACAACATCTCACGAAATTGATAGAAATGATAAAATTTGCTGACTGTGAGATTCGAACTCACGCCTCTTGCGAGACCGCAACTTGAGTGCGGCGCCTTAGACCAACTCGGCCAAATCAGCTCGTATTTTGGAATTTTTAATATATATTATGACCAATATAAAACAGATTGATCACGTGATAAACACGAGAGAGTCAGGTGACTGGATTTTCTTATACCACTTTATTTTATTTAGCGAGATCATTACAGCTGCTAACAAAAAATGGTGAGTACATCTGCTACTAATTTGGAGCGATTTAGTAAGTCTGACCATACAATTGACAAAGCTATAAGTATAATTAATTATACGTCTCATATACTAAAAGTTGTTTTTTTCTATATTCAAGAAAATATGCGAAGTAATTTTTTTTTAAAATATTTAATAGTAGCTAATAAGATGGTTTACGAATGCTTGTTTCCAGGCAAAGTTCATAGGAACTTCTTTAATGAATGAGATTAATTATCTTGGCGCGTTTGGTATTTCAATTGTGGCATCTGTATTGCGATACATGACATGATTGAAGTCAACGAGTCTTTCGAAATATAAGTAGTGGTCTATTACTGAAAATGACGGTCTAGTTTAAAATGCTTGGAATTAAAAATAACAAATATATATTCTTACCGTAGCACCTGATACAGAATATGTTACTGGTTTTTGGATCAATCATCACCTTTACCATATTACAATAAAGCTTTTGGATGTCATTTGAATTTTTTCGGACTGAAGTTTTATCAGGTAGGCCTCCAGAGAATTTAATAAGTGCCGTACTAATTATTTTATATAAAATCCCATCGGCCTGTTGAGTAAAACTCTCTTTCGAGCTAACCCTATTTAATCAAAGTTATTAAGTCCTACTGATAAATGGTTAAGTTAACAATAAGAAATAATTACTCATCAGTGATGCCAGAATAAAGTAGCATCGGCGTAACTTTCAGTATCACTCTCAGTTATTCCATAAGATCCACTTTCTTCAGACTCTCCTAAATCATCTTGAGCCTAAGTAGTTTATAAAATCAATGTCTTGAGCTGTTATGAACTGTATAAAAAGTAATACAAACCTGTTCGGCTTGTCGTCTTATTACCTGATCTTTGGTAATTTGATTCAGACGTTCAATTGTATTATAGTTTTGAGCTATCAAGCGCCTTCTACGCTAATTAAATTCGCTATTTTTTTATAATCAAAGTAGTTAGTAGATCACGCGAATGGTCGTTCTAGAGAAAATACTCGTTTATTTTCTAGTAAAAAGAAGTATGACCCGTTGCCTTTTATTAACATCTTTCAAAACCACGTTTTCCTGTGATATGGTGGTGTCGGCACAAACGAATATTGTATGCATGTCATATATAAGGTACTTGCTTATATATGAATTTTCATTGTTGAAAAAAAAATGAAAGAGAAACGAAAAAAGTTACCTGTTCTTATTATTACTTGTTTAATTTCGCACAGCAGCCCCTTTTTATGAATAAACAGAATAGAATGCCATTCATTTTTTAATTGACGATGCAAATACAGCCGTGTATCAAGATTTCCCAATAACTTTTAAAAAGTCTCACTTATTCCCGTTTTCCCTGTACGTTTGTTTACTTCAGTAGCGATGTTAAAGGCGAGGAGACTAGTAAAGATAGGTAGGTAGGTAGTTAGGTAGGTAGGTAATGGAGATGAAGATAGCTTTAGCTTAAGAAATGCAGTTAAAAACAATAAAGTAGGGCACTTGAATAAAAAAATACTTGATAACAATGGTTACGTTTACTTCAAAAATTTATACGTTTCTTTTTCCTTTTCTTTTCCCTTCCTTCTTTTTTTTTTATTTTTTTTTTCTACTATAGCAATTACAGTGTAATGTAAACATTCTGTTATTCGCGTTTCGTATTTTTTATCTTATCAACAATGGATTCTTATTATGCATTAAAACCTTCTATTCTCCTTTTCTATTGTATTAAATCTCTTCTCTGAGATATGGATTTGATGACGTACAAGAGGGTGTTTTTTTAATTGATTAGCCGACCACTTTTTCATTTTTTTATTTTTACCTTTTAAAAAGACAACAACATCTCTATTTTACTGTTTGAAAAAATGCAAGGCGACGCATTCAACAGAAATGTTGGATCAGGAGCATTCAACTCTGCTTTTGCTTCCAACAACCCACAACCATTCAATCAACCATATAACGAGCCAGGATCAGCAACATTCGGTCAAAATCAACAATACCAGAGTGCCTTTTCGCGTCAACGAAAGCCTGTTTTTGCACAAAGTGCTGGTTTATTAGATCGAGCAATTGATGGTTCTCTACATACCAGCCCATTTAATGCAGCGGAAAAGAAAGATACTCCGTTCTGGAATCCTAAAGCTGCTAATAATAATTTATTTGACCAAGCACTTGCGGGACCAACTCAACCTCATAATAGTCCTTTTGCTCAGAACCAATCGAGTCCATTTTCAAAAACTTCCAACACACAAAATAATCATCCCAATTCATTTGACCAAGCACTTGCGGGACCAACTCATCCTAATAATAGTCCTTTTGCGCAGAACCAATCTAGTCCTTTTGGTCAAAACCAATCTAGTCCTTTTGCTCAGAACCAATCTATTCCTTTTACTCAGAACCAATCTAGTCCTTTCGCTCAGAACCATTCTAGTCCTTTTGCACAGAGCCAATCTAGTCCTTTTGCACAAAACCAATCTAGTCCTTTCGCTCAAAACCATTCTAGTTCATTTTCAAAAACTCCCAATACACAAAGTAATCGTCCCAGTCCATTTGACCAATCTATTACCAGTGCCAACAAATCTGTATTTAATTCGACTGACGTTAAACCAGCTCACATCAAAGCACCAATTATTACATCTGCGAAACCAAGGGTTAGAAGATTATCTGCACCTTATGAACGACCCGCTAAAGCTCCAGTCAATAAACGTCTCGGTAAAGCAGTCGAGGATAAACAACCTACTCCAGCTCGAGTTCAACCAAAAGTAAAAGAATTAGGCACTAAACCGCAACCACCTTCAATGCCTAATAAAACTACAGCTTCGTTATTTTTGGCAAACGATCCCGGTAGAGGAACAGCTGAAAAACGTGCTGTACGATTCGGTGCATACCAAGTGCTATACCAAGAATTTAAAGAAAGACGTGTAATTGAAAGAAAGCAAGCAATTCGAGATGGATTGATTCCAAACCCTGATGAACAAACTAGTTTGGAAGATGCTATTGATTTTAGAGGTTCTTGTATATTGAAATGTCCTGAATTTGAAATGTTGGAAAGAGATATGCAAAATGATTTAGATGATTTGGAAAAGGATACTGAAGGAAATATTGATCCCGATAAAGCTGTTAAAAAGTATAGAAGATCTGCTGCTGGTGGTGAACAACCTTTACCTTCTGATGTTCGTACACCTGCTACTTTAAATGTAAGTTTTTTTTTTGTATTCTGTATACATATATGACTAAAAGCTAAACTTTTTTTTTATATTCGTAGAAAACATTGGATTATTTAGTAGATGAAATTTTAGCTAATAACCCCATCGACAAGTGCCATAAATTCCTTCGTGATCGTACTAGATCTATTCGACAAGATTTTACACTTCAAAACATTCGTGATTTAGATGCTGTAGCTACTCATGAAAGAATTGCTAGATTTCATATTCTCAGTTTACATGAAATGTGTGAATACGATGAAAGCACCTTTAGTTTACCACAAGAAATGGAACAACTTCATAAAAGTAACTATACTTTTGGTTTCTGTTTCTAAAGCACAATACTTATATATTCTCTTGTAGCTTTGATTAGTTTAATGGAATTTTATGACGACCTTCGTGATGAAGGTATTGAAACAAACAACGAAGCCGAATTCCGTGCATATCATATTATCAGTCAAATCAAAGATGAAGATATTGCTCAAAGATCTATGCGACTTCCCGTCCACATCTTTAAAAGTCAATATGTAACTCGTGCATTAGAATTCCGAGCATTATCGCAACGTAACAATGAAATCTTGGAAACTTCTTCTCGACGTAATAAGCCAGAAAACATTGAAGCTTGTCAAAATTTTTATTCGTACTTTTTCAAGTTGATTGCGGATCCTACTACTCCCTATTTAATGGCTTGTTTGTTAGAAACTCATTTCTCCGAGGTTAGAAAAGGTGCTTTAAAAGCTATGAATACCTCTTATATGATGAAGGCTGGTGGTGTTCCAGCTGAACATGTACGACAAGTGTTGGCTTACGATACTATGAAACAATTATTTAAAGAGGCTATGCTTTATGGTATTGTTATTGATAACTCGTTAGGTGAACCAACACTCTCATTTGGTCAAAAACATTATTCTGAAAAATTCTTTGTCTTTAAAGGTAAGAAGACGTAATTCCTTAAAAAAAAAAGATCAACGTACCAATTTTTTTTTTAAAAAATAGAACCATTATCAAACCCATCGCAAAGAAAATCATTGCTTTTGGTTGAACCAAAGAAAGCTGGTCGAACTTTCCGTGACATCGTTAATGGAATTAATCCACATGTAACCCCACTTCCCAACCAAAACGTATTTGCTACACAAGTCAATCCTCTCAACCCTCAAGCAATTGCGAATGCAGATGCGACACCCGTATTAAACTATAAGCTTTCAGAACTTACTGATCCAGACGACCAACAAAAGGAAAAAGAAAAGCAGTATAGCGAGATTAGAAATCAGGCAGCGCTTGCAAACGAGTTGGCCGCGCAAGAAAGAAAGAAGCTTGAGTTACTTATGATAAAAAAGAAACAACAAGAAGAACAAGTTCGTACAGAAGCTTTACTAGCTGAAGCAGAAGTGAAAAGAAAGGAACGATTAATAAGAGAAGAAATTAGACGTAAACAAGAGATGGAACAAGAAAGAAATCGTGAAGCTCAAAAACAAGAAGCATTACTTAAAGAACAGCGTGAAAAGAGGATGGCTTCTATGCGTTTGGAAGTCCTTCGATCTCAAGCTCGTAAAAGATTATTCGACCAGATAATAGCTCAAGTCATAAGAGAAGAATCTCGAGTAATTGCAATCAAAAATATCAGGAAGAGAAGATTTGCAAAGAAGATTGGGTTACCGTGGCTTGAACGTGCTAGAAATGATATCATTAAACGTGAATCTCTAGCTAAAAAGAACAAGCAAATATGGCATTTCAATATGTTTATGGTCACACATAACCCTTATATTCCCAGTGATGACAGTATTTATAAATCTATACCAGAACATGCAACTCCTCAAGGTATTCATAAAAGAACTACTCAAAGTATACAAGCTGAAAAAATCGCATTGGAAGATATTGATCCTGTAAGTTTTTTTTTTTTCTTCACTTATATGATTAAAAAAACTAACATTATATAATCTCAGATTACAAGCGAATCTTCCATTTGGAAAGCAGAAGATTTCTCCAAAAACATATACCCACGCATTAGAGATAAGATGATGGAAAAGAATGAGTTAGAGGGCTCAAAGCGTACATGGCGACTTTTAATCAACGCTCCTGACACTGAATCTGACTCTGCTATTTGGTTCCGTAGAAAGTTTGGTTTAGACGATTTGTTTTTCAGAAATGATGCACTCTACCAAGCCTTTGATGTAAAGATTCAATTGATTACACCAGATACAAAAATAGCTTGTGATCATTCTTATCAAACTGGTGCTGTCATCTTCTCTTTACCTGAATCCAAAAATGATAAAAGTCCTATTGAAAGGTAAATTACGACAGAGATATAAAATAGTATGGTTACTAATACCTCCCCTTTTTTTTATACGTGTATATAGTTTAAAGTATTGGAGCGATAACAAAAAAAGACTAGATAGATTAGTTCAGAGCTTACATCAATATAATCCCGGTTTGAAAGTCCCTGTTTTATTCACATACTTTCCCGATTCTTCTTTGACAGAGTCTACTATTGAAAAGGTAACTATACAAAAAAGAAAAAAAAAGAAAAAAAAATATTAATCTTTCTTATATAGATTCCAAAATATCTTGGACTTGAAACCAATCATCTTATTAGCGATTATCACGTCTTGGTAATGAACCCTCTTACTATTTCAAAAAGAATCAACGAGGAAGTAAACTGGCTTTCCAGAAGCCTTGCTATTTGTAAATAATGTTCTTCGCTCCCTCTCTCTCTCTCTCTCCCTCTTTGCCTTTTTTAATAACCTTTATTTGAAAATAAAAATTTATAAAACAAATAAAAACTAGAATTTCTTGCATAAATAAAAAAATGCAGATGTATAAATAATTTATTATTTCCAAAAAAAAAAAGAAACTAGTTTCGAGTTAATCTAGGAGACAAACTTTCGAGATCATACTCTTGCTGATTCTCCAGCGGTTGGTATAAACCTGCACCATCACCTCTTCTAGTCAATCGAGACATAAATCTAGACACTTTGTAAGACAAAGTGTTGGTATAAGTTTCTTGGTCCTCTTGATACATTTTAGGCTTTCTCCAGAACCACTTCAACATTAAACTACTAACGACTACACTTGTTGAGCTTGCAGCCATCGCCATACCTGCCATCATCGGATGCAGATGGTAACCGAACGGTAAGAATATACCCATAGCCAACGGGATGCCAACAAAATTGTAAACGCAAGCCCAAAGCAAGTTCAACTTGATTCTTCTAAAGATACATTTAGATAAACTAAGAGCAGTAACCACATCACACAGATCGTTTCTCATTAATACAACATCAGCTGCTTCCATCGCGATATCTGTGCCGCTACAGAGGGCAATACCCAAGTTTGCAGCCACCAAAGCGGGCGAATCATTAATACCATCACCAACCATAGCGACAACTGTAGGGTGCGTACGGTAACCGAAATATCCAGATTTGGATATGGGTTTATCTTGCATGTTTCGAACAATTTGTGTTTTACCGTTAGGAGAAACACCAGCATGTACTTCAGTGATGCCTACCTTGGCAGCAATACATTTGGCAGTCAAAGCATTATCGCCAGTCACCATGGCAGTTTCAATTCCCATTGCATGTAATGTATCAATGACCAACTTTGCTTCCGGTTTGATCATATCGGAAATGGAAATGTATCCAGTAGCGACACCGTCCAAACTAACTAAAACACAGGTATAGCCTTGTCTAAATTCTGTTTCAATTGTAAGCAGCTGTTCGTCTAATAGACCAATACCATGGTATTGCTCTAGCCATTTTTGATTACCGATAACAACTCGATGTGTCTTTTCTTGCTGCACCACATCACACTCTATACCAAACCCAGTTTCATAGTTGAAGTTAGAGACGGTGCCTAGATGATCTAGCGAGATATCCAAAGGTGTTTTCGTTATAGATTTTGCTTTAAAGACAACAGCACGACCCAAAAGATGCTCACTGTAAGATTCAGCCAAGCCAGAAAGAATTAACATTTGACGTCTGGTCGCTTCTTGTTGATCCCAGCTTTGATAATTGACAACTTGCACTTTGCCGGTAGTTAAAGTACCTGTTTTATCAAAGACGACTTTATTGACTTTTTGACCGGTTTCTAGTACAGCACCGCCCTTAAAAATGACACCGTGTTCGGCAGCAAGCCCGGTACCTACCATGACGGCAGTAGGCGTAGCTAGGCCCAAGGCACAAGGGCAAGCTACAATGACTACACTGATGCACATCTTGATACAGACAAAGAACCAATCGCCGTTTCCTTCCTTTGTAATTTCGTGCTGTAACAAAGTTGGCATTCGATCAATACCCAAACAGCTCACGAGCAAGGACCAGATGATCAGGGTAGAAGCGCCGAGGACCAAAACAATAGGAACAAAGACACCGGCGACACGATCCGTGAACCCTTGAATCGGAGCTTTATTCACTTGTGCATCCTCTACTAGCCTTACGATTTGACTTAGTGCAGTATCAGATCCAATTCGCGTGGCACGCATAACAAATGTACCTAATCCGTTGACAGTACCTCCGATGACGATATCGTTTTTTGCCTTGTTCACAGCGTGTACTTCACCTGTAATCATACTTTCATCCACGGAAGATTGTCCGGATATCACTTGGCCGTCGGTAGGAATTTTATCACCGGGTAAAACTTTCAAGTAATCGTTCAGTTGAACCAGTTCGGAAGGAATTGATTTTTCGGATACGATTTTTTGGGCGGGGTCAAGGAGAACCAAGGTAGCGGTAGAAGGTGTTAAAGACATGAGCTTAGAAAGCGCAGATGAAGATTGTCCTTTAGCCATGTTTTCCATGTACCTCCCCAACATGATAAAACTAACGAGCGTTGTGGATGTGTCGAAGAATACCGAGGGTCTCACATCTGAAGCTAACAGTACGGACCGGGTCATAGAGACTAGAGAAAACACGTAGGCTGATAGCGTAGATAAAGCGACCAAGACGTCCATGGTAGGAGAGCCATGTTTAACCGACTGATAGGCCGATACCAAAAACCGTTTTCCAAAAATAAATTGAACAGGTGTAGCTAAAGCCCACTGCAGGATATCAAACACGTACAAACCAGGTACGATATACGTAGGGGTATTGATAAAAGTGGCTCCCCATTTGAATTCAGGTAAGATCATGGCAATAATAAAGACAGGAAAAGAAAAAGTAAAACTGTGGATAAATAACCGGCGCCATTCTCGAATTTCTCGGACTTTGGATAAACTTTCCAACTGGACGTTACGCGATTTATCCGACACGATTGCATTAAATCCAAGCGATTCAATGGCTTCCACTAGTTCTCGAGCACCAATTGTACTAGGGTTGTGATCAATTACGGCAGATTCGGTCATAAGGTTGACTGAAACTGCGTTTACTCCCCCGAGCTTTTTTAATCCCTTTTCAATACCGTTGACACAACTAGCACAAGTCATACCGTAGATCTGTAACTGAAGTTTATTGCAGGCGGAATTTATATTTTCGAGGATTAAGGATGCGCTAAAGCCCATATCTTCAATGGTATCAATGATGTATTGTGTAGTTATTTCAGATGCAGTGTATTCGACAGTAGCCGACTCGGCCAATAAAGAAACTTGTGTTGTCATAATTCCTTCTACCGCAAGTAACCCACTTTCAATACTATTGACGCAAGAAGCACATGTCATTCCACTGACCCTGAATTGTGATGTTGTTGTAGTACCTGTAAATTCCTTTGAGGTTTGGTCAAGCACAACAATAGGTGAATCTTGCATGATATCATCGGAATAAAGACTTGCGTCAAACCCACATTCCTCTATGGTCTCAATAATATGTTGAGGTGAAACAACAGAAGGATGATACTGCACGATTGCGCTGGCTCGGTCCAAGTCTACATGAATTGTATCTAGCCCATTTAATTGGCCGCAAGCGTTTGTAATTGCCTTCACACAGGATTGACAAGTCATACCCTTGATAGATAATTCAAGTGGTAAACTGGTCGGAACGTCAAAGCCACACGATTCTATCGTATCGACTATTTGTTGTCGGGAAGTAACTCGGGTATCAAAGGAAAGAGTAGCTGAATTGTCGGATAGACTGACTTGCACAGTATTTGTCAGTGGTGTCAATGCGTTTGTTATTGCCTTGACGCAAGAGTTGCAGGTCATACCTTGAATGGGAATGGTCGTTTCTGTCGTCATTACGGGAGAAGCTATTTGAACATTAGGGGAATTAAGGGTCATTCAGTTATATATAAAAACAAGTAATGGTTAAAAAAGAAGAAAGGGAAAATACAAAATAAATAAAAAAAAATAGAAAAAAGTCCGGTAAAAATAGGTGAAAAGAATGAGCCCCCTCTTGTATATTTATTTGCCGAATACAGGTATACATTGTGCGTTACTGCATTTTATACGTTGATAAATCTTGCATTTATCATGTATTTATTACTTTTTTGAAAATAGACATGTATTTATATAAGAAAAAAAAAAAAAGAGAGAGGGGTTATTTCCTTCCTTTTTGTAATAACCAGTTGTTGTTGTTTTTTTTTCGCCCTTAAGAATTTTTTATTTAAGCCCAATTGATCGTCTGACACCATATGCGTTTGAAGATATGCAGGTATTCTAAACAATTAGCTTTAATATCAAAACAAAAAGAAACTAAATTATTCTATTGTTAAAAGCTGGAGCTCGGTGCAAATATTATGTAATTATAATAAACTGATTTGTTTTAATACTAGCGAATTATAAAGCCGTACTAAGCCGAAAAGCCAGGAATGAACGTAAAAAACGATTAATTCATGGTGGCACAAGCATGTAAAGCACGCTATAGAAAAAAAGATTTGCGGCATTGATTTAATTAACTATTTTTAGGACAAATTATTTATAAATTAGCGTTGTAATGCACAGGTTTTTTTTTGTGCTCAATTGAATTAAATATTGAGACGGAGGACAAGCAGACCTTTTTTTGTTTTGTTAGAAAGCTTGTTCTTCAATATGGGCACTTAATTGCCTCGGAAACACTTGGCGCTAGCTCGTATCACAGCGATCACAGTAGTCATTGCTTTTGCTATTAAAGACTGTCGGTAGATTAACGAAAGAATCGCATGGAGCTCTTTATATAATACAAATCAAGCTAGTTACTTTAAGAGCATTTAACTTGATCCAGATTTTTTTAAAAAAAATTACGAACTAACGTTTTATTTTACATCCGTATTTATACTAATGCAAGTTATTTTGAAAATAGAGTCTGAAAAAAAATAGCGGATGGGGTGATATATGTATACTTATTGCTTGTTAGAAGCAGTAGACTTCTTAGCGGCAGGCTTCTTAACGGCAGTCTTCTTAGCGGCAGTCTTCTTAGCGGCAGACTTCTTTACGGTAGACTTCTTGGATACCTTTTTAGTGGTCTTTTTGATAGCCTTCTTGGTAGTCTTTGCAACAGCCTTCTTATTCTTACAGATACAGATACCTTTGGAACCGCACTCGCCTAACAAATAACCAGATTTGCCACAGTACTTTTTACAAACAGAGTTGGCGTGAGGGTCCTTGATAAGTTGACAGGTTTTCTTTGGGCTAGGTGCTGCAGACACCATCATGATTAAAGTAGCAATGAAAATAGCGAGGTAGAATGTAGACTTCATTTTTGTTAGAAAAGAGAGAAATGTATTTGTTAAAGAAACAAGTATTTTTTTTAAATAGTTTTCTCCCTTTTATATGTAGTTTTTTTTTTGTAATTGAGTTAAAAAAAACAATGTGCTTTAATATCTAAAATGTAATTGTTCATCCAGTAGTAAACGTATCATTCTGGGATCCAAACGTAGCTCGTGTTCATAACTTTTTAAAATAACCAAACTAGGAACTTTTTTCAGGCGCTTTTAGGTAAAAAGGAAAGCGGAACCAACCCCATCAACAGGAAGTTTTATACTCAGTTAATGAATCTTAAATATTTGTTAATCTCGCGGTCTATTTACACGGTCGATCCAAAAAGGTCGATCCAAAAAAGTATGGCGTATTAAATAAATACAAGATTAACGTATAATGGACAAGTATGCAAAAACGCTGTAGTGTAATGTTATTTATCATGATAAATGAACCACTTTTTTTTTAACAATGAATCCGTATACACCTAAATATTTTCCGTTTAACATGTGCACATCTTTCAAAAGAAGCCGTTCCTATGATATGCTTGTGCAAACGTATACGGTTCACTTAAATTGGAATGAATACTGTAAATAAAAGGTAAGATGTTACACTTTTTTTTTTAATCGACCGTTCATCAAGATTTCCCTTTAACATTTCCACGTTCAACCCTCTGTGATATTAAATTTGAATTGGTCCAAGGAAAACTTAAATTGTACTGAAGGTATGAATAAATAAACCTCTTAATAATTGACCCGATTTTTTTCGATAGAGATTTTTTCTTTCTAAACGAAGGTGTCTACATTATATCGAATACGATAAAGACTTTAATTCCAAATTAGGTGCATATGTGCATATTTTTCAAGTATAAAAAAATCTTCTAGATTAGCGTAGACTTCTTTTTTTTTTTTTTGCTGTGGGAAACAAAATATTTATTATAATATATATTTAAACGGGAGCGGCACCAGCATACTTGGGGTTGGTGATAACCTATGTTTTTTTTTACTAGTTAGTATGCATTTCATATATCTTTTTTTTTATTTTATTTTACCTCGACCCAATAGTTATCAGGATCAGCAATGAAGGCAATGGTCTTCATGGAGCCATCGCTTAACTTTTTGATAAACTTGACACCCAAAGACTCGAAACGTTCACAAGCCTTTTCAATGTTATCAACAACGATAGCAATGTGACCGAAACCACGGCCTACTTCTCCGTTACCGTTGCTGTAAGCAAAATCGGCTTGGTCTTCTGTACCCCAGTTGCTTTTTTTTTAAAAAAAAATACCGATCAATACCTTTGTTTTAACCCTTTTTTATATGTATGGACTTACTGGGTCAACTCAAGAACACCGGGTATGCTGAAAGCTAACTTTTTCTTTTCTTCTTCGGACTCGGGGACAGAATCAACGTAAGCTAAAAAGTAAAGAGTGAACTTACTTTGAGGGAAATCACTCTTTGTGAGAAACCTAAAAGAAAACTTTTTTTAGTCTTGGTAGGCATAAATTCGCGATTTTTTTGTTGTTGCAAACTTACTTCATACCGAGAATATCAGTATAGAAATGAAGAGAAGCCTTGGGATCCTTAACACGGATCATGGTGTGGTTAAAAGTGTACTTGGAAGGGTCAGTAGACATTTTTAAGAAAAAGTTTTTTTTAAAAAGAAGAAAGATGTATTTTGTTAAAATAAAATAGAAATTACACCATTTATACTAAAAAAAAGAGCCAATGAAATTTGATGTTTGCAGTTGTTCCACCGAAAGTCTAGTCAGCTTTTTTTAACTGTTTCTGCGCTAATAATTACGTGTATATTTTTTTTAGGATGATAAGCTAGGGTAGTTTTTGAGTGCACTGACGTTTAAAACCAAATCGTCAACCTTACGTAGAGTTGTTGTGTTAAAACGTGTACTCGGATTTTTTTTTGGGGGGGGGGTGCTTACTCTTTGAAGCCCAAATGCAATAACATTTATCCGGACATGTTGAAAAATCGCGCAGATATCTTGATATGCTATCTAATGTTGACCTATTACAAGTGTTTACTTTGCTATTCGCGCCTTTTTTTTTTGACTTTAGAAAAGATTCTCTCACCCCCCTGAATCCGCTTATACACTCGGGCTTTTTGTTTTATTCCCTTCTTCGTCTCAAGACCTCACATATACCAGCTTTTTGATCTTCCTACCGCTTTATGCAGAATAAAAAAAAAAAGATCTTATCGCCTGATTTTAAAAAATCCGTTAGCATAGTTACAGAATAATGAAAATGAAAAAAACTAGTTTTTTTATTTATTTTATTTAATGAGTCTAATATTTTTAAATTATGAAAAAAAAAAAGAGGAAAATGAACTAAGAGAAGATGGTATAATGAAATTATTTAAAAAAAATTATTGATAATAAAATGGAGTAGTTAAAAGGGTAGGAGCGGTTAAATAACTACTATTAAACCCATTTTGAAGACTATCGTGAGTATCAAGGGGGTGGCAACTAGAAGGATCAGCAAAGATTGCTTCTGCTTGGTATCCGTAGTATGAGGCGGGGCTTGTGTAATGGTATTGAACAGGGTAACTGTATACGGGAGCAGGAGCTTCAGTGTATCCGTAATGTTCTGGATAAAGTTGATAACTTACCGCTGATTCAGACATGGTGGGATCTTCATGGCCGTAATGGTGGCCAGTAGAATAGGGACTAGCTGAAGCGGAATAAACGGATTGCGGAGGAGCAGAAGAAGAACCACCGTAATACAAGCCGTTCACTGGTGGGAACAAGAGACTGGTGATTTGAGGACTAGGATATTGAAGTGTATGTGCTTCAGAGAGTTCAAATTGATGATCATCGTTGCGTCCGGGATAAGATGAAGTAGGTGAAGGGTACTGTTCATGTTCAAGAGATGTCTTCTTTTTAGAAGATTTAGTAGATTTGCTAGGCAACTTGGCAGGTTTATTGTCTAATAAAAAATTGCAGTCGTCGTACTCGGAAGGTCTAGGTGTGGAAGGATCAGGAAGCTTTCCGTCATGATACAATGAAAAAAGTTGGTGCTTGTTTTCGAAATCACGAGCGGTGAATTGGTTTTCGGGACGCTTCTTGTAAGGTCTAGGTTTAGAGGCCTTCTTTTTAGGGCAAAACTTGTACTCTGGGTATCTATTAAAAGTTTAAAAATTTAGTTATATGATTCCGTTATCACTGTTTAAAAAGAGACATACTTTTCTAAATGTTCAGCCTTTGCTTTAGCGGCTTTAATACGATAAGGCTCCTTTTCTTCAGCGGCTAATTCTCTCCACCACTTTGCGACAATCTTGGAGATATCACGATGATTGGCACCAGGACATTGTTCGACAATGTGTTGTTGCTTTTCTACGCGGTAAGTCATGAAACAGTTCATTGGGCGAGGGATTTTTTGGGCAGAGGCGGAGATTTTTTTAGAGACATTGTAAACGCTGGATGAGTTCTTCATTTCAACAAGAAAAAAAAATAAGTTATAAGGAATGTATAAGGGGGAAGAAAGACTATTAAAGAGAGTGTGAATGAGAAGATGAAGGGAAATGAAGAAAGCTGTTAGATCAAACTTCTTTATATATACGTAAAAAAAACAAATAAAAATTCTTTGTAGAGTTACATATAGTATGCATCGTTTTTTTTTGAGCTTCTTATTTGATATATATACAAATGGTAGGGCGACAAGATTAACTTTGATTATTCTTGGGGGGGTATTTTGTTTAGGCACTGACTTAGTCTTTTTCTTCTCCCCCCTAAAATACTCAATTACGTTATGCGTATAATATAACCCTGCATTTTTTTTTTGATGTGAAAATATTTTTGATATCATAAAGAAAGACAATAATACGTCGGTCATAAACTATTTTTATATATAAGAATGGTGATGCTAATTAATTGAAATTATATTACAAAATTGACAGTTGTTTAAATTTAGAATTGAATATAGTGTATAATTTATTTATATTTAAAATTAATCAAATATTGGATTTGACTCGTAACAGGAAAAGTTGTAAAATAGTTTTACCAGTGCGTGCATACAGAGAGTGTAATATGTACACTAAAAAAAGAGAAAAAAAGTCCCTAGTTTAGTATAAATCTTGATACACAAGATGTGTGTTTATTTGTTTACATGTAAGCTAAAATTGTGAGTACATATGTTTACAAAAAGTATGATTCCCATTTTTACTGCGATATAATGTAAATTTTTTGCCATTTGATATGTTTAAACGCACATGTTCAATGTATAATGATGTATATTTCCCTCCTTGTTTCTCCTTCCCCCTTTTGAAAACGTCTAACGTCTTCTTCGATGCAACTTTCAATGTATATAAATAGTGTATTCGTTGTTGTCGAATATATTGCGTACTATTTTTAACGCACACAACTATGAGCATGGCGCCAAAAACAGCAGATCAAGTTAGTTTAGATATCTATGATGCCAAATGAGGTGTTTAGAAAACAATATACTTTTTCGAGGCTTACAATAAATTTAACAGAGAAAAAATATATGGGATTTTTTATTTTTTATTTGTCAAGTAATAATATCCGGGAATCATATCTTTTTTTTTTATAAAAATACACATCATCTTTTTTTGAGACGTTTTAAATATATAATACATTATCTAGTAGTCTTTTAATACACGCATAGCCATTTCAAAACTATAAAAAAAAAAAAATTAGTAAAAAAAAAAACAAATGATTGTCAATTATAATGATTAAACTTTACCCAACAAAAGTGACGGCATTTACAGGAGCAGCACGTAATAAACAAGGACCAACACCTCTAAAGAAACCGGAAACACCTTCCTTTGCAAAAGTCTTGCGAGCACAATCTAATGCAGAAGAGTACTTTTTAGTTTCAGGAGTGAAGCCGTCAGTTTGCAACTTGGACTTGATAGCATCCATAGGATAAATAGTAAACCACATGGCATAACCAGCAGCAGCACCATACGCGCACACCTTCCAAGTAGGCAAATCAGAACGCTTTTCTAACCCGTCCTTCTTCATAGCTTCTTGAACCAAGTATTCATAAGCCAAGAAATAAGCACCGTAACCTTGGAACTCACGAGCCATAGTGATGGCTTGCCCCTTATAGATACCAGCAATACCGTGAGAGCGATAGATTTGACGAATACAATCAATAGGTCCACTATATCCAGTTCCGATTTGGACTTGAAGTCTAGTACGGATATGTTCAACGGGTCCTGAAACAAAGGAATTGGCAACACCACTAGCGGCACCAGCTAAATAAAGTTGTCCGCTGCTCAAGAATTCGCCCTTTTTATTGAGGGATGTGAAGTGACGTTTCATAGCTTCCAGAACTACGAATTGAATAGAAACACATGCACCAATACCAACTAAAGGTGTCATAGTACCCTTTTTATGCACAAATTTTTTTTTTAAGTAAATGTTGCCGTTTATAGTAAAAAACAAGATGTAACTTTTTTCCCCTCTCTCTTACCTTATAAAAACCTCCAAAGCCTTCCTTGGCGTGAGTCTTCTTGACACAATCCATCATACCGGTATATAAAGGGTTGGTGGTTGATTGTGTTTGTAAACGCTATGTGTAATTTTTGTATTAGTTTTCGTTTCCCCACTGACTTATAATCTGAATTTAAATATCCAGAGATTTTATGTGGTTTTTACTCACGACTTTCACCGTGTCAAAAGGCTAAAAAAAAAAAATAGATGCGCAAACAGTTAGACAAAAAAAGACCTTCCCCTTTTTTATGAAGCATAAAAACATTCAACTTACTTGACCACTAAGAACTTGAACAATACCACCAACTGTACCACTGAGACAATCTTTGACTGATTGAGACACACTATAACCACCAAAAAAAGAAAAAGAATAAGTATATTGAGTTTTAAAAGTCGAATCAAACAATAGTATTCTTTGACTTTACCCTGATTTACGTTCACCAATTTGAATGGTTTCTGCTGCTGCTACTGAGGCCATTTTGATTAATATATATTTTTTTAATACAAAAGATAAAAAAGAGAAACTAAAAGAAAGGAGGAAAAAGGAAAACTATATTTTTTTTTTTTTATCTTAGCTTCAGGTACTGGGGGATCATCTCCGATTCTTTACTGGGAAGCCACTGACATGAAGGGCATCATAGTGTGGGGAAAACAAGTCACTAAAGTTTTACTCTTATCAACTTGCCTCATTTGTGTTAAGATAGATTTTTTGTATATGCTGGTTACACCATCAATTGAAATTGTTTTTAAAGGGACATTTTTTTCGGTTGTATTTAAGTTTTTGTAAGAAGTTTGAGACTAGGCACCCCTTGCAAAAAGATATTATTGTAAGCCTGATTTGTACAAATACCCAGAGATAAATGTAGTACTCGCGACCCGTAAATGTTTCAAAGTAAATAATAGCAAGACATAAATCACACGGTGCTGCACTCTATAGAGTGACAAACTTCGTACATTCTACATTCAGACAGGTTTTTACTATCTTATACAGCATATCTAAAACATGCATGCATCTTTTGGCAAAACGAATTTAAGACAATATACCCTAATGCACTAGTAGTAGGTTAAGAGAGCTTTGGAAAAGTTTATGTAGAAATAAGTGTATAGCGTTTGTTGTGGTTTGAATATATGTACTATAATATGTTGGAGCATATAGTTTATTTCAAAAGTCAAAGTAGTATTCGTTGTGGATCAGTACATGGCTTATACGAGATCGTATAGTAACGGATTGTGTGTACGAATATTGTTTAACTTTTGTTCGCATAATTGTAAGACTAGACTTTATTCTGACATATTACGGCCGCATTTAGGGTACGTGTTTTAACAATTGCGTAATAGATAGTATATTCTACTGCTCGCTTTTTCATTTGAATATACTGTTTTATATATCGGCTCGAGTTTTTTTTTTTTTTTTTTTTACTAGAGTTGTTTATAGCATTGCAGTAGTTCAATTCGTTTAAACTTTCAATTGCATTTAGCATAGCTGTATTTTACGTTTAGAGGGGTGTTCTCTCTTTTTTTTTTCTTGCAGAGATAGGTAATCAATTCCGGCAAAACGACTATTGAATTTAAGACGTGACATACAAATAGTAGCACAAATCCTCTTTTTAGTGTAAAACTTACGATGCATGTCACAAAAGATCCACCATTATTTGTATTTATAATAAAATGTATATTTATTTATACATACTTGCCAAAAAAAAAAAAATATATATAGTCATGAGAATGGGGGAGATGGTTAAGAAAAAAGTAATATGTACTTATATGCGTACAAAAGGGTTTTTTTTAATATATGTCGGAGTAATAGAGTGTGTGTGTGTGTGTGTGTTGCGCGCGCTATGTCGACGAGTGTTGATATAATATGATAGTTGATGCTTAATTTATTTTATTTTACTTTGTTGAATTTAAATGCCCACACTTTTTACAAGTTCGAAGCTCTTCACTAGCAGCAAACCTTTCAATCACTGGTTTTAATTGAGATCCAAGGTCAACGCAATGAAAGGTTTCTTCGTATACAATTTCGTGACACTGATCCTTTTCACAATACCACCTCAAAGCATCTAATTGAAATTGCGATTAGTCATTTCTTAAGTTACACTAAAAAAAAATATTTACCTATATGATGGGGTAATCTAACTCTCTCAACTACAAGTCCAATGGTATCCTTGTATCGAACAGGATTATGAGGGACTTTAGCTTTTTTTTTAAAAAAAAAAAACTAGTTTTAGTCCTCTTATTATAAGCAGGTTTTCTGTAATTTTTTAGGCACTTACGAGGGAGAAGAAACATATCGCCTTCCCTTACATGGATATCTTTAAAGTTACCGTCATCCACAACCTTGATCAATAAGTCGCCTTTGACTTGATAAAACCATTCCTAAGAAAACGTACACAAAAAAAAAAAACTTAATAAAGGAGGTTAATGCATATGTGTTCGGGTTTCTTCTTTACCTCGGTTTCGTTTACGTGGTAGTCTGTACGTTGGTTGGGTCCGCCGACTACCATAATGATAGTATCATCTCCTTTGAACAACAAAAAGTTATTTACAGGAGGCTGGAGTTTATCAGAATTCTCTTCTAACCATCTATTAAAGTTAATTGGTGGTAAAAGCATACTCGGTTAATATCGAGAAAAAAAAAAAGAAAAGAAGAAAGAGGAAGGAAAGTAAGAAGATTGATGTTTTTAATTTCCCCATTTTCATTTTTTCCCAAATTAGTTGTATACTTGATTGATGGTGGTTTTTCGGACTGTTTTTTTTACTGATTTTAAATTTAGGGGAGTTATCTGGATTGTCGTAATCTGATAACCCTTTTTAAATCCTGTAGCTCTTTAATAAAACGGTGAGTGGTTAATTTTCGGGGTAATTTTATGTCCGGACAATAAGAATGGCACTTATCCCACGTTATTATAATTGGTCGAGTAAACAATATGTTGTATCGTATTAGAATCATTATTATGCAAAAAAAAAAAAAATACACTTAAAGCTATCTCGATTACATTTCAACCATACTATCGTTTGTCCCGGCGCATTACAATCTATCAATCACTGACCATTAACACAAATGAAAATGCTGATATACACTAGTAGAGCAATCGTCTCTCACTAAAAGGCCCACTATTACTTATGTAGTCTCCTCCTTTACCTTTCTACCAACTACTTGTTTTTTTTTTACCAACTCTGCTGTTTTTATTATATATTACTTTGAAAAATAAATAAAAAGACTATAAATAAAAACGGAATTTCGGTTCCCACACAAAAACCAACCATTAACAGGTTTTCATTGTGCGGGTTTCTTGTCCCCTTCTCCAGATACAGTAGTTTTACTACAAGAGGCTTCATTAGACCTTTCCGAGAAAAAAGGTGTTATTTCCTCTTGAAAGTCTAATGGAATCACGGATTCGTGATTCAAATGCTTTGTCAACCATTTTTATCTACTTCTCCAATAATATTAACAGCAGTATCTGATACTTTATTGGCTTCGTCAGTAACATGTGGTACGATCATTTCGTCTAAATTGGAAGGGACCAAGGAATTACGTTTCATATTGTTGGAAGGGAAGTAATAAGTACCACGGGTCCATGATTGATAACTATTATTTTGCGTTTTCTTCTCCATCGGTCTACCAAATGTAAGCCCAAAAGATCTTCGTCTGTCGATGAAAAAATCGCTAAATTTTATTATCAGTATGGCCATATTTTCCATAATTGTCTAGTTAAAAAAAATGAGTAGCTGTTTTGTGGTTAAACTTTATGACAGATACTCACAATTGACTTGATAAGGCTGTCTAACGTATTTAAAAAAGGCTCCAATAACGCAATATTAGTAGGGATTTTAATGGTACTGATAGGACTAGCAACATATAACCCTGGGGCGACAAGCTTGGCACAGGAAATCCCCTCAACCAATCCTAAATATGACAGTTAATCAGTCTATAAATAAATAAAAAATATACATCGTACTAACCTGCAATTTGAATGACTGTCCCTCAATTGAGTTGATCGGGACCTCATGCAAGCGATTTATTATTCCATCAACCACATCTTTTCCTTCTTTGACCAACTTCCCTTCATCATCGAATAGTTTTCTTGCTGATGGGGACGGTCTAGCACACTCAGCAGCTCCAAGATTGACTTCCACAGAACCAATGTCTAAAATAAATCGTAAGTCTATCTTCGGCGCAATCACATTTCTTTCAAGTTCGTAATTCAGCTTTTTTTGCTTTGATGAATCTTCGTTGACAGTTTCGCCCCTAAAATAAAATTGAATTGGCTACATTACTTAAGCGATAATATATTTCACTTACACTTTTAATCGGATTATTTTTTTGATTGACAGTATTTTTCTAATCAACGGGGCCCAGATTATGGAAATATAATCGCTTTCAGTGAATTTTGACTCGTGACATTTTTCAAATATTAACGGATTTTCTTCATACAAGTCCATGCTATCAGGTAATAATAAAAGGTTAGTCAATTTGTCAATTTGTCTATTATGGTTAAATACTTACATAAAATCGTATATTTTTAAACCTTCTATATAAGGAAATAAGTCTAAATATGAGAGAGGTTATTAACTAAGTATTATCTGGTTTTTTTTTTTTTCATTCTGGCGTAAATGACTTACCCATTGTATAAGCTTATTTCTAATGCATTCGATAGACAAAGGATTGGTAATGGCCCCGCTATCATCAACTTCAACATTCAACATATGGTTTTCAATAGCTGCAGGAAGGATCACAGTTGGAAGTTCGTTCTGTAAAGTAGGAATGCTTCTTTGGAACTTTGGTACTGATCGAAACCATTCAAGTACTTTTTCCTTGATATCGTTGTGCGGCGAGGTACCTGAACCGTTAATAACCAATTCCATCTGATTGTTTTATGCTTAAAAGGGTTTGCGGTCGTGTTTTATCAAAAAGAAAAAAAAAGATAAAAGAGGGGAAAATTGGAAAGAAAAAAAAAAGATAAAAGAGGGGGAAATCGGGGTTGAAATCCACTCCAAGTAAACCACAGTGCTAAAATATTCAAACTTCAACTCACCTTTTTGAAAGAAGTAAACGTGATATGCAAAAAAAACTTAGGCAATTCTTTTAATAATGCTCTTTAAACAGTTCTATTCAATTATTTTATGTTAAAAAAGGTTTGCCGTCGTGTTTTATCAATAAGAAAAAAAGGGGGAAATCGGAGCTAAAAGTTGAAGGTTTAAAAGTAGATGCACTCTACGCAATTAGCTTTTTAAAAATTTACCTTTGCTACTAGTTTCCGTGTATCTTAATGATCTTGTTTAATGGTAATTTGGACGTCTTTTTTTTACGGATAAAGTTTTACAAAGATACGCCCATTGACAACCGTTGAATATCCCCTTTTGACCCTCAGCAGACTTGTCCCCCAAGTCTAAAATTGATGACAAGGAGGAGCTTTTTGTAAAAATAAAAATGATATAATATTAGTTACGGAGTCATTTCCTAATTAGGTTGAATATGGTCGTTGTTTTACCTCATTCTTTTGATTTCATTTTTTTGTCAAAGGTTCATCATCCTTGAGCTTACTGTGAAGATGTAATGCTTCGGTCTTTATTATAATACTAACTGTTTCATTGCGTCCGGGTACTAGAAAGTCGTCATACTATATTGGTACGGGCTTCGGAGGATGTACCGGGATGGTGCTACTAGAGCTAGACCTAACACCGGAAGCTCTTTTCTTACCAGAAGATATCTTCTGGTTTGCTTCTTTACTTGCTTTTCTTTTGATTTGGCCAATGTCTTGCGTTGTCAGCAATATGCTTGCCAATTCGGCCTCTCTCTCCATCGATTTCTTGACCTCGTAGGTTTGCAGTATGCATTTGAAACCTTGGAAAAACTTTACATTGAAAGACCGGTAATAATTTTACCAAAGCATTCCAAGACATGTCTTTTTAAAGTCACTTGTTGACTAAATGGAGGTGGTGTTGAGTATAACCCAGAGCCTTAAAGTCGGCTTTGTTCCCCAACAGTTTCTACCGGTAGCCCTATCGTACCGGTGGTATTTCTATTGAGCCAACCTTTTAGACACGTCCTTCACGCGGCCCCCCTTGGCGTAGAAAAGCATTCCCCTCTGCTTCTAGTTTGCACCAGCTAAACAAAAAAAACCCGTGTTGTCCAGGAGGAAACTTACGGTAGCTTTGTGTGATTTAGTTTCTTGATTGAATATATCCCTTTCGTTGACGTGTCAGCACCAGTTTTTCTTTTTATAAGGATGGTTTCTTGTGTTTACAGTTTTTTGAACCATAGCTTTTTTTTTAGTTTAAAACGGAGAGAAAAGGAAAAAAAGGAGAGAAAAATTCTAACTTTTCCTCTTGTTCAAAAGGTTTGATCTCATTCTTCTTTGAATATTTTTTTTTCTGATAAAAAAGGAATGATTTATCATTGCGTAAAGCTGTGGGAAAATAATTATATTGGAACGCATTACATAATCAACAGAAAAGGTCTTTAATCAATTTTAAGCAGTGCAGATTATTTGAAGATGATTAACAAAAACCTGGAAAGACTGTGGCATGCTATAACTAATAGTATTTCCTCGACTTATTGAAATATAAACTGTAAAAGTGTACCTCACTTTTTGTCTGATTTAGGCCTTGTAAAATTTAGACAACTTAAATCTGGAGTCACGGGTGTGTCAAGCAAAGAGTCATAAGAACAGGTAATTAAGGTACATGTTATTTCCTTTTACAGAAAGAAAACAAGTTTTGAAGGTTATTTTTTTAAAGAAGATTGAATGACTACTAAAGTTGATGTCATCTACTATAATATCACACAAAAGAATTCGCATGATTTCAGTACCTCCTTTTTTTGCCAAGTTGAAACCAAGAAAGGTTGGTGCTAAAAACATTTTGATTGTTATTTAACTAAGTATTTTTTTCACATTGTTTATCAACTTGGGTCTACTAAAAAGAAACTACCGTTTTAATACAAAAAAAAAGAGAGAAACTGCTGTATTTTTATTAATAAAATTAGAAAGTTATTTACACCGCTTGGTAGATACTTTGATTCGTCACAAAAAGTTACAGTAATTGAAGTATCAAAACAGTAAATTTAGACTTGAGCGCGTTTCAGCAATGAATCTTTAGAGGGTTGAAAAATGAAAAGGGAAGCAATATAAACCAAATAAAGTGAATATCAAGATACCTTTTAGTCCTATATACCATTAGTTAATAGTTTGTAAATGTATTGTTATGTGGAATCCTAATAAATAGCTCTGCAGTTTTTTTTTTAATTGACAGCAATAAATTTTTATCATAATTTGAAATGATTCCAATGTTAGAGCTCTCGTAGAAAAAGATACACATCACGTTTTTTTGTAAAATAATTTTGAAGAGTTCAAGAACTATTTAAAGTAATACCATAAACTGTTGTTCATTTATTATCTACTTAAAAACGCGTGTTTTTAAGCGAAGGTTTAGAAGTAACCTCTAAAAAAGGACATTTTTCGGTGATCGAAATAAGGTGTTTTCACTGTATGATCAAAAATCAGGAAATGGTTCTTTTACCCAAGTTGCTTAGTGGAAGTTAGTCTTTAGGATATTATATTTAATAAAAAAACTTAAAACTGCATGTTGTTTTACAATTTTCTTGATTTTTTATTTTTTTCTTCAGTCGATCATTTTTGATTATTTTTGGTTATTTCGGAGGGTCAACCCCTTTTGTGTTTTTGTGGTTATTCTGAAATTACTTCCGATCCATTTTGACTTTTTTTGTGAAATAAACAATTATAATATTGTGCTTTTTTAGACGCATTTAATCCACCTTAAATTATATTTTTACAAAAATTATTGACCGAGTAATCACTGTTTTAGACGTTTTTTTTTTTGGTTAAAATTTGAGTTAAGCGGTCCTTAAATTAGCGAATTCTTTAAAGCGCGTTTTCTCGCCCGGTTTTAGATGTAGCACTTTTATTTATAAACATCCAATATATAGTTTTTGAATATCTACATTCGGCATTATAACCAAACACGGTAAAATAAAATTATAATTTATGTAATTGCGAAGCTCTGAAAATGGTTACACGATGTTACACTAAAAAAGTGTATTTTTTTTCCCAAAAAAAAAAAACGTCTAAAATAGCAATTACTCCTTCAGTTTTTGCATTAAAAGTATGTTTTAAAATGGATTAAAAGCGTCTAAACAAGCTCAATATTATTCAATTTTTTTTTCACAAAGATAGGAAAATTGGATTCAGAGTAATTATAAAATAACCACAAAGACACAAAAGGGGTTGACCCCCAGAAATGAAAATCGAAAAAAAACAAAAAAGTGCGTTTTTAATTTGTTTTAGCAAAGATATAGTTAAAACAACTATTTTGTATTAAAAAAGTAGGGTCCAAAAAGCGTTTCCTGTTTCTTTAAAAAAATAAAAACCGATATTTATTATTACCGCTAATTTTAACAGTGATTTCTTATGTGAGCGATTTTTAGAGGTCCGGTGTTTCAGTGAGCTTTACCAAATTATTACGCACTGTTCGATGGATTTCTTTCAAATTAAATAGAACCGCTACTGTATTCGATGAAAGCTATTAAAACCGTATACTTTTTATAAAAGGTAAAGGGCATCATTCACTCGGTTTGGCTATAAATTGCATCCAGCAGTACGCAATGATTACTTTATACATTGATAGCAGACAAGGCCAGTGCTGGCCTTTTTTTTTCTTCGTAAGAGACGTCTAAGTTAAGATTAAATGTAATAGGGTTTTATAATGATCCACACGGAGAATAACTACATATGCACAAAGTACATCATACCTTACATACGTTCGATACCGAAAATATATATACGGCGAAGAAACTGGGTAATATATGTAAAAGCAGTTGTAAATTAAATTACATAATAAGCCAACGTCATAATGTTGAATTTGTTGACACAAAAAAGGGTTTTCGATAAGATCTTTTTCAGCCTCCATCTTTCCCGATAATTACAGATAATTGCCCCTGTTCATGATTGGATAGTAATAGTTAGGAAACGCACGTACACCACACACTCGGAGAAATAAATATAAGAAAAAATCTCATTGTTCCATAGTGTCCTATTTTTCTTTTTCTTTTTTTATATAACTTTTTTTTAAATTCAATGATTCAATGAGTCAAAGAGAAAAGCGTCATTCCGAAGAAATTGCAAGGCGGCATCATAAAGTACACAGTACCAGTTATACTAAAGTTGAAATATTATCTCAAACACCTATTGTAGAACAAAAAAGTAAAGAGAAGAAAGAAACCAATATTTTTTTATTTTTATTCAATTTTTTTGTTTGTTACTTGTAGACTTTTTTTATAAGCCAACACCACCGCCGGAAACAGTTGTTGTTCACTCAAAGCCGAAAAAGTCAAAAGATGCGTGTTGTTGGGGATGGTAACTAAAGCAATTTAAATAGGCGGGTATTCAATTAAGTTAACCTTTTTTTATATTTTTAAGTGCTGCTGCTCTGTGCTTATTCTTTGGACTATCAGAATGCTGTTCCTCCTAAAACTATAAATTTGTACCAATATTGTAAAATAAAGATTCCCTTATACTATCAAGACTATTAAATTAAAAGGAGAACCGTTATCGGATAAATTTAATTGGATGAGACCATCAGTTTGATCAAACAAAAAGGAGAGACAAACTCACATTAAAATAAGCGATTTATGGGGGTCGGAAAGCTTTTTTCCTTTCTTTACTTTTTTTTTTTAACTTTTTCTTTTTTCTTATGAATATTACACCTTTTCAAAAATCAAATGAAGAATTTAAATCGTATTTCAATTTTATTCAACCGACATTGGAGCGTACAAAAGTACGATCGCTTATAATTGACACGAATTCATTGGGTATTACATATACGCCATATCAAAATAAGCTGGATGATGATATATTTAAACAGCTTAATTTCCCTCATATGAAGAAGCCGTTGTATTCTCCTTCTTCGGGCTCTTCTAGTACGTCTTGTTCGCCTACTACATTAAAACCACCAGCAGAAGGATTAGTTCATACTGTTGTAGATAATAGTCCCAAAAAGACAATTGCACTTTCTCCTGCAGCCTCCTTTCTTGCTAGCTTTATGTCCCCTCCTGACAATTCATTTGTAATATCAAACAATGCACAGTCTTCTCCTCAGATCAAACAGCACATGGTGATTGATGAATACCTTCTAGGCGAATCTATTGGATTTGGGGGCTTTTCTATTGTTCGAAAGGCACATCATCAAAAGACAGGAACATTAGTAGCTGTCAAAATCATTAACCAGTACTTAATGACAGCCACCGACAAGATGCGTCTCGAAAGAGAGCTCACAATTTGGACATCGTTGCATCACCCACGCATCACGCAGCTCTGCAAGATCATTAAAACGGATCAAACATGTTTTATCTTGTGTGATTACTGCTCAGAAGGAAATTTACTCAGTTTTTTAAACAGTGTAAAGAAACTAGACGAAGAACAAGCGAAAAGGATCTTTAAGGAAATTTGTCAGGGAGTTTATTATTTACATGTGGATATAAAAGTATGCCACAAGGATTTAAAATTGGAGAATATTTTGTTGAATGATCAAGGGCACGTAAAGATTTGTGATTTTGGGTTGGCTATTTATCAGAATAATCATCAGTATATAGATGAATGGGTTGGTGGATCGCTTGCTTATGCGTCTCCGGAACAGATTAAACAGCCGCACCCCTTGACATGTCCAAAGACTGATATTTGGTCCTTGGGCGTTATACTGTACGCCCTCGTGGTAGGCGCTTTGCCGTTTACCGATACCTACGATTTAAGGTTACAGCAAAAGATATTAAACGCTCAGTATGATGTGCCTCCACATCTCTCGCCTCAACTAAACCAATTGATTCGCTCTTGTTTGGCTCATGATCCTGATAAAAGATGTACAATAGACCAGGTATTAAATTCAAAATGGTTAAAAGAGTAAGAATAATATTATTATTATTGTATAGAAGAGAGAAAATAAGGTATAGGTGTATATTATTATGTTTCTATTTTTTTTCTTCTTCTCCGCGCGCGTGTTGGAATTAAGCTTGTTACACTAGATTAGTGGTTGTCATTGACTAAAGGATCATATCCATCTACATACGTAAAAAAAAAGAGATTTTTTTTTAAATAAAAGCGTACATACAATAATATAAGAACTTGTTTTTTATATATATATACACTTACATGCACAAATGCCTTGCATATAACAAGCGATAACTATGCCTGCAGCTACTTGTGATACAGGATGAGTAAATCTAAAAAAAAAAAAATCTTAGTACAAACGTCAAACATCAAAAAAAAAAACCAAGTTTTTTTTGTACCTGGTGAAATAAGCAAGAACATAAAAAATCTGCCAATGATGAATGTGCAAACTGAGAGTTCCGGGATACGGATTATGAATGGTAATAGGAGCAGAAGGATCTTGTTGTTCTTCCGCTTTAGTTGCCGTACCCGGTGTAACGGACTCGTCAATACTGTCAGATTTTGCTCGGGATTGTCTCCAGGTATGGTATTTGGTTCTGATCCAGTTATTGTTCACTTCCTTGATGATGAGTACTGCTACAGTCAAGAAAAAACCCGGGATCAGCAACCCGCAGACGTAGTAGACTACAAATGGCATAGTTAACTGCGTTGCAAAGTAAATATGAACACCAGCAAATGCTAGAATAAGTCTTTTTTTTTAAAAAAAAGGAGCAGAGATTAAAAATAAGGTTTTTATACAAACAAAAAACAAAAAAACTAACCCTACTGCGATCAAGAATACAACCCACATACCTTTAGGCCAACTCTTGATATTTGGTAAAGATGTCTTTGTATAAGGAAGTTCGGCAATAAGTGCATAACCAAATAAAGACGGATAAAAAGCAACAACCGTGACCCAACTAAGAAAAGGGAGAGAAAAAAAAAAGGAGAAGAAATAACCCACTGGTTAGTAAACAATAAAATATACATATTTTTTTTTTGTGCTTTTTTTTTTTACCTGAAGGCTCTGGTATAGTTTCCAAAGATAAACAAAATGACACCATAACTAAACCCGTGCATGGTATCACTCCAATGTCTAGCCACTGTCCTTGGGTTTGTTTCCCAGTTATATTTCTTGGCGACAAATTGGTATAAGGGATAAGGCACAATGAAAAACGATAACATAAAGTAGAGAAAGACAAGTGGGTGGAACGAAGCAAGTGCTGATTCAGGTACACTTGCTGGATCTGAAAAATCTAATGGGTTGGGCCCACTGACACTTGCTGTATACACCATTTTTAATTTAGTTGATGGGGAGAAAGAGAGAGAGAGAAGGATCAAAAATTCAAAAAAAAAATTTTGGGTTTAAATTGGATGCGATTCTGAGATTGAATGCAATAAAACCAATACGTGCATTGTAATGATACAGATACTAGACCAGGATCGCGTCATGCTTCGTAGTGTTATCAGGTACGGAATACGTCCAAAGAAAAGTAGGTAAATTTAATAACTCAACATCTGAAGCCAGCTTTAACATGTTGTAAGCAGTTGGATATTGCTTAAATGATGTCATATCCGCTTTATTCATGCTGTATTGACTTGAAAGGCGTTTATTCTCAGAAGATAAGTTTACATCATAAGGATTGATTACAGTTACAACAGGAGCAAGTGTAGAAATATTTTCAGCAGTAATCTTTGGTCGCTTCGGTGGGTGTAACATTGACGATGCATCACGAAAGAAATGCGTATCTTTATCAGCTTTGACCGGTAAGCCAGGAGTACTGAGAGGAGCTTCGTGAGCAGTAGTATGTTCTTTGCAGCCTTATTTCTGGATTTTGACAATCAAATATAATGCCAATATCGTCTTCTTATTTGACCCCTCGAAGTAATGTCAGACTCAATTTGGGCTTGATCGTGAGAAGAGAACAATGAACTCGACAGAAAATGGTGGAAACATACAAGTAACAACTGGGCAAGGATCAAATATGGCGAACATATTACGAGCATCACGCATTTGAGAAGCTAGCTCAGGAGCGCTCAAGTTACTGTATTGTAGATAACCAAAAGCAGTGAGAGGAGCGAAACCAACCATAGATGAATAAAGAACCATGTTGACACAAAGCTTACGTAAATTAGAGTTCAAGTGAGCGGGAAGATACAAACTAGTAGAGACACCGGACAAAACAGCAGAGACTAGTTCGTTCAAGCTACCATAACCAGGGTTAGCCAAGTCGAGGGTTCTAAAATATACATCTTTATCAATAGATAAGGTAGGATCACAATTTTAACCAATTGACGAACATAGACAACACGTCAGGAAACCGATTATTGACGCGCTGTACCAGTTATAGAATAGCACTACAGTTACAAATGCCTGAACTAGACAAATACGGGGATATCAATAAGAGAGGCCTTAATACCAGCAGGAATTTATTACGCAAAGTAAGTGTTTTCTTGTTGAACAGACAACATTTAATTTGGTAGAGAGACGATTACAAAATATGGTAATAGAAGTCAAGTAACAGTGGTTATGAGGATCAGAGGTAGCTATCATATTGCAAGCATCGGAGCGCTCAAGTTACAATATTGTAGAGAACTGAAAGCGGCAAGAGGAGCAAAAACAACCATAAAAATAGAATGAACCGTGTTGACAAAAAAAAAAAATTGTAAACTAGAATTTACTTGACGAGTCTGCTTGACCAGAAAAACCTAAACCAGAGTTTGCTTAACCAGAGTTCGCCTGACCTGAGTGTACTCAACCAAAAAAAAAGTAAACCAGAGCTTATTTGATCTGAAAAAAATGTAAACCGGAGTTTAGTTGACCAGAAAAAAAAAAAGATAAACAAGAGTGTAGTTGACCAGAGTTTACTTGAAAAATAAAGAGAAAAAAGGAGTTGGTTCGCGTTCTTTTATCTTTTTTTTTTAGTTTGGAGAAAGATACGCGCATCACATTTTGATTCAAACTAAATAAGTATTCCAGGACATTTTTATAATGCAAATAATATCTGAAAATAGTGTATTGTTCTATCCAAAAAAATATGATGTTTAACCACTAAGTATACCTAAGTGTCGAACGCTCACCAAAAAAAAAACTGGGTGCTCACAAAAAGAAAAACTTGGTCCGAAAACCTGGTGCGCGCGCTTATCTTTCTCTTTGTTCAGTTAATAATAATACAACTGTTTAAAATTTTTAATCATAATAAAAACATAAGGCACCGAAGCACCACAGCACGGACAAAGGTATGTAAAAAAAAAAAAAAGTTAACCGAAAACTCGATACAGTTCGCTTTCAAAGTTTGCTTCAATTTTTTTGTTGGTTAAGTTCAACTGACTACTAATGGTTTGAGCTGAAGCAGAAAGCTTTTCAGACTGATTGTGATAAATAGTATCAAATTAAAATAATAAAAGAGACAACAGTAAGTAAGATGAAACTTCTTATAGATCTTTATTGATTGAAATTTCTTTTAAAAAACAAGAGGGGGAGCAGAAGGTTGCTCCTTTCAATTAGTATAATGATATTGAGGTGTTACGTGAGAGCCTCAATTATTTAAGGTACAGTCTCTTGTGTTAACTTATGGTAAAATACCATACTGATGTAAAAACGACAAGATATTACATTCAGTGCCTTTTTCATTACACGTATCGATAAATTTAACCAGATTATCAACCAGTACATAAGCACCATCGTCAATCTTGGAGAGAAGAGGTTGCAATCTGTTAGTATTAATAATAGCGTTGTGAAAAAGGACAGATTCACAGCAAATGGCGAAAAACTCCGATAAAAGTCTATTACTGTTGTTTACCGACATGGAAAAGCCTTTGGTGGGATATTTTGACAATGTGAAAATAGTTGCTGAGTGCAGTAGCCTATCATCAAAAAGATGAGCACGGAAACCAAGGTATGTGGTACGGTGTTGAAGTAAGGTGGTGGGTTGACGGATATTTTCAGTATTTGCAGTCTTGGCATTGATACTTAAAGGGTTTTTGAACTCGTTCATTAACTTCTCTACTTTAGCCTCAGAAAAAAATAGCATACAATCCTTCAAATCTTCGTTAGCAATAAATGTGTTGCAAGTTGGGCCAATCGAAGTTGTATTTGACACATGTAGATAAATTACTAAACTTCCAGTTACAAGTAGATTAAATTGAGTGGAACCTAATTCAAGTTTACTGATTACACCACCTCCATCAGACTGTCGTGCTATTTGAACTAGCTGCTTTTTTCGCTTGCTACGCTCGCGAAGCAGCGTCGCCCTGCGGGTTTGGAGACAAATATGATATACGTCACATATAAATTCCTATTAGATCCCCTCTTGAAAAAAAAAGCTGGGGATTAAATTCCGCTTCACAAAAAAAACACGACTTCAGTATATTGGGCGATGGGCGATGGGCGATTGTAAAACCGTTATATCTTCTACATCCAGCATCAAAGGAACAAGGAAAGGTACTTCGGTTTGATTCCAAGCGTTCATCAATGTTGGCATCGCGAAAATATACTTCAATGGTTGTGACGAGTACAGCAAAGTTTTTACCTTGAATGATGCAGCCAATAAACAGATCAGGAACTATACATAGCAAATGTTGTCGGCATGGAAAATCAGAGTTCAACAATGTTTCAAGCTCAACACTAAATTCTACGTATGGTCCAAGGGAAGAAAGTATCATAGGACAGCGACTATTTTGTATCTTGTTGTTTTATTCACGTACTATACAGATATATACCTTTATACACAATGGCTATATAACAATATAATATTATCTATTTGGTATTTGGATCTGTATACTTCTTATCGACTAAAGTGCATCTACTTTTAAACCTTCAACTTTTTTAAAAACAGTCATTTTTGAGGATTGATATCTCGATTTTATGTAAGGAAATAAGTCTAAATATGAGAGAGGTTATTAACTAAGTATTATCTGGTTTTTTTTCATTCTGGCGTAAATGACTTACCCATTGTATAAGCTTATTTCTAATGCATTCGATAGACAAAGGATTGGTAATGGCCCCGCTATCATCAACTTCAACATTCAACATATGGTTTTCAATAGCTGCAGGAAGGATCACAGTTGGAAGTTCGTTCTGTAAAGTAGGAATGCTTCTTTGGAACTTTGGTACTGATCGAAACCATTCAAGTACTTTTTCCTTGATATCGTTGTGCGGCGAGGTACCTGAACCGTTCATAACCAATTCCATCTGATTGTTTTATGCTTAAAAGGGTTTGCGGTCGTGTTTTATCAAAAAGAAAAAAAGGGGGGAAATCGGAGCTAAAAGTTGAAGGTTTAAAAGTAGATGCACTCTATATAAGTTTAATGAAGAAATATAGTGTAACAGTTTATTTCTTCAAGTGATACAATAACCCACAAACAGTACAATAATCTACAAACAGTTATTTTTCTAAAAAGTGATACAAGAAGCACTTTGTCTTCAAAGCTTATTCATTCATATTTTCCCACATTATATTCACTTATTTTTCCCGCTATCAATTAATGTTCCTTCATAATCTTATTTATATTCTGAAAAGTATATATAAGGACCATAATTTCAACTAAATAAACAACAATCATTTCAAGTCCGATAATATTTCTGTTTAATTTTTTATTTTTGATATTTATTCTTTAAATATCATACTTGTTGGACATATTTGAGATATTACGACTAGTAGAAGCGCTTTAGGTGGTAGAGGTGGAGGATGAAGCGGTAGTACTGTCGGTAGTACTGTCGGTAGTATGGTCAGTATTGTAAATTAACTGTGCTTCAAATTTGGAACTAGGATCGATAAACCTGTCAAGTGCATTCTGCGACGAATTGTTCATGAAAAGAGACAAAAACATATTGTTATCCGTCGTATTGCTCCCTTGTTTTTTGATTGCTAACTTTACCGGCAATAAGTCATAGTAAGTTGCTAAGCCTCCACATTGCTGCTTCTTTGTTTCGTTAGAGACTTGCAATACGTCAGAACATCCGTCTTCGAAAGAGAATTGTTCAATTGTACGCTTATTCTCTAATTTTCTTGGTTTTGGTTCGGCGGGGTGTAAGCGGGACAGATGGTTCTGAAAACTTGATAGACCGGTGAGGCGAGATGAACAGAAAGGGCAAACCATAACACCTTCATCGTTAGCTTCCACAGTGATCGTGGCTATTATTTTATTTCTACGTTAGTTTAACTTCAAAGGAATTTTTTTCACAAGAATTACATTACCTCCGTGTTGATCAAATGCCAGCAAGGGCGGATGTCTAGAAAAACTGTGGCTTCTGCGTTTGACAGAAGAACCGAACGATAAATCACATTCATTACACGCATATCTGTTTAAAGTGCTTTCACTGGTACTGTTTTCTGAATCCATGTTGAGAACGAGAAACAAATCCGTTTTTTTTTTGAAAAAAAAAATCGCGTTTTCTTAATAAAAAAAAACCTGTTTTTAATTCATGTGATAAGACCAAAAATGGTGTAAGCAGTCTTACCTTCCTGTAAATTACAAAGAGCCTCAGCAGTGATTGTGACGAGGATCAGTGGTGGCTGGTATATTACGAGCATCAAAAGTTCGAGTAATTAACTCAGGAACACTCAAGTCACAGTATTTGAGAACCCAAAGCAGTTGGAGGAGCAAAACCAACCAAAAGAAATAAAGAGGAGACAGGAACCTTGTAAATAAAAGAACTTATATGAAGTAGAGTTTGCTAATTCTGAGAAACGTAAGCTAGTAGAGGAATGAAACCAGCTGCATACTGATAAAGAAAGACGAAGAAAAGGAATCATGTTTACTCAAACCTTACAAAAATTAGTGTTATATTGATCCAGGGAAGCGCAAACCGAAAGAGACGCTAGAATAACAGCAGAGACCAATTAGTTCAAGTACCAGGATTAATCAACTTGATTTGTAGTCAGTTCCGTTATCAATTGACAAACAGAGAGAGCAGAGTTATACGTTTCAAGAGCTAGTTAGTTCGAAAGGGGATATTTCTAGTTCTAGACTACATGAAAAAAAAAAGTAAGTTCTGGTGTTATAAAGCAGTTATGGATGTAAGTATCACTACATCCAGTTTTAATAGATGTGGTCCGAGTTTCTGTACATTTACTTTGCAGAAGAGAAAAAACCACAACTCTCTGATAGAGTGATGAAAAGGTTAAACATGAGAGTAAACTACGAGTTAGCAAAAGTGCTCTACTTACACCGATACAGCTACTTCTAATAGACACTCTTTCTTTGTTTCTTACTTCTCTTGGGAGCAAAGGACCTTTTCTTGTACTACGATATTAGTATACTGCTGACAACATTTATGTTATTTGTTTAGCATAAGAAAAAAAGAAAAAAAAAGAAAAACTTCAATTTAAATGAGGGGAGGGGGTTTCATTAACTTTGTGAAGTTTATTTCGCAGCACATCAATATAAAATGAGCTGTTGGCAATGATTGACCAATCGAAGTTACATACCCACGAATGTAATGAAAAGTAATAGAGAAGGTTGCTTTACTTTTATTCACTTCACATTCTACAAAAAAGGATGTGATACATTATTGACAGCTAAGACAATGAGTAAATTGGAACTTTACTTTGTCTAGAATAACCCGTGCAAATTATGTAAATCCTTGTAAATAATAATTATAGAATAACTAATAATTTTTTTAGAAAGGGTCGCTTACTGGGCAATATGGGAAAATTTTTTACGGAGAATACGTTATCGATCGTATGTACTCTTTAATCTTTGAAAAAAAAAAAATACTAGCGCTCGAATTAATAGAGGCTTTCACGTTTAATTTGACATCTCATCATACGCCTTTTTTTGCTTCAGAAGCGTCAAAATTGATGCTTTGGGCAAAGACAAAAAGAACAACAACGGGCCTCCAAACTCTCGCGAATCTTTCTCCAATTTATTTATGATAAAAACGGAAGATCTATTTATTAACAAGTTGTGATTGGGCAATCGACCCAAATGGTCTACTTTTCTCACTTTTGTCAGGCTGTGAAGACAAAATGGACGCTACACAGTCAGAGTAAACGCTTTTCAGTGAGAGTAAACGCTTTTCAGTCAGAATAAACGCTTTTCAGTGGGAGTAAACGCTTTTCAACGAGAGTGGAGGTTTTGCAAGGCTGTGAATTCAGTGTGCAACCTTTTTTGCGGACGGCAAAGCAATTTTTTTTACGAACAGAAATCATGCGTTAATAATAGTTTGCATTAGGTTCCTGTTTTACGCACCTTTTTGAAGTTCCTGCAGCCCTATCCTTCTCGACCGAATAAATCTCTTTATTTGATCAAGCTTTTGTGCAAAATTTATGAAAGTATGTCCCCTTCAAAATTACTTAAATCACTAACTCAAATTCAGGTTTTTTTTTTTAATATTCGATGCTCATGATTCCAAAACCAAAGAAAAAAAGAAGGAAGAAATCCCAAAAACGTCTTTATTAGAGTATTGGGCGAATGTGTCAGTTCCTTTCATGCTTAAAAAAATTGGTAACTAATTGTTGATACAACTGCGTCGGGTTTTTTCAAAGCGCATGTTCTAAAAGGGCGTTCTAATAGAGATTCTTCAGGCAAATTCATTTTTTGCTTTTAAAAAGTATATTGAAAATGGGGTTGATGTATGACACTTTTAATTCATGTTCATGTATTTCACTTTTAATTCTTCTTGTAGGTAAATTCGATACTCTAAACCATAAAAAGTAAATAATCATGAGTATCTTTTTTTTATTAAAATGTATGTATTTCTTCTTACAAAAAGTTTGATTAATTGAACAACCACTTTATCGTTTACACATTCATTTTCAATTGCTTTTACTTTTAGATCAGTCAAATACTTTTCTAGCTTATTTAAATCATTGACGTATTTCAATAAATTTTAGTAATTGTATAATTGGTAGAACAATAACTAACCAGCTTACTTGCAATGATTGTAGTCATCATTTTTCAATTGGGGTAATTTGCCTAACTCTTTTTAAAAGAGATAGCTTTTCAAGACTAAATTTGTTTATCCGGGTCCAGCCATAAAATGTGAGATAAGGCTTTTATGTCAGTTAAGTTAATTAGTTATTTTAAATTCTAAATCCTAAATACTTACAAGGACCCTCATTGAACACATCCTCGAAATAAAGGATGTCATTGTCCGCGAATAAATTTACAGCGTTTTCTTTGAGTTTGGTAAATACTTGTAATTGATATTTTCAATTACTAGATCTGACTTCACTTCAAGATCAACGTTGGGATTGTCCAACGGTGATACTACAGAGGTCATTTTGTGCGGGAACATTTGTTTGAACCCCTCATATTGACTCTTCTATGTACATTTTTAAAAAAGAAGTTGTTAATCCTTCAATCAGTGATGAAAAAATTGACATGATATGAAAATCACCATCTGCATAAATACGCTTTTTTCTACTGTTCCCTCTAAAGTTTCCTCTAAAGTTTCCTCTAAAGTTTCCTGCAACTCACTGTAGTATTTTTCAGCGCCTTTTCCGGCTAAGAGAAGCCCGTTACGGCACCCTTTTAGGTCGTTTGCGGCAATTGTTGTATATTTTTTGAAACTTTACCCTGGTATGTTTTAGTTTAAGGTACTCTTGGCAGTGTGTTATATATCCATGCAAATTGTGGAAGTTTTCTTTTTTTTTTTCTGAGAAAATTGCTGGATTAGAACAAATATGTGACATTTTTGCGGGAAACTCCTATTCCCTGTGCACGACTAAAGAACACTTTTTTGTACGCGTTCTATTTACCCAATCAGAAAAAGAAAGCTTAGCGTTTTACTTCTTTTTTCGCGTACCTTTAAAGAAGGAGTACGGTATTATAGTCGGTGGAGTATATCTGAGCAAGAAGTGTTCTTATGCAGAGCAGTTGCTTTGAAGATGGTCCGTTTGTTTGAGTATACATAGTTGATAGGAAAAAAAATGAAAAAAGATAAAGTGAATATTCTAAAAAAAATTGTAGGTTGAGGGTCACGTTCATGATAAAATAGGAGGCTTATTTGCTCGCACATGAAGATAAAAAACGTTGATACGGTGCCCGGATTAGGTTAATCTAATGGGTTAGACCCACTGATGTATACTCGCACAATTTTAAGTGAACGAGAGAAAAAAAAAAATAGTTTGGTAAAATAAAAAAAATTGAGTTTGTTTAATTGGATGTGGTTGAGATTGAATGCAATAAAACTAATTGGTGCATTGCAAAACAGCAGTAAAAAAAAAAGAAAAAACATATGTTTGTGTATATACAAGATGATAAAAAAGAATGAAGAAAAGTTTAAGAAGTCATGGTAGGACTTTGATGCATAAGAACTAATAAATGGGCAGCATCTTCATCGTCCGAAGATAAAGTAGCCGACAACTTTCGCTGATTGTAATTTCCATAGGAGGAGGAGGAGGTTTGCAGTCTAGTTTCGGATAAAGGAATGTTTGCGGAAGACCTTGACGCGTTTTTCTTGATTAATCGGTCCATATCGTTATTTTGTAAAGGAGGCGAGGTAGGGTAGAATCGATGATGCGATAATAGCATCTTTCGACGTTTCTTGTCACGGTCTTGTACAGCAATCGATTTAAGTAACGTGGTGGTGGTGTCTGACTTGACGGTGTGATCATATAGGCTGGACTCTAACGTTCTTAGGTCAACGTTTTGATAGCCATGTTCAAGTTTGTAATTAGCTAAAGCTAATCGTGCTTTTAGGCGATGGATCAACTATATAATATATATATATATTTTTTTTTAGAAAAAGCACTCTCTTGTCTGTTGCTGTGGTTACCTACGTTTGACATATCTGGTTGTTGAGTAGTTTGAGACATTGGTTCATACAAAAAGTGAAAAGAAAGAAAAAAAAAGTTAAAAAAGTGAAAAAAAATAATAACTAAAAAAAGTGAAAAAAAAAAAAAAGTAGTTATTTATGCGGACGAATTGGAAAAAGATAAAAAGAAGAGGTTTTTTTACTTATTTTGGATACACTCTTCTTTTGGTAACCTTTTTTGAATCGGCATGAAATCAGAAAACAATCCAATCAAACATTTGGTTTTTCTGTTTTTCTTTTTTTCTCTCTTTTTAAACCAAAATGTCTCTCTTTTCTGTTCCGTTTTTACGCGTTTTTTTTTTAGCGGTTAAAAGCTTGTTTCTGTATGCAATGTAATACAAAATACTTCTATATCATCAACTCCGTTTAACTTGTGAGTACAATTCATTTTAAAGCATTTTTTTTTTTTTTCTGGTCTTGGATAAGCTTCGTTTTTTTTTTTTTTTTTCTCATCGCGCCAAGTTTTTAATATTTTAAACATGTTTATTTCGTGGTTAAAATAGAAACTATTGCAAGTTTCATTTTACAACAAAAAACAATGCGTTATTGTTTACAACAAGCTTTATCACGGGAGCTTATAAGTCATTTTTTTTCCACCGGAGTTCCATTGCAGTCCGGAAAAGAAATGGATTTTATGATTGGGCAGACAGCGGGGACGGAGGTAAATGGGGCTTCAGGGTACACGACTTTATGAATTTGCTCAGTGTAGTTTGAGGTCCTTTCTCTTTCCTCACATTTAATTCGACATGGGATCTGATCGGTAAGTACCAATAATCCATCCATCCATCATAGAAATGTTACGTACCAGGATGAAACAGACAGAAAAAAAAAAGAGAGATAGACAAAACGAAGCACACATAAAGATACATCAATTCTTTTTTTTTAGAACCGGCAGAGAGATATTTTACATTGAATGACGAAATGATTATGTGTAGTATATAACGATGGAATTTAAATAGTTTAGACGATGGAACGTATAAAACCAACTGATAGTTTAGTCTCGTTCAACTTTTTCTACTGCAAAAAAAAAAAATTAGCAGCAAAAACACCATTACAATTCACCACTCTTTTTTTTCTTTCTTTTTTTCTTGTTTCATCTTGGGGAAAAAGGAACAACTGTGCTATGTGTACTCAATGAGAAAGTAAAAACTTACACTTTCATTTTTTTTAAAAAAAAAATAGTCTTTACAGCAAGGGCCGTGTTTTGGGCTATGAACGTGCCATGCGTACTCAAAACCCTGACGTCTCTCTTATTCAAGTTGAAGGTGTCCAAACCACCAAGGATGCTCAATTCTACCTCGGTAAGCGTGTTGCCTATGTCTACCGTGCTCAACGTGAGGTCAATGGTTCCAAGATCCGTGTCATTTGGGGTCGTATTGCTCGTACTCACGGTACCAACGGTGTTGTCAAGGCTCGTTTCCGTAAGAACTTGCCTCCCAAGGTTTTCGGTGCTTCCGTCCGTATTGTAAGTTTTGAATTATGCCGATTTTTGATTTGATCTTTTTACTAACTTTTTTTTATTTTATTAGATGCTCTACCCTTCCAACATCTAAATTGTTTTTTTATATATAACTATATTTTTTTTTACCTTTTAAAAATCATACATATATAAAAATCGATTTTTTCTGAAAAAAAAAAAAGTTGTGTTTTTGTGTATTATGTTTTGTGTGTATTTTATGTGTGTGTTTTATGTGTGTTTTAATAAAGGAGAAAAAGGTCATAAAAGGAAGAGAAATGTCAAAACTAAAAAAAAAAAGGGAAATTGTGATTATACAAGAGTGTGAGAAAAATGGGACATAAACCATGCAAAAAAGTTCATCGGCCGTCCGGTAACCAGGAGATTATGCTCGTCCGTCCTACAACATATTTTACATCATTGCAAGTGTCACGAGGGACAAAGAAAGTTCAAATTGTCGCGGAGGATAAGTTTCATTTTTTGCTAAAAAGGAAAAAAAGAAAAAATTGCATATTTCATAACGAAGAAAAGCATATTAAATACACACAAAAAGAGAATGTTACGTACGTATAGTTATCATAAGACAAGGAAGGAATATTATTCAGCTAGTTAAAACAAATAATAGGTTATTTGTTATCTAACCTCCTGATGAGCGTTTTTTTTTTCCCTAATACTACTTTTTTTTCGGTTTTCAGCATTTAAAGGCCTTAATAAATCTGGCAACCGTGGGAAACCCATATTAAATGCTCTTCAAAAACTGATTATAAAAAGGAAATCATTTTTCCCAACTTTACTTTTTTTTTTTTCTTCATTATTCTAAAAACCTACATTATTATAATATGGTAAAATATTAACTTACACAAAGATTATTACACCGTTATTTACTTATATAATAGACTCCTGCATTGAACCATGTTACAAACGGTCGCCCCGCTACTGCCTTTGTTGGCTTTGACCATCTTAAATTCACGGTAACTAACGCCAAACAAGCTGCTTCCTACTACTGTACCCGACTTGGGTTCAAGCATTTCGCTTACCGTGGTCTTGAAACCGGATGCAGAGACTTTGCTTCTCATGTAGTAAAGCAAGGTGATGCCGTCTTTGTGTTCGAAAGTCCTATTCGTCCTGAAACCATGAGAGATATGGCTGCTGAAATCTCTCGTCGTGGTGACGGTGTTAAGGATGTTGCATTCACTGTCAATGACTGTAGAGCTGTTTACGAAGTACGTTTTTTTATTTTTATTTTAAATACAACTTGGCTAAATAATATCATTTGTAGAAAGCTGTTGCTAGAGGTGCAAAGTCGATTAAGGAACCCGAGGAAACTACTGATGAAGATGGTACTGTCATCATGGCCACTTTAGCTACCGTAAGTTTTTTTTTTTTTTGCTATTTGATAATTATATAGTTCAGCTACTTAACTTTGTCTCTTAGTATGGTGATGTTCAACATACCCTTATTGAACGCAAGAACTATAAGGGTCTCTTTTTACCTGGTTATAAAGATTCTCTTACTGCTTTAAGATACAAGGATCCTCTTGATGCTCTCTTGTAAGTATAGTATATATGCAACGATTACAATGATTAAAATACTAAACATTGTACCCCCCTTTTTTTTAGACCTCAAGTTCCTCTTGGTTTCATTGATCATGTTGTTGGTAACCAACCCGATGGTGAAATGAACCCTATTGCCGACTTTTACGAAAAGGCTTTCGATTTCCATCGTTTCTGGTCTGTTGATGATAAGCAAGTGTTTACTGAGTACAGTGCACTTCGTTCTGTTGTCATGGCTGATCCCGAGGAACGTATCAAGATGCCTATCAACGAACCTGCTGTTGGTAGAAAGAAGTCTCAAATTCAAGAATTTGTTGATTTCTACGGTACGTTTTTAGTTATAATATTTCTTGAAGCTAGTACTAATATAACAAAAATTTGTAGGTGGTGCAGGCGTACAACACATTGCGATTAATACCAATGACATTATTACTTCAGTTACGAACATGAATCAAAGAGGTTGTAATTTCCTTACGATTCCCGGCAGCTACTATGAAGCGCTTCGCAAAGCACTTGTGACACACAACAAGATTGCAAAGATCCCTATTCTTGAAGACATTGATATCTTGCAGTCCTTGAACATCTTGGTGGATTATGATGAGAACGGTTATCTCTTACAAATCTTCACTAAACCTCTTGAGGATCGTCCTACTTTGTTTGTAGAGGTCATTCAACGTAACAACCATAATGGGTTCGGCGCTGGTAACTTTAAGAGTTTGTTTGAGAGTCTTGAATTGGAACAAGATATTCGTGGTAACTTGACTGATATGGAACCCGCTCCTACTACCGCTTAAATCTTATATGTAATTTTTCTCTTCTCTTCTCTTTATTTCCCTTACTGTATAAATCACCCCCATGTTACCTCTATTAAATAAAAAAAAAACTATTTTTGTCATAAAAAAAAAAGGTATATTACTTTGATTTTTTATTTTTTTTTTAGTTTTAGGTAGAATAAGGAACTCTATTTTGTAAAGCTCTGTTATCAACATATTCAAGTTCAACAAACCTAAAAAAAAATAAAGTTATTACTTATAATCACAATTACTGTTTTTAGAGTGTTTGTGTGTTACCCAAGAAGAGAATTTTTAAATTTGCCTAAATGTTCGGCCATTTGATTGACCTGTTCTTGAGGCACAAGTAACGAGGTAGCTTCAATGACCCACATATCCTCACGACCGAAATGTACTGCAGATGACACATCTACCTTTGTCTTGAGCTACTTTTTAAACATTAGAGCAAAAAGTAACAAATAATTTAAAAAGTAATTATATACCTTGTATAGTTGAGATACTGTGATTTTAAGTGTTTTGTCGAATGCAAACAAATGTCCTTTTCGTACTACTTCAAATGAATAACTTTTTTTTGTCCGTTAGGTTTTTTTTTTTTTTTTGGGGTTTACTGCTGCTGCTTTTATACCTGTAACCTAATGATCTCATAAATCGAAACACGTCCCCAGATAATTGAACTCGTGCATTGGGACGCACAGTGACAGCTCTTGCACGTTGGGGTTCAGGATTACCTTGCATACACAAGTACCTAAAAATGCAAAAAATTAAAAATTATTTTTAATAATATACAGGCGTAAAATATAGTTTACCACTGCCTAAAACGAAAACTCTTTTCTTTTTCGGTTGTTATTTTAGACTGTACTCGTAATACAACGTCGTCGTTACGAGCAGGACCCACAGGTGTTTGAGCTAAAAAAAAAGAGAGAGAGAGTTTAGAGGTGACTGAAAAAGAGATGAAAGTTTTTTATTTTATTTTTACTGGAAGGTGTAAATATAATCTCATGTTCAAATAGATCTACAAGTGAATCGTTGCCGCAGATACCAACAAGTCGTTGAATCAGTCTATCCTTTTGTTCTTGACCAATGATAATGCCTTGTAAGCTACATTCATAATTCGACATTACAATAAACTTTGAAAAAGTGTTTTTTTTTCGCACGTCACGTTGGGCTTTCACTCTTTTTGTTGTGGTTTTTTTTTTGCCCCTGATATTCTTTCCCCCTTTAGTGTTTATATTTTTTTTAAAAAAAGCAAAATGTCAAAGGAAGAAAAGATTACAACATGGATCGATAAACAATCGGAATCACCTTATCCCATTTGGGCACTTTCAGCAGTTTGTAATATATAAACGAAAACGAACGAACGAAAAAGAAAGTAAGAGTACTGACGTACTATATTTAGCTATTGCGTTATTACCTCTTGCAGTTAAAAAATCTCCTGGTGTTCCATCCATGTTTCAAACCATGGCGTTTGCAGGTATCTTTGGTGGAGCAGGGTAAGCTTTTTTTTTTAAAAAAAGGGGGAGGGGGGGGGGAGGAAGTATGATGTTTAATTGTGTGTGTGTGAGTAGGTACGTTACAAATTCAGGTGATTCAGAAAATGGAGCTGGTATTGCTACAGGTAAAAAGAAAAAAAAATGATTATCTAAATGTTTTTGTGTTAATGCATCATTATTGATTTATAGCGTGGTGTTTATCATGGTCTTTCTTGAACGCCAAGAGTGCGATCAAGTCAATGAGACCTGTACCAATGGCATTTTTAGCTGCTGTTACATTAAATACGGTTATTTATGGTAAAAAGACATTAAAGGTGAATGGATACATTTAAACTTGTGTCAGCAGTGATGTGTGGTCTTTTTTTGTCCTTCTGTGTGAATATATATAAGTTTTTTTTTTTTCCTTTTTTTAGTTTCTTCTTTTTTCTTTTTTTTTTTTTTTTTTTTAACCCTTTTTTCTTCCTTCTTTCTTTTTCCTTGTACAAAATAATAAATAAAAAGATGGATGACCGAATAATGTACAAGAGATCTCAATGCTTACGTGAATATGTAGCATCCTTTCACTTGAGTTTTATGGCAAGTTTCTTTTAAGAAAATTATATACTTTTTTTTTGCTTTTTTTTTTTATGTTTTTTTTGTTGTTGTTTGCAATTGTGGTAACTTATAAATGCTGTTAAATCTATTATAGTTTATTGGACTTGCTGTTACTTCAATAGGTAAGGATATTTTAAACTATACTGGATCAAGTTTAACTGAAATAGAATACAAAAAAAAGGTGCATATTTTATCAACTCTAATATGAGCAGGACATTTTCGATATCTTTATTAATACTGGGTGTAATAATAACAACAACAAGCTTTATTGGCTGCTTCGGTGCTCATTTGGAACACACTGGTTTTTTAAATACCTACAGTAGTATCACTGCAATTGCATTGATTTTAGAACTAGGTAAGCATTTTTTCCTCCAACCCCAAACAAAAAAAAAGGTCATCTTACATATAAATTTTTATTTATTGTAGTAACAATGGGACTAGCTTATAGTCATAAATCACAAGTAAAGAGAGAGAAAAAAAAAAAGGAGAGAGATACAATAGAAAATAACTCCTTTTTTTTTTATTTTAGCTTGATTATTATGGAAGTTTAACTTGGGATTTCTTTCAAGACAATGATTCTAAATTCTTGTATGATCTTGAGCGATCGTGAGTGTAAAAATACTTTGTTTTGTTTGTTTTTGCTGATGTGAGATTTTAGGATAAAGTGTTGCGGATATGCTGATGTAAAGGATCGATCTGTCCCAAAGACTTGTTCTGTTTCTTTAGGAGTTGATACCGGATGCAGGGAATCGATTGTATCTGTGGTGCAAGATCAATGGGTGACTATGGGAATTTTATGTTTATTATCCATTCAGGTAGTAAAAAAAAAAAAAAGAATATATACAATGAAAGCCAAAAATAACAATTATTATTTTTAGTTGATTGCGTTGTTTGTATCTGTGATTCTAAGTATAATCATGGATCGTGAAACAAGAGAAGAAGAAACGTACATGGCGTTATTATCCAGTCAACATAATAATTCATGGCTTGGAAACGGAGAAAGCTCGTATATTGGTAGTAGTGGCTACTTTGGGAGAACCAATAGAACAAGCCAAAGAAGTATTCCAAAGTATGGAAGTACACCATCAAAATAAAAAATGTGTAAATAAATAAAAAATAGTTGCTTGTGTCGGCTGATAAAAAAAAAAAAAAATGTATTAATATATGTGTGTGTGTGTGTGTGTGTATAATTTCCCTTTTTTTTTCTCTCTTTCTTTCTTTATTTTATTTTTTTCCCTCTTTTTAAGAATGTCGAATACAACAACAACGAGTGATATACCACTATTAACACCCTTCTTACACTATATACCCACTTCACCACCTTCTCAAGAATTGGATTTTCATTTACCATCTCGTACTCCATTGCATGGACTTACTGTTTCTGAATGGGCAGGTTCAAAAACCAGGCATCATTGTAAAATAATAATTTTTTTTATTTTTAAAAATAGTATTTATTGTCTAGCGTACTAACTAAAACTCTATAGCAAATATAACAAATACAACTACACCATTAAATACTACACCACTAACACCCACTAATATATCTTACTCTAATAATACAGCAACAACAAATATCAACAAACCAATTGTATTAAAAGACTCTACAGAAGATAACTGGAAAGATGTGTATCGCAACATCAAATGTATGGACCAGCTTTATGATGCTTCCTTTTACTCTTGGCTAAAATCAGAAGAAAATGTTTTGGTCACGGCAATGTATTTACATCGCATTGCTAATGAGTACCCACTTGTTCGCATCATCAATGCTTTGAAATGGCTCATAAGCGACTGGAGACTAGAAAGTATCAGCACCCTAGTAAGGCATGTGACCGTTGACTGGTGTGATGAAGCAGGTAATAAAAAAAAAAAAAATCTTTTTTTTTTCTTTTTTTTTCCCCTCCCCCCTTTTTTTTTATATTATTGTACCCCTAAAACTCTCCCCTTCTCTCTCTGTAGGTGACCTACGGCGAGCCCACCTTTTACGTCACTTAACTCAAAGTTGGGCGACACAATACACTACGACATTAATTACAATGGTATTATCATCAGCACCGTACACCAACAGCTCCAGCTTTCAAAGAGAGAGGTTCTTAAGAGCGTTTACCAAAGAATGGGATTTCTCTAAACTCTCTGAATTTTTCATGTATTTACAGAGTCCGGCCAATATCGACTACAAGGTCAAATGCGTCATGTTGCAAGAAGCTGCAAGAAGAGAAAGAGAAACGTTAGGTGCTAAACTCCGAAAGAAGCGTGTGGTGTTTACGGATGAACCGATGCATGATGAAACGGTGAACAAGGAAGAATTACCTGCTATTGAGGTTGTCATGACAACGACAACAGCGTCAGCAGCAGCGGAAGATAATACGACAAATCGAAGACACCATAGAAGAACTTCTAGTAATGATGTGAATGATATTAAACGTCTAAGATTATCTACACCAGATTTAGATCATCCGGAAGAAAATACAAATGAATCTTCTTCTTCAAGTGGTGGTGGTAGTGCTAGTCGTAGGTCGACGTCTCCTCATCCGTCAAGAACAAATAATTCAACAGCGATGAGCAATGAATTATCTCACTTGCATTTGACTAATGTAGCTAGTAGCAGCAGTACTAGTAGTGGTAGTAGCGGTGGTGAAGGGGGAAATAGAAGAAGATCAAGTTCTATTTTATCAACAGAGTCTGATGATCCCATGGAAACTGATACAGGGTTAAATAGTAATAGTAAAAAAAGAAGTACAACTTCGTCTATCACGTCTCATTTTGCAACTGCAGATGAAAAATAAAAAATGGATATTTTATGATTTCTTTTTTTGGAACCTTTGAATTGCTATTAAAGCTTGAACACAGGATCGCCATTTAAGTAACGGATCGTGATTTGTTGTATTTAATTGGATGCCGTAATATTCATTGACTTCCCTTTGGCTTGCGACAAAAAAAAAAAAAAAAGAATTAGGGCTTTTTTGTTTTTTGTTGTATGTTATATGTATACCTTTCTTTTAGTGCTTGGTTTTCCATAGTAAGAAACTTTTTTTGGAATATTAAATCCAATTGTTTCTAAAATATAAAAATGTTAAATTTTTAAAGGGCAGTAAAATAAAAAGCGGGGTAAAAAAATTACGTTATTATCCACTATTTTCAATTGCTGCTACAAAAAAAAAAAAATGTTTAATTAAAAAAATATATGATTTATAAACTAAAAAAATGTACCTTTTGATTCTCAATTACGCTTCTTAATCGGGACGCAGTTTCTGTCTGTTGTTGAATAAATTGTTGCAACTCTTGTTTTTCACGCCTTGACTGCAACAAGTCTTGATTGGCTTCTTGTAACGAGCAAACCAAGTTTGTATTTTCTACTTGTAATTTATAAACAAGGCTTTTCCAATCTAAATCAGACTGCGATAAAAAAAAAAAAAAAAAGTCAGGTTATTCTTTTCTTTTTCTTTAGTAGGTGCTTTTTTACATTTTCTTGTGCTGACTAAAATAGAATGAGAAATACTCTTTTCCTTCCCCCCTTTTTTTTTTAAAAAAAAATTGATTAACCGCCCCTTAAGCTCTTACCTTGAGAGAAGTATAAAAATCTTGTTCTTGTTGACCTATTTCATCATACAAAGTACGTGGTGGGTTAATAAACTTTTCCAGACATAGTAAAGACTGGTCGCTTTCTTGGCTTTGTAAAGAAGACTGTGGTAACTCTTTTGAAAATAAAGCACTCATCTTTTTTCACGTGGAATTCAAAATGAGTTGAAAAAAGAAAAAAGTTATTAAAACGCTGCTCCCCAAAATAATAATAAAACGCGGGAAAACTCGGGCTTAGAAGTAAAAAAGTGGATTTCCCAGTTTTAAGTGACGTTTTTTCCCCCCCTGATAATAAAAGTTAAGTGTTTCCTTTTTTTGTATTTTTCTTTTTTTTCTTCTTTTTTTTATTATTAAAAATACACTTTTTAAAAATGTTCTCGGCTACTAAGGCTTCTTTGCGTACAACTCTTAACGGTAAATACATTTTCCAGTCACAAGTTGCAAGCCAACTTACCCTTTTTTTTTCTTGTAGTTGCTCGTCGTGCTTACTCCAACAATGGTGGTTATGAGTCTACTTACAAGAACTTGATGATTAACGCTGATACCAAGGTTATTTGTCAAGGTTTCACCGGTAAACAGGTAAAAAAATAAAAATAAATTTCTGTGGGACTTTTTAAAATGCGGGGGGAAAAATACGTGTACTAATAATAAAAAATTTTAATGAAAAAAAAAAGGGTACTTTCCATTCTCAACAAGCTATTGCTTACGGTACCAAGATGGTCGGTGGTGTTTCACCCAAGAAAGCTGGTCAAACCCATCTTGACCTCCCTGTTTTCGGTACTGTCCGTGAAGCCGCTGAAGTCACCAAGGCCGACGCCAGTGTTATCTATGTCCCTCCTCCTGGAGCCGCACAAGCTATTTTAGAAGCCATTGAAGCCGAGATTGGTTTAGTTGTTGCCATCACTGAAGGTATTCCTCAACACGACATGATTCGTGTCAAGCAAGCCTTGATGACCCAAAACAAGACCCGTTTGGTAGGTCCCAACTGTCCCGGTATGATCTCTGCTGAGCAATGTAAGATCGGTATTATGCCAGGTACTATCTTGAAGCGTGGTAAGGTTGGTATTGTCTCTCGTTCTGGTACTTTGACCTATGAGGCCGTTCAACAAACTACTGATGCTGGTCTCGGTCAAACTTTGTGTGTTGGTATTGGTGGTGATCCCTTGAACGGTTCCAACTTTATTGATTGTCTCAAGGTCTTTTTGGAAGATGAGAACACTGAAGGTAATATTTAGAGAGAGAGTGTGTGTGTAATAAGCGAGAGAGAAAACTAAATCGCTTTTTAATTAGGTATTATCATGATTGGTGAAATCGGTGGTACCGCTGAAGAGGAAGCCGCTGACTTCTTGACTCAATATAACTTGTCCAGAGCTATTCCTAAGCCTGTTGTTTCCTTCATTGCTGGTTTGACCGCTCCTCCTGGCCGTAGAATGGGTAAGTTTTTTTTTTTGATTTTTAAAAAGTGAGTTTTGATTTTTAAATTCTTTTTTGTTGTAGGTCACGCTGGTGCTATTATTTCCGGTGGTAAGGGTGGTGCTGGTGATAAGATTGCTGCTTTGGAACGTGCTGGTGTCTTTGTCACTCCCTCTCCCGCCAAGTTGGGTGTTTCTTTAAAGCAATGTATGCAAGAAGCTGGTTTAGTTTAAATTATCCCCCCTCTTTCTCTCTCTTCATCGCATCCGATTATATACTGTATAAAAAAAAAATGAATTAACTACATACAAAACCAGTAGTACCGTTTTAATTAGTGTGTGTGTAACTTGATGTCGTTTTTAATATTTTAAGGGAAACTCTCGGAACTTGTTATTTTAAACGACGGGCTAAATCGTGAGAATTCCTTAAAAAACTACATCTTTTTTTTAAAAAAAGAAATATGCGGATTTTCCCGAATGTTAAACGGTGTTTGTCATTGTCGCGTTCTATTATAACTTTTTTTTTTAAATCACGTGGAGGAAAAGTAGTTATTGAAAAAAAAAAAAAAATTTACATTTGAAGCCACGCGAAAATACCAGGAAAAGAGAACCTGGTATTTTTTATTTTTTTTTCCCTTTCCATCTTCTTCTTAACCTTGAACTTACTTTCAAAAAATGGCTGATATTAACCAAATTGCTACTGCCTTTACTCAATTCTACTACGAAACTTTTGATCGTAGCAGACAAGAATTGACTCCTCTTTACGTAAGTACTTGAAAGAAAAGAAGAAGCTCATGTGTTTTTGTTTTTGTTTTTGTTTTTTTTACTAATTCTAAATTGTAGAGAGATCAATCTATGCTTACTTTCGAAGGTCAACAATTTTCTGGCGCTGCCAACGTTGTTGAAAAGTTAGTTGTAAGTATTATTTTGTGCATTGTGTTTTTTTTTTTTTGCTAAATGGAAGATTAATTTTTTTTTTGTGTGTGTGTAGTCTCTTCCTTTCCAAAAGGTTCAACATCGTATCTCTACTACTGATGCTCAACCTGGTAACCCTACTGGCGGTTCCATCATTGTTGCCGTTACTGGTGCTCTTTTGGTAAGTTTTTTTTTTAAAAAAAAGAGAGAGAGAGAGTGTGTGTGTGTGAGAGAGAAAATAAAAAGGGGAAAAGGTGTCTTACACACGCGCGAAAAAGATGCTAACAAGTATGTATAGATTGACGAAGAACAAAACCCTCAAATGTTCTCTCAAACCTTCCATTTGGTTCCCGAAAACGGTTCTTACTGGGTTTACAACGATATCTTCCGTTTGAACTACGCTTAAAGATAATACCTTTCTCGCAAATTTTTTTTTTCTTTTGCTTTATTTTTTTTTTCACTCTAGAAAAAATAATTAAATAAAAAAAAAAGGAGCAGAAATATAAAAAAAAAAAAAGTGTGTGTTTTATTTTTTGCACAAAGTATATAAGAAAAGGAAGAATTGTTTTACAACGAAAAAAAAAAAAAAAGGAAGTTTAAGCAATAGGAGTTGCGTTCTTATCGAAAACAGCTAAAATGTTTTTACGAATGTTAAAGTCATCCAACTTGCTGGTAGCAACATCGTCAGAGGAAGCGATTTTAGCAAGACGCGCCTTTTCAGTAGCGAGGAATCCTTCACCGTTAGCAATGACCTTCTCCATGATTTTGGCGTAATAGTTAGCATAACGTGTACCGATTTCTTTAGCAGCTTCAACAGCCTCAGCATGAATTTGAGCACGAGCACTGGTATCCTTGATAAACTTGATGGCTAATTCGTCCATCTTTTGAAGACGGCCTGCAACAGGTGCTAATCCACCACCGACAAGACGGTGGGTACCGCAGTGCTTGTTAAGGTAGTCGACAAACGCTTGCTCAGTACGGCCTCCTTCGTAGGCAACAGGCTCACTTTCACCTGCACCAAAGAACTTGAGTGTAGGGAATCCAGAGATTTCGAATTCTGTACCAATATCCTTTTCTTGATCAGCATCAATTTTAGCAACAACACACTATTCTTATCCAAAGTTAGAGAAAAAATTTTAAAATAACAATTAGTAAATAACTTACGTTTTCTTCATTGGCAAAAGCTTGAGCAACCTTTTCGTAAATAGGAGCTAAATAAAAAAAAAAAAGTATTAATAATCTAAAAAAAAAAAAAACGTCATAATATATTTTTGTACCAAGAGTTTTGCAGTGTCCACACCAAGAGGCATAGAATTCAACTAAAACGTTCTTCTTGGGGTTCAAGACAATATCGTGAAAGTTCTTTGTGGTCAAGGTAACAACGTTTGATTTTTGAGACTTGATACGAGGAGCAATACTTGTCTTTTCACGGACAAAGGCAGCGAGGTCAGCCAAGTTACGACCGCCTTGGTAATCCTCCACACCTTCAACCGAGTTGACGCCCTTGGGGAACCATTTCAAGGTAGGGAATCCCTTGATTTCAAAAGCGGTACCGGTATCACGGTGAGTATCAGCATCAATCTTGGCAATAATAACGTTCTCCTTTTGGTGAGCGAAAGCGTCACCCAACTCGGACCAGATGGGGGCCAAGTTCTTGCAGTGGCCACACCATGGTGCGTAGAATTCGACAAGGGCAGGTCTGGAACCGTCCATCACAGTCTTGAAGTTACCGTCTGTCAAGATGACGACGTTACCTTCATGTTCAATTTGGTTCTTCTTACCGGAACTGCTGGTCTTTTGACGAACAAGGTCCAGTACATCAGTAGCGGAATTGATGTTCTTGAGTTGTGCAAACGCGTTATTTACTTGCGTGGCAAGTTTTTCAGGTGTGAGGGATTTAAGGTCGTGCACATAAGTGGTTAGTTTTTTGGCGTTGAGGTGCTTGGTGTGCTCAACAAGGTCATACGCAATTTGTCCACCGTGGTAGTGGTCATATCCGAGGAACCCCGCGTTTACTACTAGTAGTAAAAAAAATATCTTTTTGAAAAAGGACATTGTTTTTTATTTTTTAAAAAGAAAAAAAGAAAAAAAAGGAAGGAATAACATTTTGTATAAATAGATGGGCTTTTTTTTTTCTGCCAAATCAACGCCGTCCAAGTATTGTTTAGGGAGGTGCGCGTAACCGCTTTTTTTTTTTTAGTACGGTTTTTCAAACACCTTTTCGTTTACTACAGCGCGTTTACTAGCAGCCGCTTGAGCAACAGCAGTTACAACATCATCGGAACATAATTCCGTTACGAAAGTGAGCTTTTCACCGTTATCTGTTTTAACTTCAATTAACCCAATTATGTTTTTTAGCGGGACCCAACGCTTCACGTTCCTTTCTTCAAAAGAGGTTCGGCAAATATCTAAGTGTGCGTTCCGGATTTAGAAGCAAGTGACATTTTTTTTTGGGTAAGTACACACGTACCTTTAGGCTTTTTTTTTTCTTTTTTATGTTTGTACCATCTTTCCGAAAAGCTAGCACAAGGTCATGAGATCCGCTGGATTATCATGACCGACCTTTTTTCCAGGTCTAAAAAAAAAAAGTAGAATAGTTTAAGATAAGCTCCATTAAAAAAGTAAGTTTGTAAAAAAGTTACTTACCGGTATGCATTGTAAAGGAAATGAGGAAGAGAAGTGATTTATCTATTTTTTTAAAAAAAAAGCCAGAATAAATACTTCTTGGGATGATAAAATGGGTGGTCACTTTTTACGCATTCATTTAATCATTTTCATGTGTACTTGTTATTCTACGCTTGTTTCAGGCAAGAGGCCGAAAAAAAAAAGCGAAGAACACCATTTTTTTCTATGGTGCGATATAGCTATTATTTGTATAATCTTTGATGAAATGGTGGCACTCACGAATTCACCAACACCATAACCGTCGTGATGTGGTACGTCACAAAGAGTGAAAACAGTTACTGGCATGTGTAGCACATCCTGGAAACCAGAAGCAGACGCACGGTAAAATCCATATGTTGATTTTTGATGAAAGCCGCCAATAAGTTGACGTCGCTTGGATAAAAGTTAAAACATGATGACATGTTTTAACTTCTTTTTTTCCCCATCAGAGTTATACCAACAAAGACATTAAGGAACGGACTAATGGACGCCCTCCCCGAGAGTCGACATGGATATCTGTCGAACCAATGCTTGCTATACAAGTTGGCGGTAAGCATGAATACAGCCTGCCCCCATGCATGTCCACCAAGTCTTTATCCGTCTCACCAAATTTCCCAAAAGCAGCTTCAATGTTCGGGTAAAAAGATTCCATGTATATATTAGAGACAGAACTGTCAGATTGAGATCGAGCAACATAATGATCTTCTAGAAAACGGAGGGGTAGGTGTTGGTTTCTCTGGCTGGCAAAGTGTGATTTTACAGGTATGAACAGCACTTTTACTGCTTCCATCATCAATAAAATCTACACCGGTTCTTATCTGGTCCAGCTTGTCGTTATCTATCATCGCATATATATTCACGGGTACGTTACCAGCCAGTGACAGTGTGTATAGGGCTGGTATATGTTAAATTGGCCGCGTTTAGTTATTGAGCTGATTTCAGAGACGGCATGGCATGTTTGCAGCCGAGCTGAAATGAGAAAGGGTCCACACTGCTAAACTTGGTGTCTGTAGCTCTGAAAGTGACATGCCAACAGGGCTAGCTTACGTCAAATTGGCGGCAGTAAGAGATCGCAGAGACTTTACAGAGGGCATGGCATCCTTGCACACAAGTTCCTCTGATATCCTCACCTTGCACCAAAGACAAAATTCCGTGTGTCCCAATTGTAGCATCAATTAAATATGCCATTCTAGAAGCAAGCGTCGCTTGCTTAAATCTTGCGTGGAAAAAACCCAGAATCAAAGAACACAAATTTCGTAAAGTTGGGACCATTCTTATTTCTACCTGTTGGTACACGGTCTATTTTACGCGTTCAGAAAAAAAAAAAAAGTGTGCGCGTATTTTTTTTCAAATTACCTTTATAAAGTGCTTAACTGGGAGGTACCAATAAGATAATACAGCCGGATAGACTTGAGGGTATGTAAAAGAGTACACTCTTGTGCATAGCAGTAGCTTGAAGAAGAACAGTGTCCTTTTGTAAGTACGGACATAAAAGAAAACAAAAAAGCTAAAGGAAAAAGCATAATAAATGGAAGTAAGATAAGGTACTTTTAAAAGGTGCACATATAAAAACTTACTGGAATACATGATAAAATAAAAAGAGAGAAAGAAGAGTGATTGGTTTGTTTTTCTTTAAAAAAAATGATAAAATATATACTAAATTGGAGGTCATGACTTGCGTAAATAAAATATTCCGTCATTATTAAACCATTCAAAGTTTACTATCTGTAGCAGAGTTGAGTTTTATTTTTTAACGAAGGATTCAAGCTTAAAACAAACTCATACTGAACAGACCTCACAATGCAAATGATATCCTACTTTTTTTTTTTGTGTGTATGTACTTTTTTTTACAGGGATGTCATAATCTTTTTTTTTTTTTTTTTTTTTTTTTTTTTTTTTTTTTTTTTTTTTTGCTTAAGTTGAAGCAGCATCACGCTGAGTGGAATTATCAATTACATCGACAGCTGTTTCGTATCAAATTAAAGATGCTTTATGCCAAGCATTTGAGACAGAAAACGTGTCCGTAAATCATAGTTTTATGTGAACTATTTGTGCCTTGAGTAAATGATACCGATGTAATTGAGTAGAGAAAACTAGGTCATTATCTCGTAAACAGATAATATGGATCCATACATAAGCAAACTGCTATTATTTGGGACTACTCTCCATTATGAAAAGAGTTTCTTGGTTTGAAGTAAAAAGCAGGTATCTATTAAATTCCGGTGATGTTTTTGACAGCTAGGATATAATGGACTCTGCACGATTTGCGGGTGACTAAGATTAGACATTCAGTTTAGTTTCTTTTCCTTGAAGTATCAACGTAATACGAAGAATAAAATCTAATCTTTTATAAAAAAAAAGGGCACCTGTTGGGGGGAGAGAAGTAAAAAAGCTGGTTTTGGAAAATAAGCTCACTCTTTTTCAACTAAAAAAGATGTCACAAACATTTTTTTTTTAATCATTTATAATACAATTTATACAATCAAAAACCATCTTTCACTTTTTATGTTTTTTTTTGCTTGAAAAAAAAAAATGGTTATCACGCAACAACAAACAGTATCACAACTACCAGCAAAGAAAAAGGAGTTTGCCAGCAATGAAGTTTCCGCCACCATGTGCTCTAATTGTGAGACGACAACGACGCCGTTATGGCGACGAGCACCGAATGGCGATACAATTTGTAACGCTTGTGGATTATACCTCAAGGCTCGAAACACGTTACGGCCTCCTTCTATGAAACGAAGCTTAAAAAAGCAGCAGCAGCAACAGCAGCAGCAGCAGGTGAAAATGGAACAAGCTTTTTTATCTGCAGCTAGCGCACCTGGTACATGTCCAGGTGGAGGGCAGTGTAACGGTACGGGAGGGTCTGCTTCTTGTGAAGGGTGTCCTGCATTCAACCAACATCAAGTGAACCGCCATGCGTTAATTTGTGCTAATTGCAGAACAACGACGACACCGCTGTGGAGACGTGATGAGGGGGGGAATACGATTTGTAACGCTTGTGGACTGTATTATAAATTACATAATGTACATAGACCTGTGAGTATGAAACGCAGTGTGATTAAACGAAGAAAGCGAATTATTGTGTCGGATAATGGAGATATAGAACAAGATGATGTGGACATGGATGAGTTAGAGTCAAGTAATGAAGACGATGAAGACGATGAGGAAAAAGTAAAAGAAGCGGAGAAAAAGCGAAGAAAGAAGAAAATTATTAATTCAAAAGTTAAAGCTGCTGTGACACAAGCGAATGGTGTACCGGCTATTGAGGATTATATCATACCAAAAAGAAGTACAGTAGATTCATTACCACAACCGCAACCTGCTGTGAAGAGATTTGATCCTATATCTGATTACAGAAATAGTAGTACGGTACAATTACCGCCTATCTTATCGGCACCACCACCACCACCACCACCACCACCACCACAACAACAACAACAACAACATACATATAATAATACAAATCCGTACCAAGATTTAAGTGAATTTGATTTTGCAATGACGAGGTTAGAGAGGCTAAGAAGAAGAGTACCGCCAGAGCAAAGTAAAGTGTTGTCAAAATTAACTCAGTCTTTAGAAGAAATTGTATCACAAGCGGAAAATATATTATCAAGTAGTAACAATAACAATGCCATTAATGGATATTTATTAAATCAGTAAAAATAATAAAAAAAAAGAAAAAAAAAAAAAGAAAGAAAATATAGTAATAGAAGTGGGAAAGAGAGAAATAATATATATATATACATGTTATAATAATAAGTGTTGGTTTTTTTTTTGTTACTGTTTTTTACTTGAAAAAGGTTGAAGTCATATACTTTGATTTCTTTAATGATGGTCGTTGTATATAGGATATGGAAGGTACATGGTTTGAAGAACTCTTCGTTGAGCAAGTAGTTGAACTTGTTAGTAAAGTGGGTACAGATGATTGTGAATGATGCCTCATTTTTTTATTATGAAATATATCCCATGGATCATCTATATCGTACTCCTCTTCCTTATGCCATCCAGTCATGATTCCAGATCTCACCGTCAACTTGGAAATGGTCTCGTCGTTTGTATCTGTAACAGCGTATAGTTTATCAGATAATTTATCTCGGGAGATTGATTTTAGTGAAACAATGGATTTTCCAACAGATTCCTTTGTGAATTTGTCCATAATGATGTACGATAATTCGATTTGTGATTGTGCGTTTAACCAGTTTTGGATATCGATAATATGTCCGCGTAATTGAAAGCAGTATTTCCCTTGTTGTTGTGATGAGTTTATAGAGGCGACTGGTGATAGGTTGTAGTGTGTGAGGAATGAGTAGCTAAAGTAAGGTTTTTTCAAGTGGTTGAATTTCTTGATGTCGGGCGGTGTGGATTTACGAAGCAGTGTTTGTTTAAAGTGATCAACGTAAACGATTTTAAAGTAGAAAGTGTACTGTAAACTACCTTTACCGATTTGATGATAAGATTGTGTTGTTGGTAAAGGTGGTGGTGGTGTTGTTGGTGTTGTAGGTGTTGTTGTTGTAGGTGTTGGCGTTGATGTTGAACTAGAAGAAGAAAATACCTTCATCTTTTTTAATACGTCTGCCAATTCTTCGATGTTCAAATCAACAAGTGATGATTTTGCTCTTCTTAGTGATGGTTTCTCAATTGGTTTCTTCTTTTCCTTCTTTTCATCATTTAATTTTTTTGTGCCTGAAGTAGCACAAGTAATAACGGAATTTGATGTACCTAGAATGGAAGATATTTTTTTCTTTCGATTATTATTTGTTGCAGTTAATCTTTTTGGCATGATAGGAGTAGGAGGTGGAGATCTTAATTGTATACAAGGTGTGTTTAATACAATACTATTATTATTATTGTGGTTATCAGGCATGGCGACGTAAAACAAGCCTACTTTTAATTGTTGTCGAGTCTTTGGTATTGTGCACCACGCGCCTTTATCAGAAACAAATTTGTAAATGTGATCTAATTTATGTTCGGATTGAGGAATTACTTCTTTGGCTTCAGAGACAAGTAGAGTCAGCTTGCAGTTGTCTGAATCCAAGCTTTTTATGACGAGTGTGGCAGTCGCTTCATTTCTTCTTAATCTGGAGAGTTGTTTAAAGGAAACAAAGTAAACGAGAGAAACGTTGAACGAACAGGTTCCGTTAGAATCTACTTTGGTAATAGGAGAACTTAAAAGTGTCTTTGTGGGAATTAAGTCGTCGATGGAAGGTGGTAGTTTTAAATCTAGTTCTGTTTCAATCTTGATGCTTGTGTTTGTTGGAAAATAACGACCTGTTTTTTTTTGTTGTTTGAGTAAATATTTTTTTTTTTAAAAAAAAAAAACTATGTAAAATTAAAGGGAGAAGAGAGTAACTGTTTTGTATTACCTTGTTGAATACTAACTAGTATCGCATATTCACAAGTCTTTGTTAAGAGTAAAGACATTGCTATGTAAAAAATTTATTTAAAAAGAATAGAGAGAGAGAGAGAGAAAGAAAGATAAGAGAGAAAAATAAAAAGGGAAAAGGGAAAAATTTTCCCTTTTTTTTTTTTTTTTTTTACAGTACAGTAAGTAGTAAAAAAAAAAAGTCAGTTCAGGGCTTAAAAGTTGAATCCACCCTGTGAATCATTGTGAAACATGAATTGACCATTTTGAGTATCAGGTGCCATTTCAGTATCTTGTATTTCTTCAGCATCGTTAAAGTATGTATCGATAAGAGCGTAAGCCTTCTTATAGATTTCGACATTATCATGATGTTGTAAAGCATGAATATATTCCACACCACCACATTCTTCGATTAATAAAGCATAAGGATTTAATCCGTCCATTGTGTTCACTTTTTCCATATCACCCACTTTCAATATATTATCTAATCCATCTAAAGCGACTTGTATAATCTTGTTGTCCATGGAAGCCAATATATCACATAATGGTTTAATACATCCCTGATGTACTAGATATTTAATTTGCTCTGGTTTATTTAATCCTCCAGACGTAGCGTTACAAACAGCCCAACATGCTTCTTTTTTCGTCTTTGTTTCTCCTGTGCTCAATACCTGAATTAAGGGTCCAACAATACCGCTATCGATAATCGCTTGGATTTGATTCGTGTTTCCGGCCGTGATGTTTGATAATGTCCAACATGTTTCTTTACGGATAGGCTCCTTGGGACTGCTCAATAAATGTAATAATGCTTGGAGTGCTCCACAGTTGATGACCATTTGGGTTTGTGAATCGTCTCCAGTGACAATGTTACCAACAGATCGAAGTGCGGGTGTTTGTACGGTGGTGGCGGGGTGTCCTAATAACTCGACTAATCTACTGCATAAACCAGATTCGATCACTGCTTGGATACGTTCATTGGTTCCATCAGATAAGTATGAAATGGCCCAACATGTATCAATCAATACTTCTTCATCTGTTGAGTTGATTAATTTAGATAACACATTCAATGCAGGTGCAATCTACATCGTCAAAAAAAAAGAAGTAAATAACGTTTTTTACATATATATCAGTTTGTATTTTATTACCAAAAGCCAGTTGGGTTGAGGATTTTTACCACGACAAAAATTAGATAAAGTCCAAGTAGCGTTACGAATCATGGAAAGTTTGGAGTCATCTTCAAAAATAGTTAATAATGGTGGAAGCGCACCTGATTCCAAGACATAATCACGACACTTTGTACTATCACCTGCAATATTTCCTAAAGCCCAAACAGCCTTATTATCTCTTTAGTTACATCTACATAAAAAAAAAAGTGTATACGGTTTTTGCTTTACCTGTTCCCTGACATCGTTGACAGGACTACTCAATAATTCAATAAAGAAAGGTACAGCACCTGCAGAAATAACAACTTCGGTTTGTTCAGCAGATCCAGATGCAATATTAGTTAATGCCCAAGCAGCCTCAAACTAATAACGAGAAAGTTTAATATTCTATTATTTTGTTGTTGTTTCCCAATCCTTTTTACCTGAACTTGACTATCGGGAGAACGAAGGAATTCTACGAAACGAGGTACAACACCACAGCTAATAACTTCTTTAATAGGAGGGTTCTTTTCCTTGGATAAAACTTTTCGGAATTGAGCTGTTGCTTGTAATTGAATAACGGGATCAGCAGAGTATAAACCTTGTACCATGAAAGGTAATTGTTCCATAATCTGTGCATCTTGAGTAGAGATGGCAAGATCATCATCAGAATCTTCACCCATATCTTGCGCGTTCAAGTTTCTTCGTTTGGCAAGGTTTTCTTCCTTCTTTTGTTTTCGGATTTCAACTTGGGCATTTTCTCGTCTGCGTCTTACCTCTTCTGGTTTGAAACGGCTACGTTCTTTGAAGGCACTACGACGGTTATCGGCTTCCATTGTACAATCTAACAAAATAAATAAAAGAAGAAGAAAGAGGGAAAAAAAAAAAATAGTAAAAAAAAAATTTGTTTTCTTTATATAGTTATGTGTGGTTCAAATGTGTGTGTATAATGTGTATATTTTTTCCATTTGAATATCCGAAATAAGTGTGTACATTGTTTCCCTTTAACAACATTGTATAATCTTTTTTTAGAGAGTTATCTGTTCTTTATACATTTCTGTTGCTGTTTGTTCTGTTTACTTTTGTTTTTTTTCTAAAAAAAAAAAAGAGAAGACGTAATATGTGTATCACAACGATATTCGTGTTGAACAAGGAATAGGGTCACTAGACCTTTTTTTACAAGATTATGTTTAAAAGTTACTAGAGCTCTTCTTGTTTGACAGCTGTATAAATATGTTGCTTAGGAAACCTATCCACGGCAACTAATTTATAATTGCATTAAGCTTTTTTTTTACTGTCTCTCATTTGGGATTTGCTGTTGTTTTACGCTAATAACCTTTTTAGAGTTACTTCCCGAGCATAATTTTTTTAGAGAAAGTGGGGAGGGATAAAATATATTCCCTATGTTAAAACGTTTCAAGATAGACATTTTATTTCAGCGACTTTGTGTATTTTTTACCAGTTATCCTATATATACATATATCGGTACCAGCTATACTTTTTCCTCGTACTGTGTATTATATTATATTAAAGTTTATTAAACTACTAAACAAAAAAATGCTATCTTTTTGACGTGAAAAAGAATTAAGAATCATACCAAGGTGACGTCAGGTAAAAACGGGCCGTTTCAAATTTTGAAACTTTTTCGTTATATTTTTTTTTTTTTTACTTGAACTTTCCCCCCTTTTTTTATATATATTTTACCTAGCGAAATTTACGGTTTTTCATCATGGCAGGATATTATAGCTTAGGCCCTTACAGTTACTGGACAGGACTTACGTTCTCGCTCTTGACTATTGTTGGACTTTATATGCTCTTTACGGGTTCTGGAGAAGAATTCAATATTGGTAGATTACTTCAAGAAACTTCTCCTTTTGCTTGGGCGTTAATTGGTATGGCGCTTTGTATTGGTCTTTCAGTTACTGGAGCGGCATGGTAAAATAAAAGAACGCGTTTTGATAAATAGAGACTAAAACAAAAGAGTTTTTTTTTAGGGGTATCTTTATTACAGGTTCTGCACTTTTAGGTGGTGCTGTAAAGACTCCTCGTATTCAATCTAGAAATTTAATCTCCATCATTTTTTGTGAAGTTGTTGCCATTTATGGTGTCATTATGGCCATTGTCTATTCTTCAAAGTTAACTGATGTACCTCCCGAGAACATTTATTCTGATTCAAATTATTTCACTGGTATAAAAAAAAACCAAAAAAAAAAAAATACAAGTTGCTGATTATTTATTTTTTTTGTATGTAGGATTTGCTATCTTTTGGGGTGGTTTAACTGTTGGTGTTTGTAACTTGTTATGTGGTCTTTCCGTTGGTATTACTGGATCAAGTGCTGCGTTAGCTGATGCTCAAAACCCTGAACTTTTCGTAAAGGTTTTGGTTGTTGAGATTTTCGGGTCTGTTCTTGGTTTATTTGGTCTTATCGTTGGTTTGTTAACCGTAAGTATTTGTTATTGTTTTTTTTTTCGTACGGATGAATATTAATTTTATTTTCGTAGACTGGTAAAGCTGCCGACTTTCACTAAAAAAAAGGGAACAAGGTCGTACATTATATCATGCTTTTTTATATACTCGCAATAAAAAGAAAAGAAAAAGAGAGAAATATATCAGTTGTCAATTACAGTACATCATATTCTTTTTTATCATTAAAAAACCCCAGTGTATTTCTTTTTTTATGATATTCTATTATTTAGCTTCTATTATTTAGCTGGAGAGATCAATCAATCGTTTTTTTTTTGCATACAAAAAGATCTATTCGTGGTTTTAAAATAAAAAGGTACTCTTTCAAACAGTTGTCATAAACCTGAAAGTAAAATATCTTCATTATACACGCACACAAAGAGCGAAGAAGGTCCCATACAAAGAAACGATTAAATATAAATTTTTCTTTTTTCTTCCATTTTCTTTTCTACTTTTTTATTGTTTCTTTTTTATTAACTGTAAAACAAAAAAAAATGAAGTTTAAACTTTCTACTGCCATAAAATACATCTATATCGCAGCTGTGATTTATATCTTCTTTCGATGTTTGGAGACCATGTCCGAAGAATGCGAACCATTTATTGAACTCCATTTTATGTGCGTGTACAGCTACCTGTTAAAAAAAGCGTTTGATGTCTTTTGCAAGTATCTCCCGACCCCAGTTGGTAGACCGGTCGAAACCCTGTTTAAAGTGAAGAGCAGATACAGCTGGCTGGGGCTCTTTGTAATGTATATTGCTTTGGTACAAACAGAGTCTCACCGTTTAGGTGTAGCAATTTGTCAGTGTTACGCATATTATGGTATTCGAAAGCTGTATAGGCTGGTCGTTTCGTATGGTTTTCCCGCTCCTGAAACAGTTGTTATCACTGCTCGAATAGATCATGTTGCTGCTACTGCTGCTCCCACTCCTGCTATAGATGTTGTCACTCCTGTTATAGATGTTGCCACCGATACCGAGCCTGTTGCTACTGTAACTGTTGAACCTGTTGCTACTGTAAATACCGAACCTGCTACCGCAAATACCGAGCCTGTTGCTATTGTAGCAACCGAACCTGATGCTAGTGCTAGTGCTGCTAAACTGGTTGACAACAAGTCTGAATTAGATCTGGGCCCCAAATTCTGCCCAGACTCTCATTTTTCCAGGTCCATCACGATCCTCAACACATGGATAAAAAAGAACGGATTTAACGAGCTATCATGCATTCACCCTACTAACCTTCGCAACTTTTTTGAAATCGACTTCAAAAGGGTGTCAACCTCAATCCTGATTGAACTCTTTACATTTGACCGAAGTAGCCGATTGAAAGCTTTACTGCAGTGTGTCAATGAGACGACAGAAGAAGAAGAGTCGATAGAGCTGGCTACGGCAGTATCGCGGATGATGGTACAGAGCTTCGGGTTCCCAGGTGATACGGATACATACATGCATTCGTATTTCCAGTTTGTGGTGCCGATGCTGGCAAAGACTTTGCAGTCGTGCAGAGACTCGTTTGTGTGTGATTTCGTGTTGTATAATTTAGTGGAGTTTCCTACAGCGGATTTGTTTTTGAAAGATGATTTTTTGGAAGGTGGTGTGAATTGGTTGGTGGATAAGCAAGAGGTTGGGAGGGATATAGAAGAGTTTTTAAGTAATGCGATTATGCGGCCTACAAAAAAGCCGAAAATGTCCCTGCGAGGTGTATTAACGTATATCGCGTCCGGTATAAGAAGGTGGATGGGTTCACCAGACACGGAGTCTCCTTTTGTCAAGCTTTATACAGGCTGCGTGGGGAAGAAAATAAAAGAGATCAATACTGCTTTGGAAATTGAAATAAACAAAAGAATGGTGCCTCTGGTTGATTCACCAGTCTCTACGGGTGATGGCGGGAGTCCTACTTCTCTGCGGTTACGACAGGATAAGCGTCGTCGAGAGGACTTTGAGAAGCGAGATATGGGGTTTTATACTAATTTCAGCCCAGAGGATTTTGAAAAAATAAATACAGCACTTTTAAAAGCTGCGGAAGATGCAGGTAGTTCTTCAAGTCTCCAAGACAAGCTGAACATGAAAGCGATTAATGAATTTATGCCGAGTCATACGGACCCGGATGCAATCAACCGTATACCAAGTGAAAGCAAAGAAGATATGTTGAGCGATTACGATTTTCTAAACTACCGGCCTAACGTGCCCGAAAAGGGGGTCCCCGGAACAGACTTTGGGGTGTTTGAAGATGATGTGATGGATGTGAGACTGATAGATACGGAAATGAGGGAAAAGTTAAACAAGTTGTTTAAGAGCGAGTGGGTAGTGTGGTTGAACCAAGTACGTGAGTTGTCGGAAGAGGGGCGTACATCAAGTAAAACAACAGAGGTACTGCAACAAGTACGCGGTGCGTTTTTAGAGGTGATTGAGAATATGAAGAGGTACCAGGCGTACGTGACGCATTTTGAAAAGGAGTATGTGGTGCGTCAGCTTGTGAGGTTTGTCAAGATGTATAAGCATGAAATTAAGCGGGTGCGAAAGATGAATAGCGAGAAGATAAAGGAGAAGGGAAATAAGAGTAGAATATTGCTGTACTCGCTGAGAAATTTGACGGTGGCTTCGACGTGTAATGCGTGGAATTTAAAGTACGTGTTTGAAAGGTTTGTGGTGGGTGTGCCGCAGTTTTATGATAATGATGTGTACAAGGAGCGAATTGAAGATGTGTATAATTATATGTTCAAGTTGGGAAAAGAACGTATGGGGATTGAAGAACGGGACTTGAAACAGCGTTTAAAACGTTAGTGCACATTAAATTTCGATTTTGAAATAAATAGCCCTTTTTTTTTTGGTACCTGAATTTTTTTTTTTCGTTATAACCTTAAATCGATTACACGCCACTTATTTTACTCGGTATTATGGGGTTTTAACTAAACGATTTTTTGTGTTTTTACCAGTGTAAAACTATTATTTAAACTAGCACAACTGCAAAAAAAAAAAAAAATTTAGATTAAAAATGAACAAAGGGGGTAAATAGTTTTTTTGCAGGAGTTTTATTTTCAATTTTAGTTCAGGGAGATTTTTTTGCATACTTGTTGATCAAGGAGTTTTTTTACGCCAGAGACAGAAAAAAAAGGATGAAATTTATTATTTTATACAAATGTATAATTTTACATATATAGCTTTGTATGTTTTTGTGTGTGTGTAAATACAATCCTAACGAAAAGAGGGAATATTACAAAGGTTATACCTAAGGATTTGAAAAGGTAGTGGATGAGAAAGGATGACTAACAAAAGGGGAATTGGTAGTTGAAGAAAAGTTAATATCATTACTCATCAAAGGATGAACATTTCCTCCCCCTCCTCCTCCTATTAGACCTCCTAAGTGATGGTTATAACCTTGTTGCTGTTGCTGTTGAAACTGTTGTAGTTGAAACTGCTGCTGTTGTTGTTGTTGGTACGGTGCCTGTACTTGTTGAAGAGGTTGTTGGCGTTGTTGTTCGCCCCGATTGAGTTTTCCTTGAATACGTTTACAGTATGATGTGTTACGGATAGCTGGTAATAAAGGACGAATACAATCACCCAACTATAAAAAAAGATTAGTAACATACGTAATTTATCAACTTAAAAACGTTTTTTTTTTTTTACCTTTTGGTGTTGTGTTTCTTCGGCAAAATCCAATGCCGTTTGTACAACGTAATTAGCGTAGGAATCCTTTAAAAGCTTTTCTAATTGAGGTCTGTTCACCATCTCTTCAATCAAGTGACGACGGGTATCTTCTTCTGCAACACGAATACACTATAATATTTGTAAAAAATCAATATTCATCCCCCTTTTCAAAAAAAAACTCCCCTTATTGTGGGTGTGTGCATACCTTTTCCATTACATTCGAACTATATTTTTGTACAGATAAACCACCAATATGACCAATGAACTGTCTTATTAACTGGTCCGAGAAATGTGCATCGCCTAATTCTAGTACATATTGTACAACGTAATTACCATACGGGTCTTGAACCAAAGTTAAAGCGTGACGAATAATTTCATTGACAAGTTGTTTCTAAAAAGAAAAAAATTTAGACTCTTTTAATTTAGTGCGTGCGTGTGTGTGTATATGTTTTTACCTTTTGACTTTCTGCAGAAAAATCAATACATCTTTGCAAGACACAACAACCATGACGATGAGTTGCAACTTCTATACAGTTTTCACTTACAGCATCGTATATGAATTGTTTATCTGTACTTGATAAACGATGCAAACATTTCTGTATGACATGATTACCATTTATATCTTTGATTAAAGTGACTACATTTGGTGATAATGCTTGAATTATCTTTTCAATCTACACCAAAAAAAGGGATGAGTAAATAAAGAAATAAACAAAAAGCTTTTGTTTTTTACCTGTTCAGGAAGAGTCAAGAATTCAATCATTCTCTGTACCGCTCTTGTACCGTGCATATTTAAAGATATTGTGATAACAGCGTTTGCAACTTGTTCAACAATCATGGTCCTTTGTGTATCTGTACAATATTCCATTAATTTTTGACACAAATAATTACCAAAAGGATCTGAGAAGCAAAAAAGTTAGAAAATGTACATATTAAAATATATATATATATATGTTTTTTGTTACCTGTCATTAATTCGACAAAATGAGGGTATATTTGAACAAATATAATATCTCTTTGATCTGGTTTTTGTTCTTCTAGTTTCTTTTGAAAGAACCTACATCCGTATTGATCTTTACATAACGAGTAAATTTCTTCAACTACGTCTTCTAATTTAATTGAAGCAAATCGATCTTGTTCTGCGTTGTTGTTGTTGTTGTTGTTGTTATTTGAACTTGTATTCATGGTGGTAGCAGAACTTGTTCTTCTTAATTGGTTGATAGAGTTCTTTCGACTGGTGGTAGGAGAAGGAGGTCGACTGGTACTGGGTTGGATTTGTCGCATCAGGTGTGAGACAAGTAAAGGATTCATGGTGGTTGCAATGGAGGGGGAAAGTAAAGGAGCTGAACTCATATTAAACGTGTTTGTTGTTGTTGTGGTTGACGATTGACTATTATATATAGTTAAATTACTATTATTGTTGTTGTTACTGAATAATGAGTTTTGTCTACTACCAGTAGTAGTAGTAGGACTAGGACTAGGTTGATCCATAAAATCATCAAATGTGTTATTGTTGCTGTTATCATATCTTCTTGATAATCTTATGCCGGCATCTAGACTACCCATGCGTCTAGCGGATGAAAGATCCGGGTTGGAGTACGATGGCGTCAATCGATTGATATCTAGTCTCTTTGAGGCGAAATCAACAGAGAATTTACGATATTGTTGTTGTGATTGAATGAATTGTTGTTGCTGTATATTTTGTTGTTGTTGTTGAACGTGTTGATGCTGTTGCTGTTGTTGTTGTACGTGTTGCTGTTGTTGTTGTTGTTGTACATGTTGTTGTTGTTGATGTTGTTGCTGCTGTACGTGTTGTTGTTGTTGTTGTTGTTGCATTACAAACATGTTTTGATCTCTTGATGGTTGTTGTTGTTGTTGTTGTTCAGTGGTCAAGTTCTGCATATAACCATGCCAGTCAGGATAGTTATTATTATTGTTAGCCATGTATGATGTACTCTATTTTTGGTTTATATGTACATAAATAAATTGTGTGTGTAATGTGTGTGTGTGTATATATACATATATACTATAAAAAAACATACCAGGTTAGGATAACTTTCACGACGTGATAATTGTTGATGACCATCTTGAGGATACCTCATAAACAAGTTATTCGATGGCGTATACTCTTGTTGGATAGCTAAATACATAAAATGGGGTTTAAAAAAAAGGAACTTTTTATAGATAAGTGCCGCTCACACAACTTACAAAACGAGTTATTACGAAACAAGTGCCTGTCCGTAGATTGAGGAGTAAATGCTGTATTATCAGGGAATATACCACGGAATGATTTTGTAGCATTATTTGAAGCACTCCTATAAAGAGTTACACACACAAAAGTCAATTTGACATCCCCTTGTTATGATTATCTCTTCTTACACCCCTTCTTTCCCCTTACTCGTGTTTTTCTTTCTCTCCCTTATTTTTTCTTCAACCCCCTTAATTTTATTATAACTTACGTGTCTAATATAGTGTCCATTGGGTGTTGATCCGATATAGTCAAACTATTAATGGTTGCTATTTGATCATCAATATCTTGGTCAGTCATACTATAAGAGGCATAAGGTTGCTCTTCTTCTTTAGAAGGTATCATTGTTTGACTATTATTAAAACTGTTGCTTTCCATAATCTATAATAAAAAAAAGAGAGAGTAAAGAAGAGAAAAGAAAGAGAAGAAGAAGAAAAGAAGAAGAGAAAGGGGGAGCTAAATACGCTTTTAATGCAAAAAAAAAAAAAAAAAAAAAAAAGGCAAAACGCGGTGATTAAACAAAATCACTGCAAAAATAAGTGTCGTGACGTCTCAGTAGTAAGAAACATTAGTTTCTCTTTTTTTTTTCTTCTTTTTTTTTCTTTCTTGTATTCTTTTAAACTTATTATGTCAAGTTATTTGGACTCTAGAACAACTTCGAATACAAATTCCTTCTTGTATCAAGCTCAACCACCTTCTTCACCTATTACAAGTAACAACAATACACATACTCAACAACAACCACAACCACAACAACAACCTCAACAGCAGCAGCAACAACAACAACAACAGCAGCAGCAAGAAGAAATTTATTTTAATAATGATCATAATATAGTTGTAGACTATTTGGTTTCACCTAAACCCTCTACTAGTCGTATTACACAAAGTGATAATGCAGAAGGAGCTAATATTTTAAACAAACGTCGTTCTTCCTCTTCTTCCTCTTCTACTAGCAGCAGTAATTCGTTGACTTTAAAACCTATTAAGCTTGCAACTGATATTAATAATAGTAAAGAGCATGTATTAAAAAGAGATCCTTTTCAATTAAAACCAACAAATAATATCCCATCTGCAAGTAATCCTTTAGTCATCACACCTAAAACGATGAAATTTGAAAAGAAGAAGAGCAATAAACTCTATAGAAAAGAAAAGTTGAGAGAGGCTAAGAATGAGTATGAGGAAAGGATTGAAGAGTACTTTCAACAATTAACTATTGGATGCCAACAACTTGAATGTCGAAATAAATTTTGTGCTTCTGGTCGAGGTATATATATATAATAATTTAAAAATGTTTGTAGCTAATATATTTTTATATTAGGTGGTATTTTAAGCTTACAACCTCAAGCTGCACTGATCATGTCTATTCAACTCGCTTCTATGCCTGGTTCTAGATTATGCGTAGTGAATGGTGAAAAACATTCGTACGTTTCTAAAGCCAGTGTAACACACAAGAAGAAGGAGAAGGAGGAGGATAGTCAGGAACAACAAACAAAACCATTTTTGCAATCACTTTTTACATCGACACCATTTATGGGACTACTTAATAAAGGAGCAGCAGAGCAAGAAAGTAGTAGTAAATCAGTCGAGTCGACGGTTCCTTGTACCAAAGACAACAAAGACAACGACGATGGTCATTGGAGTACAGATTTTTGGAAATTGTTTAGTCATTTTAGTAATACACATGGAGTAAAAGAACAAGAACAAGAACAAGAACAAGTATCCGATGAAGGATATTATCAAATAGATCATGATGAACGTATGTCTGATTCTTGCAGTGAAGATAGTGAAGGCATGCTTTTAGCGATTCCTCCTATTGCAGTTAATTTAGATCACGCAGTGGAATACTTGCATCGTGCGATTGTAACTCAATCGATATCCGAAGAAAAAATGGATACGTGGTGCCGATCCATCTTTCAAAGCTGGGAAGGTATTGGCAACAGTTTTCTGTGCTCGAATAAGATGGATATCAATTTAGATGAGCTGACGAGGTTTTATCAGTTGGTGATACATCAAGACCGAAAAACCAAAAACGTGCGTCAAGTTAGAATTATGGAGACTGTTTGTGATAGCTTTGAAACTTTGTTAGATCGCATGTGTTTGAATGTTGAGGGTGTCACTGATATGGACGATACAAGTCATGTACGCATGATGAATGAGTGGTGTCGATCAATCATGGCGGTAATTCAGTGGATTATTTGTTGTAAGGAAAACAAGTATAAAGAAGAACATCAAGATGGGTTAGCGGCCCTCGTAGCGAAATTAGATGATATATCTACAAGTCAGAAAAGAACTGCATCGATTGCTTCGACAAGTCAGATTATTTTAATGCAAAAGTTGATTCAGGTGCTTAGTAAAGTAGCGCAAAAGAAGGATTCGGTGATTAGAAAGAAGCTGTTGAATGTGTTGGCGTGTTTGGATGCGGATAGAATGAATTATTTGGTGCAGGATTTACATCAGTACCTTTTAGATCATTACCATACGGGTCCTTATAAACATGGTTTAGAAGATACGGTCATTATGACGTTAAAATGCCTGGAACTTTTATGTAAGACAATATTATTTTTTTTTCCTTTAAATTATTGTCAGCTAATATATCTTTCCTTAGATCAAGGAAATATGAAAGTACCAACGAGTCCAATTATTCCAGCAAGTTCATTTTACAGCGACTCAATTTGTAAAAAACTAAACATTAAAAACGAGTACCGTATTTGGAAACGTGTGTTACTGTACGGAGAGGGTCGACACTCGACGTTAATTACTCGTCAAGGAGAAACGGAGTATCAACGTCGATCCCGTTTATTTATGACCACAACATCTAATTCGACGATGTTGGCTTACCCCTTTGAAAACGAGTACCAATTCTCTTGGTTCACTTACCCGTTCTTACTATCCCCTTCTATTAAACGAAAGATTGTGTTGATTGATGCCATGTCACAAATGTCTTTAGAGTACGAAGACGCGTGTGTCAACCATACACTGGTGGTCCATGCACAAAAGCTGTTATCAGAAGCACCGCGTATGCTGAAAAATTTAGAGACCAACCTTCGAAGTGCCACTTGCCCCTATCTTTTACTGGAGATCAGACGCGAGTATTTTATTGCGGATACGTTTAGTCAGATGTCGCGTAAGTGGTGCGATTTGAAAAAACCGTTAAAGGTCAAGTTTATCCAAGGTGGTGAGGAAGGGATGGATCAAGGTGGTGTACAGAAGGAGTTCTTTGGCGTGCTTTTTGAAAAGTTGGTTTCGGCGGAAGTTGGGTTGTTCTCGCAAGATGAGAGTACGCACCTGTGTTGGATTCGGTCCGTCATGGATCAGGATCGAAGGGCGTATGAGATGGTGGGTGTCATGACGGGACTGTCGATCTATAACGGTGTGATCATGAACCTTCAGCTCCCGCAAGTGCTTTGGAAGGTACTGGTGATCCCGAACGAGTCGTTGATTGATGCGATGGCGCAAAGACAGTTGCTGTTTACGTTGGAAGATCTTGAAGAAGGGTGGCCTGCGTTAGGTAGTGGGCTTCGTCAGTTATTGAATTGGTCCGATGGCGAAGTAGAAGATGTATTTTGTCGCGATTATGAAATCTCGATGGATGTGTTTGGGCAAGGCGTGGTGACGATTTCTTTAATGCCCAATAAGGAGGATCCCGTGGTACCAGTGACAAATGCAAATCGAGAACAGTATGTAAAGGATTATTGTACGTATTTTATGTACACGGCGCAAAAGGAACAGATTTTTGCGTTGCGACGTGGGATGTGGAGCGTCATTGGGAGTAGAGCGCTGAGTTTGTGTACGTATGAAGAGCTGGAGATGGTGGCGTGTGGGCTTCGACAGGGTCCGGATTCAGTGGAGTTGGATTTGGCGGAACTGGAGGCTGTAGCAGAGTATGATGATGGATACAACGTAGAGCATCCTACAATAAGGTAAAAAAAAGGGAGAGATAAAAAAAAGTAACTTTTGTACTGATATATTATAATAATTAGACAATTTTGGTCGGTGGTTCATCATGATTTAAGTAAGGAACAAAAGAAACAATTACTGCTTTTTGTTACGGCAAGTGATCGTGTACCGGTGGGCGGCTTAAAGGAACTATCGTTTTATATCCAGAGAAATGGACCGGATAGTGATAGGTTGCCTACGGCTTTGACGTGCTTTAGTAGACTGTTGTTACCGGAATATTCAAACAGACAGAAACTCAAAGATAGATTAATCACGGCGATTGAAAATACCAAAGGTTTTGGACTTGTATAGAAGAGAGAGAGACTTTCATATACTGTTTTTTTTTTGGGGAAAAAAGAACATTTACATATACGCATTTATATTTTAGCATTTATTTTTTATTTTTTAAAATAAAAAAACATTTTTTGTAGCCGTGGTTAAAAAACCATGTTGCACTACAGAGAAAAAAAAAGAAACTCTGTAAAAGAATGGTTACTTGTAAGAAATTGGATATAAAGAAAATTTCTATTAAATATATACTAAGCGTACTTGTCTACATCTGTGTTTTTAAAACTGGAAAGAATATCTTTATTACTTCTAATAGTTACATCATACGAATAATTGTTTTTGTTTGTAAAAAGTGATGATTTATATTTGAGCAGAGTAGTACACCAGCAGAGGACATGTTTTTTAAGCTCGACTCAAATGTACGAAGTAAGGGTATAGTTGCTATTTAAGATAACATCGTTTACTTTCCACTGTGTTCTATTTTAGTTAGTATTTTTGGTTAATATTTCTTACATCTGACTTGTGACAACTTTTTTTTTTCTATTTTATCTTTGATGAACATATATCATCCTTCTTTCTTTTTTCTTTTCCTCTTTTCTTTTTGTATCTTCAAGTAAAAGTAAAAATGACAAACTATAGCTTACGCTCATGGAACGAAGTACCAGCCGAGTTAGTACAATATATACTGCAAGAAGTAAATGATAGAAAAGCTATTTTCGAATGTCAACGTGTCTGTAAGTCGTGGAAAGGGTCAGCAGAACGAGTTGCCTATCAGACTATCAAAATTCCAAATTACAATTTACAACTAAGAAAGCTCCTCGACACTGTAAAAGAATCCAGACACTTGGGAAAATATGTAACCCATATTGATTTCAGTTTCGAAAGTCGTTATCCCCGAAGGTATTGGGATCAAAAAGATTACTTTAAACAACTGTCGGACTATTGTCCCAACGTAAAAGCTATAAAATCAAAACCTCCGTGTTACTGGTTATGGAAGGAATTGCGCGAACAAAAATACAGGTGGGAGAATCTACAGGAAATTCCAAGGCCTTTCGACACTGAGGATATGTATGCGTATTCAAGAACTGCTCGCGTATTTCACAATACACTCAGCAACCTTACGCTCGAGCTACGTGAGGTAGATGGTATATCGTTTTTCTTATTCAGAAACTCGGTCACAGCTTTAATATCAGACTTATCAACATTTACGCGTTTAAAGCATTTGGAGATAAAAAAACCTAACGGTTTAAGACTTGAAGAAGTAGATGTATTACTCGACTCTTGCCCGAATCTTATTAGTCTCGCAGTTCATAGAAGAAATTCACTAATGATGAACAATGCACCTCGTATAACTGATACAGAAAACAGTTCTCTTGGAATATTAGATAAGATCAATACTTTTAAACCAAAGATAAATCTAAGAAAATTTGATTTTACTTTTACAACAGACGGCGGGGACGAAACATTGGAGTACATAACGCACGCTATGCCTAATATACACACACTTCACCTCAACATGAACTTTCACAAAACAGATGTGGTTTGCGGCAGTCCTGTTATAGTATCATTTCTTGTGTACGCTCTCAACAGAAAGACCATCGATGTAAAATATCTTGTTTGTGAAGATATAGCCTCGTTATTGCTTCCGTTTTGGCAATCTAAATCATACAAAGCAGCGAATAAGACGGAAGTATCGTTAGCCATAAAAGAATATGGTAATTCTATTGACAGACCTTCCCACAACAAACCTTACATTAGTATGTCTAGTAGACGCGAAGTAACTGCATCATATAGCACATTTGATGAGACTCGTTTATATGTCAAACTAATAAAAAACATTGGACTCTTTTTGACTAACTTGAGAATCGAGCCTGAATCTTTGACTTACTACATGGAGATATCAGGAGCTATGAAACCAGGGGAACTGTTGGATTGTATATTTGAATATTGTCCTTTGTTGAAAAAACTGGAAGGCTCTTTTCATACTCTACAATCGTATGAACCCCATGTATCGACACATACCTCAATGGAAGAGCTTGTCTTGTGGTTTACTGAAGTCCATCCCTCCGTATTAAAACGGTTTTCTGTTCAATTACCAAATTTGAAAAGAATATCGTTCTTATCGAGTGCATTTACCAAATATAATGGAAAGTACGTACATAGGAAAAAACTACAAGTAAACATGCCGAATACTACATTTGACACATTTTACGTCGAGAGAGCAGCTACCTCCAATCACTATTACAATGATATGTTTTTAAAGCACTCGAATGAAAATGGGGCTAGATATTTTTACACTGATTTCGAGTCTGATATTAATATCTCATCCGTGTCTTCGCGTAAGGAATATCAAGATAAAATGACTAGCAAGACCACATATTTTTTAAATCTTCGTTGTAAAGCTTTTCGTGAAGTGATCGTTCGCTTTGATACAAAAATAATAAAGTTTTTAGCTTAAATAAAAAAAAGTACAATTTATATTATAAATAAAAGAACAATATGCGATAAAACTCTTTACGTTTCACTGTACCTTTTTAAGGGCACTCTAATGCATAAAAAGAAAACTGGCGCTTGCCTATTTTCTTTTGACATTTCGACCGTTACACTGAGAGTGAAACTGCTTGCAAACAAGGTCACATTTTCTAGAAAAAAAAAAATATTACGCATAAATTGGGGACCCTGACAGTAAAAAAAAAAAAGTTTTCTTTCCTTTATTCATTATGTTTCGTTTAGCTAGATTAACTACGCAGACTTTAAAGACACCAGTCTTTCGTAAAGCAGCCTTCACCCATGCCAAAGTATGTATTGCACCTACTTTAAACTGGCGACAAAACTTTTCACAAAGCAGTTTCATCAAATCCAACGTTCCTCCTACTGATACCAACAAGAACCAAGAAGAAGAGGAGGAGGAAGACGAACTTGAAGAAATTAACCCAAGTGATTATCCTGAACTTTACCCTGAAGAGCCTGATCAAGACCAAGCAGAAATTGATAAGGATTGGTTTGTTGATCCTGAATACTCAGATGAAAAGACATTATCAGAGACAGATTTCATTCCTTTATGGCAACGTCAAGCTGTAGGTGATCATTTAGAGGATCGATTAGCTCTTCAACAAGTGTCAAAGGAGTTGATGGAGTCTGGAAAGTTAACTGCAGAAACAATTACGGATTTATTAGTAGAGAGTAAAATGGAAAATGTTATTGTAATTGATGTTAGAGAAAAGTGTGATTGGGCTGATTATATGATTGTTGCTTCAAGTGGAAAAGGTGATAAATATTTGAGTGGTGTAGCTGAACATGTTGGTGGTGTGGTAAGATATATACATATAAATAACCTGCACTTCAAAAAAAAAAAAGAAGCTTACGAATGTCAATTTTTTTTTATAGGTCAAGAAGGCTATTAGCGCAAACCCTGATACATTAAAAGCACAACCTTCTCCACATATCGAAGGAAGAAATGATAAGTCTGGATGGTTATTAATTGATCTGGGTCGTATCATTGTACATTTATTCACACCCGAAGTGAGAGAACGTTATGATTTAGAGGGTTTATGGAAATCTGTTTCAACTGATCCTTCTGAACCTATGGCCTTTGAAGAAGAACAAGAGAAATAAACTCTTGTTCTTTTCTCTCTTTCCTTGTAATATATTTTAGATTTTTTTCCTCAATAAAAAAAGATGTATGTGATGTCACACAAATACCTTATAAGAGACTCTGTTTTTTTTCTTTTCTTTTTTCTTTTTTTTTCTTATTCTTTAAAACAAATATGTCTACAAGTTGTGAATGGAGTATACTCGAGAAACTTTTATTAACTCAAGCTGTTTACAAGTATGGAGAAAACATGTGGTTTCAAGTCGCTCGTGTCTTGAAACAACACGGTTTGATTCAACCTCAACAACGTCAATCTGACTTTTTCAGTCAAAAGGTATACAGGTTTCTTTTTTTTAGTTGGTAACAAAACTCATCATTTCCTTTTAGAATTGTCAATTCCAATATTATTTACTAGTTGAGAATCTAGAAGCTGAAAAGTAAGTAAAACACATTGGAGAAAGGAAAAGAACTCCCCCAAATTTTTGACAAGTTTTATAGACAAGTCTATCGAAACAATGATTTAAAGAATGATATGCCCGTAGTGGTTAGAATTGCAAGACAATTGTATTTACAACGCATTGATGAGGTGAAGGAAAGCTTAAGAAAGGACGAAGAAAGTTTCGGACAACTTGCTGAAGAAATTGAATCGATAAAGTCTGGAAAATGGGATCAAACACTGTCGGCTGATGGTAATGATAAAACTCACGATGATACCGGTTTACCTTCAGAAGACGACGAGATAGTATGTGACGAACCCAAAGAAACAAATTCTTTAGATAGTACCGGCGCTAATGAGACTACAAGTAACCCCACGAGTGAAAATAAGATTGTTGAAAGCGTTGCTCAGTTAGAAAACCGTATGAAACGCACATCGAGCGAAACAGTCCTTGAAACCGGTAATAGTTTAAAGAGATGTCGACTGGAAGAAACTAGTTCTGAATCAAGCGAGGATCAAGTTATCTCAACTGCTATTTCAGATGGCAATACTCCTAAAGTAGATTCCAGTACTATATCTTCGCCAGACGTAGTAGCTTCCTCAGAAAAGACGATGCAAGATAAGGAGTTACAGACTATGCATACAGATACGCCAAACCTTCAAGAAAGTAATATATCACCTATTACTTTCTCGAAAAGCTTTCCTAATCCACCTCAGTTAAATAATATTATACCAATTGTCGATCCAGTTACTACTGATACAGTGCCTGTAACGGATACGACACCCAGTTCCCCAGAAGCTGCCAATAACTTTACAATGGTAACTGAAGCTATTCATATGATTCACATGTCTAACCGAGTTACAATGGCCACAGAACCTACTAAAAGATTTGAGACAATGACAGAGCGTGAAACTGTCGGGATCGGTGCGGAAACAAAAGATACCAACCAAGATACAGTATCTCGAAAGATGGAAATCGAAATCATCAACAATACTAAGGATCAAGTCTCGCCAATGGAAGAAATCGTTAAAGATAGTACAGAGAAAACATTGACCAACGAAAAGTTACCAAAAATTATTATACCAGAAACTTCTTCCTCTTCATATCCACGAACTTATTATGATCAATCTGGTAAATACGCGTAAAAAAAGCGAATAAAATATTTTTGTTGTTGGTTACTAACATGTTTATTAAAAGCTTCACCAATATCCAAAATAAATATGATGACTCCAGACGATGAATATTATACAGGAAGCGAAACGGCTACACCAACATCCACATCAGCAATGGAAAAAAGAAGATCAAATCCAAATCACACCAATGATCAAAGACAAAAAGCATGGCAAAAGAATATAAATTTATTATGGCAAGAAATTGCTAACCATAAGAATGGAACTATGTTTATGAATCCAATTAAGAAATCTTATGCTCCTCTCTATGATAAAGTTGTTAAACAACCATTGTATTTAAAAACAATCAAGAATAGAGTTCGAGATGGTGTAAGTTTTAAATTTTCTCTATCTTTCTCTCTTTTTATTGATTTTTTTTTTCTAGATTGTTAAAACTACGGCAGAATTTGAAAGAGATGTAGTATTAATGTTGACAAATTCACTCATGTATAACAAGGAGGGTACTGAAATGTATCTTATGGCCTTAGAAATGTTGGATGATGTAAGGGAGCAGATTAGACTGTTCAAGTCTGCTGACGGATACTCGGTTTCTTTGTGGGAGAATGACAGTCAACAATAATAGTAATAAAAAAAAAGCATGTCTGCTGAACCATATCGTATGAAATTGCATGAAATATCAAAAAGTAAAAAAGGGATTTTTTTTTATACGCGTTCTTTTTACGCGTCCAGAAAAAAGCATAAAAATGATTAACTAACGAATTGCTGTGTAATTACATCATGATGATTAAGTACAAACATTTATCACACGAATAAATAGACCCCCCCCCCTATTCTATCATTTTTTACACTTCTTTTACTTGCTTTTACTCTGTACTTTTGCTTTTTGTTATGTTTTATACCCAAGCCTATACAGTTCTTTAGAGCAACTGTCGTGCATAAAAGGTACGTGGAAAAAGTAATATGTCACACTTTTTTTTTCTGAACGTGTAAATAGACTGTATATCACGTTTTCGTATCTGCCAGAAGACTCACGAAAACTGCGGTTTCCTAATAAGACATTTTAAAGTCTCTAAGAAGACATCTTCACGAAGCAGAGGCTCACTGAGTTACTGGACTCTTACAAATCGCTCACATAAGAAATCACTGCAGTTATAATAAATAAAAGATTTTTTCCTCATGATAATAATATAACATGTCTTGTCAAATCGTTTTCTCTACTTATTCTAGATAATCATTTTTAGAAAGAAATGTACTTGTACATTTTAACAGATATGTTTGTGATGCTGTCTTTCCCAGTTTGCTTGATTTGAAGAATTTGAGAGAAGCTATCAAGAAGATTCAGACGGGTACTTCCAGCCAAGAATAATAACTACTGGGAAGAGAGAAAGCATGGTTTATCACAATAGACTTTTAATATAAAAGTATTGTCTTTTACGAGATAAAGTATTGATTAACCAAACAATTATTTTCACTTTTCTGGTCCAGGCCTAGTTTTTTTTTCTTCTTCTTCTTTTGGAAGATTCTTTCTCGGCTGTGTATAGATACGTTGATAAAGCTCTTTGAAGAAGAAGAAAATATCGATTATAATAAGATAGCGTTCTTTTACAGGAAAGCATGAATGTTGGATTAGAATGTCAGTTTTAAAATGTGACCGGGTTATTTTTTTGCTATAAAGTTGGATTTCATGTCGGTTGCAACTGACGCGTTTTTTTTTACATAATAATTATATATAAAAAAAGCCATGGAGCTGCCTAATGTAGATCCGCCTCCTAAAAAAACTGTCGAGGCAATACCAAGAGGTATTATATTGTTAGACCTTTTTTTTTTTAATTTGAGAATAACCAGTTTTTCTTCTTCTTCTAACTATATAATTTTTTTTTTTCTAAAAAAGATGAATCAACAAGGAAAAAGATTACTGATATTATAGATCATCAGTTCGATTTGGAAATTTACTTGAAGCAAAAAGAAGTAGCAACTATTCGACAAGAAATTGCTAAAGCAGAAAGTATACTTCAAGATTTGAAAGCAGCAGTTGAAAATGGTATAAAACATATACAACTTTTTTTTTAAAAAAAAAAGAAAAAGCCAACCGTTTTTTTCTACTTATAGAATCGTTAGCAGCATCGATGCCAGAAGCAGTTCATTATACCCGAAGATCAGCTTTATATTATAACGGAGGTTCACAAGCTTTATTAAGCAATGCACCGCCTACAGCCCTTAAAAAAAGAACTTATAGAGGACCCGAAAAGAATCAATTATTTGGTAGAAGACATGACGGTGTTTATGTTAGGTACTTTTTTTTTAAGAGTTTTTACAGCAGCAAAAAAAACTAACAGGAATATTTGTATAGACTGGCCTGTCCTGTTTGTCACCGCGATGATTTTGCGAACCAACAAGGATTTTTGAATCATTGTAGATTATCACATAATTTAGAATTTGGACCGTACGAACAAATCATGTTACAATGTGGTACGCCCGTCGACGAATCTGAAGTTCCGTTAGATAATCCAGCGAGGTCAAGGCCAATGGGTATGATTCCCGCTGCTGCAAGGTAAATAATCGGTTTACATGTTTAGAAAAAAAAAATTATACTAAAAAAATTTCCATGGTTGCGGTTTTTTTTTTAGACCTCCTCAAAAGAAAATAGAGAGGGTAAAATAATTAAATTACGATTAGATGTATTCAATAGCTAATTCTCTTGTTGTAGCCTTCAATTAAAGTATTTGAAGAAGATGTGGATATGGAATTGGAAAACGAAAGAAGACAATCAACAGAATCAGAAAATGCATCTAATATACCCAAACCTGATGCTGTTAAAACATCTGAAACGATAAAACCTACTGATCAAACTGCTGTCTCAACGTCTGACAAATCTTCGAAATTATTACCGGAAAAAGAGACGGAGCCACCAGCTACAAATGATAATGCAACCGCTGAACCAAAACCCGATGATAGCAACACAGTAGAAGAGAAACCAAGTACACCTAAAATAGAATCGTTTGCGGCTGCAATGTCTTCGACAAACTCTGCTGACGTTGGATCTCGGTTCTATATTAAAAGACGTATTATTGTGGGTAATGTCAGTAAATATATTGCACCAGGTAAAATTACTACTGATACTATTACTACTATTACAGAAGAAAAAATGAATTATACTTACAAAAAATATTTAGATCGTCGAGATCCACTTTTAAAACAATTTACACATAAATGGATGATTTACGTTGTAGAGCCACCTCAATCGAAACAAGAAGTCTCAGCATTCATTACATGTGTTCGATTTCATTTGCATCCTAGTTATAAACCAAACGATGTGATTGATGTAACGGAGGCACCATTTAAGTTAACACGATTAGGTTGGGGGGAATTTCCTATCCGTATTCAATTATTCTTTGTAGATAAAAAACGAAACAAGACTGTAGACCTTATTCATCATTTGAAATTGGATGACTCTCATTCGGGGAAACAGTTACTGGGAAGTGAACGAAGTATTGAAATTGAATTGGATCGTAATACCGATTTTAAGGATACAAGTTCTGTACCAACTTCTTTACCAGTAATACAACAACCGCAACAACAGGATATTGAACCACCTGCTGCGATGGCTGTCAGGCAAAAAATGAGTCTTTTAGGTGGTATTTTGAAAGAATGTGTGAGAAAATTACCTATTGTTCGAGCTGGTAAAATTTTGTAAACTATAATATTAAGGCAAAATATTAAGTTTTTTTTTTTTTTTTTTTTTTGAAATTAGGCTCTCACGGTACAGTACTGCCTTACAGTTATGCGATAAGTTCGCAGGTGTTTTTTAAATGGTCGGTGGGTAAAAGAAAGGCATTAGAATGGCATAGAGCAAGATTACTGCGTTTGGAAACACAAAAGAGGGCGTTTGAAGTCAATGATAACGTATTAAGGCTAGCTGCTGAAGCGTTAACGACTAAAGATGTTGTACTGTGGTGCGTTAAAAACAAGCATACGCCGGTCAAATCCGATACAATTGAGGATGTAATAGACTCTAATTTAGCGCCTGGGTATTGTAAATTTTGTGGTAGTGTACGTGACGGACACGACGAAACAATTGATGATAATTGTCCAAGAAGACCAAAAGGTTGGAACAGTAGAAAGCGTAATGGCGGTATTAATAGTACGACAAGTGCCACTAAATTACTTGATACACTGGAACAAGGTTGGGAAGAAGTGAAAGATTCAGGTAAAGAAGATTATATAGTGGTGGGAGAATAATACGCTAATTTTTTTTGTTTTGTGTAGATGATGATATGGACATAGATATAGATATGGATGAAGCGTCAAAACCAAACACGTCAAAGGAGGATGTGACACGTCGAAACGATATTTCGGAAAGGGTTAAAGAATTAACCATTAATGCAAATACAATGGATGTAGCCAACGAAAGATCGTTAGATTGGATTTGGTCCGTGGTAGGTCAGTTACGATTAAAAAGCGTTATTGCTAATGATATGTTGCTGGCTAAAGACGGTAATTTACAAGGTCCTACATCTGATTTCGATTTATCTTCTGCTATGAGTCAAAGACTAGTTGTAGGAAATATTATGACACAGGTAAAAAAAAAAAAAATTAGTACGCATAAAAAAATATGTGGTTTTTAATATGTATTGTAGGCGACGCGAGTATTTCTAAAGAAATTAGTAAATAACACTGTAAATATATGTCGTAAAGAAGAAGAAGGGTCTGCAGATAAATCTACAAAAATGATGGTACCGTATCATGTTTATCAAGCAGCGCAACAAACTGAGGAACTGGACTTCTTGACAAATCAATACATGGGACCCGAAGGCCCAAATAATCCCCAGGAAAAAACACCCAATTAGTATTTTTTTTTAAAAAAAAGCACAAATATTTATTTTATAGACATTCCAACACAATAATAATATTCACCCTCTCTCACTCTCTCTCTCTCTCTTTCTCTCATTAATAAAAATGTATATACATATATTCAAATAATACTTTATATATATATGGATTAGGTTGATGCAGAAGGTGTGAATGAAGAAGGAAGCCTTTTGCGATTATCTGTATTTGATAAGGAATATTGCATTTTTCTTGCAGCGGCTTTTCCTATAGCATGTAGTTGATTATAATTAGTGTCCCATGATATTGGATAGTCCTTGTTTACGTTAGTTTTAGATGTATCTTCTTGTTCTTCACTTGTCTTTTGATATCCTTTCCATTCTTCAGTACTAAAACGATTTTTATTTGTTTGCTCTTCTTGTGGTGTCGAAGGAGTAGATAAATCGATTGTTCTTGGGCTGTTTTGTTGTTGTGGTGGTACAGGGTATCCTTTCCAAACTTCTTCTTCTTCTTCATCGTCTTCTTTATTAGGGTATCCTTTCCATATTTCATCATCGTCGTCATCTTCTTCTTCCATTGTTCGTTCTCTTATAGGATAACCTTTCCATTCATCTTCGTCTTCTTCAGACTTGCTAAGTTCAGTTACGATAATGATACCATCATCTGTCGAAGCATAATTTTTGGGGATGAATTCAGGGGCAGTGGGTGAAAGACAAGGCTTGGTTACCGGTTTATTCACGGTCTCGACTAAATTATCCATTGTTGATTTTCGTTTTGTGACACACTCTGTGCTAGTAGTAGGTCTGTCTACAATAACTAGATCAGTCATGGTATTTGGTTCTTCTTCAATAATTATATCAGTTTCATTATCATCGTCTTCTATTACTGATTCGTCTGTATTTTGTATTGTTGTATCGAGTGATTTCGGCACGCTGCTAGAGACATGTTGGTTGTCATCCTTTGTTGATGATGAAGAATCAGGTGCCACTATCACTAAATCGTCGACAATATTCTGACACACATCTATTTCAGTTGGAAGAATCTTTTGTACTTCAACTACAAGAGGTTGATTTTGATCGGGATCTTCTTCAGTTTCATGATGAGGGTGATGGTGACGGAAAAAATACCAATATAAATCATATTCTTCTTCTGGTTCTAGTTCGATCTCACCTACGGCTAAGGGTTCTACTTGTAAACTTTCGTGATGCAGCTGAGACCTATTTAAATAAGCACGTGAAACAAGCCAATGATACAGACTAGGGTTACTGTGTAATTTATCCAACTCTGTACAAGCAGAGACAGATAGTTTTAACCCCGTACTGGATCTCTTGCTGGTGGATAACCTTTTATTGTTAGCGGGTGGTTCTAATTCAACTGGATCGATCTTTAAATGTTGTTGACAAAATTCTAAAACGTGAATAACAGAAACAAATGATTTTTTACCGGCTTCAGATAGTACGAGGGCGGTTTGTTTGTTGGGACTAATTACAGCAGAATGTGTGTGAATTAAGTTTCGAATAATGGTAAGGTGTGCATGCATAAACGGGACTGCAATCATTTGTGACTTAAGAGCGGATGCGTTTAAGAAGCGAGCAGTGTGTAACCATATATGGTGATGGTACGCTTCGTAATTATTGCTGGGCGATAAAATAACAGCGAGCTCTTTGTAGGTGGTTAATAGTTTAGAGGGGCACTGAGACCACAGTGTTTCAAGTCTTCGGACTTCTGGCATTTGTAAACAGGTTAGGATGGCTGTGCAACCTGAAAAATCACGATAGACATGTAATAAAATATAGGCGATTTGAATTAATTGAGTAATCATGTTATTACAATTGTTGAGACTTTTCCGCTTTTTAGCTTTCTTTTGTCCATCTTCTTGTTCTTGTTCAACACTGTAAATGACTTGATGAGCAAATGAGTGGGATAGATATCGGTGAAAATCTAACAATGGCACAATATTTGATCGCTTGTCAAAGCTGGAAATCCAGGTCTGGTCAAGCACTACAAGACGAAATAAACTGCAGTTGATATGAGCTATTTCTCGTGCAATCTCATAACTATTTAAATCGGGTAAGAATTGAGACTGTACGTTTTGAATATCCTTGGTTAATCGATCTAGGTTCTCTCTTTCTTTACAGAGATCTTTATTTAACAGTGAGATTATATTGGAGCTGGAGGAATCGGAGGCGCTGGTTTCTGATAACGACTTGGTTGTCTGTGCGAGAGCTTTGGCGTATTCAATAGATGTTTGCGTCAGCGGAGATAGTGGTATAAGGGGAAGTCTATTATAAGACTTGATTGGTACTATTTCATGTTGACTATTCATCTTTTTTTATCGCCTCCCCCTTTTTCTTTTTTAAATATGATATTGAGAATAAAGAAGAAAAAAAGAGAAAGAGAGAAAAAATCTGTAAATGTACAAAGAAATAATAATAAAAAGGGGGGTGTATGTGTGTGTGTGGGAATGACGTAAACTTATCATCGATATTATCGTTCAATAAATGCAGTTAAACCATCGGTGGAAAATACGATTATCTTTTTTATTGTCAGGTCTTTTCTGTCTTTGTAGTGGTACAAGAATACTAAACTCATTGTTTTTCGCTCTCTGTGTGTATACACAGAGAACTACATCCTTTTTCTCGGAATAATGAAACGTACATGTACACCTGTGACTCTAATAAAAAAACAAAAAAACAAAAAAAAAGTCTAGAATTAAACTCTATTTTTTATATAAATCTGTAATTCTTTTAACAACATAGTTTGTACTCCCCTATGGAGCGTACGTTTTTTACTAGCAGTCCTCAAGCGTACGATGCTTCCAAGTCTTTTTCTGTTGTATCACCCATGCCTTATAGAAGAAGTGTATGTAAGATGTAATGACTTGCTGTGAACCAAACGTGAGTATAAATATTAAAAAAAAAACATTACGAGATTCTACGATCTTTTAAGGTACCTTTTTTTTTAAACCGTTTAACAACTGCCGTATCACCATCGTTACGTGTAACTGAAACTTTAAAATGAAGCGTAGCGGAGTCTATCTGAAAGCCCTGGTCTGGTTAATCCTGTCATTTTCTTTGTTCTTTTTTTATTATTACACCTTTCCAAAAAAAAATGCGTATTCTTCGACTTTGGGACGTTTCAAGACAAGCAAGATACGCCTTTAAGTCAAATACCTCTCTAGTTTTTAAACAAGGGAACCATACAAAGGCATATGTTACCACACCTATTTATTATGTTAATGCCGGTACTTTCTTTGTCTTATTTGAAATGACTTCCAGGAACTAAACTTTTTTTTCTTAGTTCCTCATATTGGACATCTCTATTCTACTGTATTAGCAGACACCATTCGTCGCCATTATGCTTTGCATGGAAAACAAGTTTTAATGTCAACAGGTACTGACGAGCATGGCTTAAAGGTAAAAAGCTCCCAAGAGCAACCCTTCAAAAAAAGCGTAGCTTAACTTTCTTTGTTTCCAACTTAGATTCAACAAGCTGCAGATAAGAATAATATGAAGCCAATTGAATTCTGTGATAAGGTTTCTGAAAGCTTTAAGGTAAACAAAAATATATATACATATATATGCAAAAATAAGAGAAAAAAAACAGTGATTTAGTTTTGGAATAATAGAGTTTATGTGAAGCAGCAAACATTGGATACACTAGCTTCGAGCGTACAACTAATAAACACCATGCAGTTGCAGTGAATGATTTATGGGTAAAGTTTAACATGGTTGTACCTGGATTTTTTTTTTTTTTTTTTTGACGCAGTAAAAACTTTTTTTTTATAGAATAAATTGTTAAAGAATGGATATCTTTACAAGGGAAAGCATGAAGGATGGTATGCTGTCTCTGATGAAGCATTTTATGCTAATAATCAAGTGCACGAGGTAGTAGATGAAAAGACCGGAGAAAAGGTAATGGTATCTATTGAATCGGGTCAACGTGTAGAATGGACTGCGGAAGAAAACTACAAGTTTAAACTTTCTGCGTTTGATGATCGACTTTTAGAATGGATTGATCAAAACCCCAATGCTATTGTACCCAATAACAGAAAAAACGAGGTGACATCTTGGATTAAAGCAGGTTTAGCAGATTTATCAGTGTCTAGATTAAGATCTCGTCTTGATTGGGGTATTCCAGTACCTAATGATCCAGAGCATACAATTTATGTTTGGTTAGATGCATTGACAAACTATCTTACAGCTACAGGTTATCCATGGGATAAAGATTCGAAAAACAAAGATTTCTTTCCTCCTGATGTTCAAGTAGTTGGAAAAGATATCATCAGGTACATAAAAACATGTATATGATAGTTAAAAAACTAAACTGTCGATAGATTTCATGCGATTTATTGGCCCGCATTTTTAATGGCAGCAGAATTACCATTACCTAAGCAAATCCTTGCTCATGCACATTGGACTATGGGTAAACAAAAGATGTCAAAGAGTCGTGGAAACGTCGCCGATCCTTTCCAGGTAATGAAGGACTATGGTGTAGACCCAGTACGTTATTATCTTGTTCGTGATGGTGGACTTGCTGATGACGGAGGTAAAGTAAATTACAAATGTGAAAAAAAAAAGATGTAACTTACGCTACGTACACAAGATTATTCTGAGGAAATGATTCATACTAGATATAAAAAAGATTTAGCTGGTCAACTTGGTAACTTGTTAAATAGAACTACCGCCAAGGCTTTAATTCATAATGGTATTTTACCCGTAAAGCATGATTCTGTTGTTGATCCTAGTGACGAGTCGGTACATCAAATTATTGCAGAGCTTGCAGGTAAAATATTATACAGGATCCCAGAAATTGAGTACCTCAATACTAAAAAAAAAAATGATAAATAGAGAATTTCGATAGAGCATTCGAGAATCGTGAATTTAGTAGAGCTTATACATATATCTTTGATATGTTGTCACAGGTAATATTAATCGGAAGAAATAAAATTGAAATAATGTTTACTCAATGCATAACACACTTTAGGCAAACAAACATTTCACTGATAACGAGCCGTGGAATTTAGTAAAGAATCCCGATGAAAAGAAGCGTCTTGATACTGTTCTCTTTTATTCTTTAGAGGCGTGTCGTATTGCTGGTATCTTATTACAGCCTGTTATGCCTACAAAGATGGAGCGTTTGTTGACTCGCTTAGGTGTATCGGAAAGTGATCGTTACTTTAAGGATGCTTGTAAATTAACTCAAACTGAAAGACCTTTGGGAGAAATTGATGGTGTTTTGTTCCCTCGTCTTAAATAAATAAAAATCACCTTTTTTTTAAAAAAAAATTATACGTACAATTTTATTTTATTTAAACTTTTTAACTTCAAACTATATAAATGCCACTAGTTATTTTTTTTATTATAAAATCAACGTACGATTTAATATATATCCTTATGCTCGACAGGATGAAATAAAGGATATATTAATATGTCAATCTATGTACTGATGTTTGGTATTCTAAAAAAAAAACCAATAAAACTCGATGAAAATAGAGAACCTACCTTTCTATTTCTCCTTTCATTCCTCTTGCAGTTTTCTATTTTTGTCTTTTTTGTGCTTTTTTTAAATGCCAAATAAAGTATAAAATCGAATGTAGGAGTAACAATAACTTTAGTTGCATAAAACTAATCTGTCCAAGTGGGTCGCTTTGGTTTTTCTAGGATCCTCCTTGTTCGCTCTTTTTTATTAGTAAGTGAACTAGAGCCTTATTTACTACATATTTGACAAATATCTAATGCTTATGAATATAAACCACAGCAAAAAGAAAAGAGCACGTTATTAGATAGATCACACGAGGACCCCAATCTATTTTATCATCCTTTTTTTTTATCGCATCTTTCAAAGTCTTGCTTTTTTTACTTTTTATGCAAACTGATACTGTTCTTATGAGAGAAATGGTCATCCGTAAAGGTAAGTGATAAGTAATAGGTCACACTTTCTTTAACCGACCATGTATATTGAACCGCGCGTCTTTCTATTTTTACAGGTGGAATAGGATAAAGACCTGAAAAAGACATCTTTTTCGGCTAAACAATTTTTTCATGTGCTAAACCTTCCGTGAATGACGCTGTTGAGCTTGAATGGCTGGAAAGAGAATTCGACGGTACAAAAGTGGGATGGTATATTATTCAAAGCAGGTGATCGTAATATATCCCCAGGATTTATCGAATTTTCGGGCTGGATCAAACGGCGATTCTACATCTGAGAAAGAGCAACGTGACGTACAGAAATATGTGTGATGTGTTATATGGATATCACTGATATTTCTGAATTAGGATTGCGGGGTATGTATCATTTGATAATTAAAGAAAAGATCAACAAGGTTCCGTCAGTATTAGTTTTCTTTATGATTTTGTGAATCCCCGCAAAACCCGTAAAAGAACTTGTCGATATATGTCCGCTGCACGTCTGTAAAAACTCTATATAGCGTCGTTAGATTATTTAGCTAAGTCAAAAAAAAATCAACCTATTCTCTCATACATATCCCCTCAACGCTACTACATACACGCTCGCTTTGCATTTTCGCTTCTAATTTTTTTATAATGAACAAATAGAACTGCTTATTACAAGAATTGGTTCTAGAAGAAAATATGGTTCAGTAAGTTTAGAGTTTTCCTTTTTTGTTTATGCAACATTAAAGTGCGAATATCAATTGTTCAAGGCAAGAAATGAGTGCATGCAGTGTATATAGAGTGAGAAAAAAATATAATTGAAAAAAAAAAATGTCAAACGCAGTAAACTTGGATCAGAAGCTTAATCTTGGAGAATTTTGATGGCAACAAAAGCAAATTCGAAACTACGGACCAATGAAAAAGTAAACTGAAAAACGAACAATGGGAGTGTGGGAGTCACTGAACTCCAATCTTTTAAACCAAATCAATAAAAAATGGGTTAATATTTTTTTTAGTAATCCCAAATTCACTGTAACTCATGACTTAATGCGGATACGCCATTCCCCCGCATTGGATTAAAATTGGCCAGTTATTTATGTTGTGCAACATGTTGCGAGTTTATATAAAAATCGTTCGATTTCTTCCCCCTCCCCTCTTTTTTTCTTCTTCTGTTTTATTTATACTTTTTAGTAAAAATAAAATTCTAATCAAAATATGGTAACTGAACAACTCGTTTATAATTATCCCCACGAAATATTTGATCACATATCGTGCTACCTCACAAATAGACAAAAAGGTGTTTGTCGTACCGTTTGTCAATCTTGGAGACTGTTATTTACACCTTCTCAGTATCGTCATATTCAAGTAAGAGGTAGAATACAGTTCTATCAATTTCTGCAGGCTTTGGCTTCGGGAGTAGGCCACTACGTGAAGCGACTTTCTGTAGACGATGTATACATGACCGCTATGGAGCTTGAATCACTACCGTACCTTTGCCCTAACCTGGTCTCATTATCCTTCAATGGCAAATCTCTCGATACCGCCGGGTCTGTTACGAGCGGAAAAGAATTATTAGACAATCCATTCTCTCAATGGAAATATCTTCGACATCTAACGGAACTTCAAGATTTATCAGTAGCCTATTACTTGCTCAATACACCTTATTCACCACTTACTCACTTGAGTATTCGTCTCCAATTAAAGAATAAGGCAATGAAGACCGATTTCTTTACTAGTTTGCATAAAGCAACCAAACTTGAAAGTTTGTCTCTTGATTCAATATCGTTGTCGCTATCTGAAATGGAAGCGATTCACAATGCTTGCCCTAGACTTCAAAACATTAGATTGATCAATGCAAACCTGGAACCAATTGGAAACAGTGTAGTAAAGGAAAAGAGATGTATTTCTGCAGTACGTCACTTTGATTCAGCCAGGCACATGAAATCATTTGAACTTCAAAATGGTACGGGTCTTTACGAAAATTACGAGTGGTTGTATTATATCGGTACAAAGTATCCCAATTTAACTCATGTTCAACTGTGGTGTGCTTACTCCGTCAATACCCCTTCTCCTGACGTACTACCGACTGATGATGAATTGAGAGAGAAATATGAGGCTATAGCAAGCATCGGTACGAAATGTCATGATTTAAAATCGGCTAGTTTTATGAATGTGTTGATGAATCATTGGTTGTTTGAAGAGATGGATAATGTTGGAACGAAATTAGAGAGTATAACGTTAGGTGATATGACGGATAATACGATTGGATTATTACAATGCTTAATCAGATCAAAGCAAAATGTCAAATCTTTAACTCTTTGGGGCTGGACCTCTCTCTGTATTCAAGAAACCATGGAAGAAACTGTGGTGATGATTGGACAGTGTAGTGACCGACTTTCTTCGTTTACTTTTTCAATGCAGTTCTCGGGTGTCAAAAACGCCCCTATACCCCTCAATTTGCTTTTAAGCAAATGTCCAAAGTTAAAATACCTAAAGTTCGATAATATACAGGCTACACTTATGTGTCCCAAGATTATACTTGAAGATTATTTCGGTGACAATGATAGTCGGTTTATAAAACCGCAGTTACAGCATCTCGTTTTTGAAAATGGATCCTTTCGCAATGAAATATTTAAATACCTGTCGCTTAATTGTGCTAGTTTGGAAAAATTGGATATTGGTTCGTGTGCTTTAATTGGTGAGTATTATGCTGAAATGGATATCAAGATACATATGCCGCACCACACTTTTAAGTGTATTAGCATCAAGCATGCACGTCCTCCATCCCATTATTATCATGTGAAACAAGCGAGTGATATTCGTTTCTTTGATGTACTATTATCAAAAGAACCGCAGTCGAATGGCCTGTATGAACTAAAAGGTTATGAAACATTTAATTCTAGTCTCACCTTTGAATATGAGCAAAAACCATTAGAGTACAGTAGACCTACCAAATATATCAATCACCAAAATACATCTGACGTTAACCAACAACCTTCTAGTCCGTTTGTTTCTATACAGTGTCACGCTTTAACAGAACTAAATATCGGTGACTTTTGGATTATTTAACTGGACTATTATTTATTTCCCTCTTTTTTTTTGTCATTGTTCATTGTGCATATTCGTAACTTTATGTCATTCGCTATGATTTATAGTAATAAACCTTTATAAAAAAACTACATTAAGAATAGCAGTTTGGAGTGAAATATTTGCGTAACTTTTCGAGCAGTGGCCAACGATAGGTTTATTTTTCCTTGCTCTACCCTATATATCTGATTTTAACATGTCTTTAGATCAAATTTTTTCTTTTATCCGTATTTAAACAATATAATAGCTGGTACCATTACAGACTCCTTTAATGGCAATTGATCATCGTGCGCCAGACATAAATAAGGAAATATTATGTTGTGACTAACTAGGTGCCACATACAATTGATTGGTATTGTGGCGGAAAATGTGTAGACATATAACTACGATTTCAGAATGTAGTCAAGCGTTTACAACCATACTTTGTGGGTCATGTACCTAATAAAAGTATTTTAGTTAACATTTCATTGTGTCGCCTTCTAGGCGAAGCATTGTGTGGAAGTAAAAGCGATAACGTTGTTCAAGTCGTGCCATATTTTTTGGAGGTACAATCATGTTCCACGACTCTTCATTTTAAAACTCTTCTCTGTTATATAAAAATAAAAAGCCATTACAAGTTATATTTACTTTTTTCTTTTAGTTACCCATCCCCCCTCCCCTTTTTTTTCTTTTATACTGAATCAATGCTTTATAAAAGAATTCTTGGTAGTACGTTTATCGTTTCAACGTTATTATTAAACAATGTATTGGCATTTAGTATTAGACTCTTTTCGCCTGGATTTGATATAACAGCTGGTAGCCCTAGCATGTTTGTATTCGAGGGCGATTCCCCCAAATTAGTCACCTTTAAAATTGCCGTTCAAAACAAGGACAATACGTTAACCACTATTGAATCTTTGTCCGCTCCCAATACTACGCCTGGAGATTTTGTTCGCATTAATATTCCAAGCGGTGTTGAACCTGGTATTAATTACTGGTTTGTTGCAGTAGATAGCGCCAATGAATTAAATTATGCTACTATGGGACCTCGCGTCATTAGAAAATTGTTTGACTCGAATAATCCAACTGCTTCTATAACTGCTGATTCTGGTACAGCATATAAAACTGATGGTGGTCAACCTGGTTTTGCCACGAAGACTACTTCAAATACCACTCCTACTGGCCCGGTAGCTTTTCCTACTGATATATTTCCATCTGGTCTTTTTCCATCCGGTATATTTCCAAGTGGTCTCTTTCCAAATGGTGTCTACCCAACTGGTGCGGTTACTGGTAATGGAATTCCCAGTGATACAGATAAATATGGTAAAGGCATTAGCACGGGCGCTATTATTGGTATTGCGGTAGGGGGATTTGTATTCGTTACTATTGTTCTTTGCGTATTTTATGTAAGTTTTATAAATATAGATAACCATTTCTAATCAACTTTTTTTTACTAACAATACTATAAAATGAACAGTATTGCTGTATTAAAAAAGCAGTAAAAACACTTGCGCCCATTGTCAACACTTACACTAGACCAAACAATATGAAAAACGAATCGTCTATTCCAATGGTTTCTACTCCCTCTACCGCAGTTATAAACACACCAGATATTCACAAGTCTCCAGTGTCACCTTCAGTTACACTTGTCAAACCTCAGAAACAAGACGTGCTTATTAAACCAGGTCCTACATCTCCTGTTGCTACGCCGAATACGACCGAATATTCGTTTAGTGCTAGTAACGAAAATGTATATAATAACCAGTACCCTCCTGCAGCGCATAATCAACAGAGTTGTCCTCCTTACCCTTACCCATATAACCCCAACTCAACGCCACAGGGGTTCCCATACCCTTCGCAAGACTTTATGCCTATGCCTGAGCATTTTAATGGTGGAGCACAGCCTTACCCCCCTCTTTCGCCAACAATTCAAACTAATAATACTTTCTCTTTCCAACAACAATACCCCAGCTACGGAAATCAGCAAAACTGGGATATGCAACATAGCGAAAGTACAATTGTACCAGTGGCAGTTGGAATTAATCAAACTACCAAGACAGAGCATGCTCAGACCCCTATGACCAGTACTGCATTCAATCAAAAGGTCAAGTATAATCACGACTTCTCTGGTAAAGCGGAATATAACCAGAAGCCGGATACAACAGAACATAATCAAAAGCCTGATGAGGCTGTCATTTACAATAAACCTAATAGCGAGACTGTACAACAATACAATAAACCTCACGAAAGAGAATTTTGAGAAAAAAAAACTTAAACCTTATTAATATATCCAAAAAAGAATAATAAAATGAAAAGCAATTGCATTAAAAATCAGTTTTTTCTTTTTTTTTACCATTTTTTTTTTTCTATTAAACGTTATGAGATTATTTTATCCAACTTTATAATATAAAAGATAGTTCTCTGAAATATACAGTAGCGGCTCTATTTAATAACCTTCTCAAGCAAACTTCCCCGAGTAACTAACACCCTAAACAAAAAATGTCTAACCCTACACAAAAAGTGTCAAACACCTTACAAAAAGTACCTAACCTTTTAGGGTTACCATTGGCTTTAAAGTTTTATGGTTACTAGGGAAATTTCGCTTGAGAAGGCTCTCGGAACGAGCGAAATCTGGAAAGAGTTTCGACCCAAGTTTTCTAGAGTTGCTTGATATTGTGGCTTATCTTTTAAGAACTCGTTTTTTTCAAAGCGTGTTTACTCGTTCAATTTTGGCTATAGTATTTCCATTAATGAATGAATAAAAATGGATTATTAAAGGATCTTAACTTTTGTTACAGCGAATAATACTAGTAACAAAGTGCATTCCATGCAATTACGGAAGAAACAAAAAAAACGGTAGTATTTTTTTGTCCAAAAAAGTTATTTTTAAATGAGGATTATATTCTCAGTTTTTATAGTAGAATATTTAAATTACATAGGTTAAAAGCGCATGAAGGAGTAGTTTATTACTACTGTTTTACCTAGAAGGAAAGGCAATGTGAGTCTGAAGTAATTTCAAAACACCCATGATTTTTGGCCTACAAAATGAAAATCGAAAAATAAAATAAAAAGTAACTAGGTTCTTATTTATTTTTTATAGAAGTAATATATGCTACATAACTTGAGTCCAAAAAGTTTCTCCTACTTCTTACTTAGTAGATTAAAAACCTTTATTCGTTATTACTGCCAATTTTTTAGTGGTAATTCCTCAACGAACTTTTTTTTTGAACTGCGGTCACTGCTCAGGCATCAATTGCAAAGTAGATATACTAGAAAACTATATCATCACATTCTAAAAAAAATTCATCTACAGTGTAGTTTGTTATTATAAAGTTCTATTAAATTATCACTCGCAATCTTTAACATTAATAATTATTGACTTAGCGAGTATACAGAATAATGTTGTAAGGTCACTGTTGTTAGCAAACTAAGGGTAAAAGAGCTGAGACCTGGTTTTTAATGCATTCTCTTCTAGTGACCGCTTCTTACTTTTGTTTAATCGCAAAAAGTGCGAACTAAAATTATCCAGCGCCCTTTTTCGTTTTTCTTCCTGTAGATAAAATAACTCTTTTCGAACCATGGCAAAGAAGAAGTCTAAAGCAGTTTCAAATCGTGGATACGCTACAGTATCTGCACCTTCCAAGAAAATCGAACCCGTAGTAGTAGTACCAGCTACTGTCGAGCCAGAAATAGAAGTTGTCAAACAAGAGTTGGAACACCCTTTTGAATCTTTGCCGAGTTTACACAATGTTGAAAAGGAACAGGACAAAGAAATGGATCCCGTTTTAAAACTTGTACAAAAGTACGAATCGTTAAATGACCACAAGGCTCAAGCTGCTTTCGATCGTTTGCTAAAAGACGATTCACAACAAGTATCGGATGAACGTGTCAAGAAGTTCCGATTAGATGCTGAAATTGAAAAGGATCTTCTTCAAGTGGTCAAGCATAAAGATAGTGATATATTTAACTGCTTTAATAGACCTTTAAAGAATAGTTCAAACGAGTATGATAAAGAAAGAATTATATCCCAGTTTGACGTGTTGTATAGAACGTTGATACGATTAGGATTTCAAATTGAAGATATTTCTGCTTCGTTTGAAGCTACTTTATCAAAATCTATCGATGATCATTTGGATTGGGTAAAAAAAAAAACTTTTTGAAAACGAAATAACTAGTTATTAACCAGGTTTTTAATTAGTTGTGTGTGCATGTTCCTTACGAAAGAATGCCAATTGGTTTCTTTGATAAATACTATAACGAGGATGATAATGAATATCTCGTCTTATTGCATAATAACGCAGCCAACAAGCGTGATATAAAAGATGATGAGGTCAAACCTGTTGAAATTGAAGAGAAGGAGGAGTTGGTACAACAAGAGAAAAAAGTGGTCGTTGAAGAGAAAAAAGATGATATGAAAGCCCGTATTTTACAAGCGGCCCAACAACAAATGGTAAATTATGCATAAAATGACCAAACTTTTTTTTTACCAATAATGTTCTTTTTTACGTGTACAGGACGAAGAAGATGAAGATATACACGAGATATACGCTACGAAAAAGATTAAAATGACAGAACTCGAAAAATTGTTACCTTCAAACAAACCCAACAAAAAAAGCAAAAAGAAGTCCAAGGATGAACTTGCTGTTCCTATTTTATCAGATACAGAGATAGATAAACTGAGAAAGGATATTAAAAAACTGAAGGAATCATTAATTAGTTTAGAAGCAGATTGGGATTTCGATAAGAATAAAGCGGACGCATTATATACAAAGCAAGCTGAAAAAATTGAGATAGAAAATCGACAAAAATTGGCAGAAGCTAGAGCTCAATTAAAGAAAGAGCAAGAGGAACAGAAGAACAAGGGAAAAGAAATCGAGCCAGTGAAAGAGGAAGGATCTGACGACGAGGATGATGATGAAGGTGGATTGTTTGGAGGATTAATGATGGATGATGATGAAGTAACTCCTTCTACCCCAGGTGCTACTGTTAAGTTTAATATTGTTGATTTATCCGTTCCCAAGTCTTGGATGGGAAGATATCCCAAGGACTTACTGTTGGATTATTGTAATAAGCACAAGCTTGGACAACAAAAGTTTAATACCAGCACTGTCTCTTCTGGAATTTGGCAATCATCGTTAAAGGTGATCAAAGATGGGTATAGTAGTATTCCTTTGCGCTTTGAATTACCTAAAGAGTTATGTACAAACAATAAGCATGATGCTGAGCAATTAGTTGCTTTTTACGCTTTATTTGAATTAGACTCCTACTCATCCTTATTCAAAGTATTACCTAATCCTTACAAGGATTTATGGAACGAGTGGTTGGAAGAAAAGGTAATTACTAGTGCACATCAAAAAACGTATTTTTAATTGTACTAACAACTTTTTTTTCTCTTAGAGATTAAAAGAAGAAGCACCTAGAATTGAAGCCGATAAAAAAAGATTGTCTTTCCTTATCGATCTAGTCGACAAATCTTTCAGCAGACCCAATAGTAAAGATAATGTAAAGTATTTAAAATATAACCCATCTATGCAACTAACCGATCTGTGTTTTACTTTTTTTTATAGTCAAAAACCGATAATGTAACTAACGAAGCCGCTGTAACCTCATCCAGACAAAATATGTCCAAGAACAAAAAGATGTTTTCTCGTGTCAAAGAGAACTTCAAGTCTAGATTAACTAATAAGGACTATATCGCCATGAAGCAAAAGAGAAATAGTTTACCTATTACAGCATACCGTGAACAAATTTTAGAAATTATGAAGGATAATCAAGTATTGATTATATCTGGTGAAACGGGTTGCGGTAAAAGTACACAAGTACCTCAATTTTTAGCGGAGGATATCTTGTTAGGGGCTACGGAAATGGGGTCTGTTGTTTGTACACAACCTCGTCGTATCTCTGCCATGTCGATCGCAAACCGTGTCTCTTCTGAAATGGGCGATCGTGCTAGATCTACTGGCAGTCGCGACGCCATGGTAGGTTATCAGATTCGATTGGAAAGCAGAATGTCAGCAGAGAACGTATTGTTGTTCTGTACCACTGGTATTCTGTTGCGTAGATTGGAGAGTGATAAAAATTTGGATGGTGTTACTCATGTTGTTGTCGATGAAGTGCATGAGCGTACGATTGAAAGTGATTTCTTGCTGATTATTTTAAGAAAGTTATTGGAGACCCGTACCGACTTGAAGGTAATTTTGATGAGTGCTACGGTAGAGGCTAGTAGATTCTCTAATTATTTCGGTAAATGTCCTGTTGTTTCTGTTCCTGGTAGAACGTACCCTGTTCATGTCCAGTATCTTGAAGATGTACTTGAAGATACAGGTTATGTTTTAGAAGAAGACTCGCCGTTTGCAGTGCGTCGTATCAAGGTTAAAACTGAAGTTGGAAATATTAATGTCTCTGGTCAAAGCGGATCATCTAAGCGTGTTCATTATGAAATGTTTGAAGAGGATTCAGATGATGACGACCCGTATGATCCTACTCGTATCGAATCTAAACTTACAATTGTAGACCAAGCTAATGACGATGATGATACGACCAATAACGAACCTATCGCACGAAAGTATTGTCGCCAAACTCGAAAAATGATTAAACGTATGGATGAGAAAAAGATTAATTACGATTTGATTCTTGAGCTATTAGATCATATTTGTTTACCAAAGAAATCACAGACTGAATTAGAAGTAGAAAGTGAAAAGCAATATGAATTAGAGTCTAAAGGATTTAATGTTCCGGATAAGGGAGCCATCTTGGTGTTTTTACCGGGTATGAACGAAATTCGAAAGATTTATGATGTGGCCTCTAGCCATAGTTTATTTGGTGACCCAAAAAAGTTTCTTTTAATTGCGCTTCATTCAGCTTTATCTTCGGAACATCAGGAAAAAGCATTTGATATACCTCCTGATGGCGTACGAAAAATTGTATTTTCCACGAACATTGCAGAAACCGGTGTTACCATTAGTGATGTAACAGTTGTAATTGACACTGGTATGGCAAAGGTGGTTAGGTAAGAGAACAGAAAAAAATTGGCAAAACAAATTAATTAAAAACTCTTAATTTTTCTAGTTATGATGAAAAGAAACGTGTTACTCGATTACTGCAAAAGTATGTAGCAAAGGCAAACGCTCGTCAAAGAAGAGGTCGTGCCGGTCGTGTTCAAGAAGGTGTATGTTTTCATTTGTTTACGGAAAAACGATTTGAAGAAGTAAGTAAAATTTAAGGTTTTTTTTTAAGATTTATGCTTATAATTTAACCTTTCTTCTTAGATGGCTAACTTTGAAACTCCAGAAATTCTTCGTTTACCTCTTGAAGAATTATGTCTTCGTATCAAAGTCTGTAATCTCGGTAGTATTAGAGATGTCCTGGGCGCCGCTTTAGACCCACCAACGCAAAAGATGATTGATAATGCAATTTTAACTTTACAAGAGGTAAGGAAAAGAAAAAAAAACTATAAATAACTAGTGCGACCAATTTTAATCTTGTATATATTAGGTACAAGCACTAACTGTAGACGGAAATGAGTCACTTACGCCCTTAGGAGCGCATCTATCTAATTTACCAGTGGACGTTCACATCGGTAAAATGATTTTATTTGGAGCCATCTTTAAATGTCTTGATCCTATCTTGACAATTGCGGCCTCGCTTAGTTTTAAAAGTCCATTTGTTCGACCGTTTGGAAAGGAAGATGAAGCAGATGCAGCCCGTGCACGGTTCCGTATTGATAATTCAGACTTTTTAACTGTATACAAAGCTTACGTTATTTGGAGAGAACATTATTTGGAAGCCAAACAAAGTAATATCAGCCATAGTAGTTTGATCCGTAAAATGCGTAATTTTTGCAAAGACAACTTTTTAAGTCAACAGAATTTGGAAATGATTGAAGATATGAAGAGACAGTACTTGGGCCTATTGATTAGTATTGGGTTTGTAAAGACGGATGAAAACCCGGATATAAACCATTATGATGTGAAACGCTCTTTGATCCAATTATGTAAAATTCCTAAAGTGTACAACTTGCATGCGGAGTCAATTCCCGTTGTGAACGCCGCACTTACAGCAGGTCTTTACCCGAAGATTGCGGAATATTTGCGACAATCATCTAAAATCGTTAACAAAGATATGGAGTTGGATATTCATCCTTCGTCTATGTTGTTTGGAAAAAAGAAAACTTTATTGTCTGAATTCTTAATCTATAATACTGTTGTAATGAATAGTAATAGTAATCAAATGAAGGATAGGGTATACATGTGGGAGACTGCATCTATAGATGCTGTGGCCGTTATTTTATTGGCTACTAATATTGATATCAAGGTAACGAGAAAGAGAAGAAAGATACAGATATAGTATTTTACTAAACAAATATATTTTCTAGTATAAACAAAGGAGAATGGTTCTAGATGATTGGATTTACTTTGATTGTTTCGCTCGAACAGCGGTACTTTTAAAGTTTTTACGTAAACAATTGGTAAGGGTGTAACAAATTTATATACAAAATACTTTATTAATTGTAATTATATTCAATCAGAATAATTGGTTGGCAGAAAAAATGGATCAACCAGATTTAGATCTAGGCCAGTATAATGAAGAAGTGATGGATGTGTTGGTGAAAACTCTTGAAGCAAATGCTTGTTAATAAAATAAAGTTTTTTTTTTAAGTAAAATTTTTTGAGGGTGACAATGGTGGAACGGTCGGGGAAGATGTACGACGAACATCATAGTTTTCGGGGTGGAGTTGAGACCCATATGAATTGGGAGGCGGTAAGGGTAAATCAGCATAGTATCTGTTATTGTTGAAATGTAGAGGGGGTTGTCCAAACGGATGGTTATCGCAGCTGATTCTATCCGTTGGTAAGGATTTTTGTTTAGGAGAAGGAGAAAGACTGTAGGGCGCACTGCTTTCTACAAAACCCTCTGTGTAATGTTGACCGTAATACATACTATCGTAGTGGGTCTCTTCTTCGTGAATGTTTTCCATCACCCCCATTTTTTTCTTGGAGGGCATCGATCGAATACTACTGTTGTTAGATGAATAATAATCCATTTGCGAGGACTGTTGACTGTCAGAATCATGGTATTCATCATCAGCAATACTATATGTAGAGGATGAGCGACGTTTACGCACTGCGGTTTTCAAAAATACGTAAATACAAAATAAACAGCTGGCAACTGCTCCAATACAGAGAGAAGCAATGGCAATTTCGAATGATGATACTGTGGGTCCAATGTCATTGCCAATACTCTTTGAATTCTCGGTACCTTTAGTATCAGTCGTATTTTTTGATGCGATATCGGAATGGTCGGTAGCTATAGGAGCTGCGATTAAAGGTGATGCGGATGCAGTGGGTATAGTGCTAGATGATATAGTCGTAGATGTTGTTGGTACTATTGCTGGTCTAGATACGATCTGTAAAGGTCCGACCGAAGCTAACTCTACATCTTTACGAGTGAGAACAATACTGTGGTCGAAGGTGGATATAATATATGGAATAAGAACTAAATGACTATCGGTAATAGGCTTTACATTTGTTGCTAAACGCGATACGATGACTCCATTTCCATTTTGAAGGTATGTCCGAAGCTGTATATCAAACTGTGTTATGTTGGTTTGGGTCCACGTGATTATAATAGTTGAACCGGCAACGATATTAGAATGCGATGGTGGAGATGAGATGGATATGGCGTAACAGTTGCATGATAAGTAAAAGATCGCCACAAAGGATAGTAAAGCTCTAAAATGCATTTTATCTATAAAGAATCCTGCATATACAAAAAAAAAAAGAAGGAGGAAAAGGAAGAAAAAGAAAAAAGTATGTGAAAGATAAGCGTTTTGGTAAATATATTCCTGGTAGTACTAAACGCTTGAACGTGCTGAAATAAGATTTTGTATTTACTATAAAAAATTATGTAAATTCTATACAAGCTGCTTATCTCACTACTCTCGGTGGCGTCGTTACCCTTCAGGCCTTCTTACAAGATCCCCTCGAAGAGGGGATTTATGGACGTCAGTTGAATGTTAAACCTCTTGAAAAAAAAACGTCGGGCTTTCATTCTGTGTTTTTTATTTTGATGAATTGTAGCATGTTATCACAGTTCGAAAAATAAATCTTATTTATTGCGTCGTACATATATTTAAAAGAAGCCGCTGCTCAAGTACATTAAAATTTTATTAGTAGTAACTATAGTATTTCTTGTAAAGTAACACTCGTCAGGAGTTTGTCCTTTGGTACTTCGACATAACGCGCGTAACTACTCTTTTCGAAGTTGTGCCACTACTTCATCTTGCTCTTGACATACATCTTATAATGCGATACGTTATTAAAAAAAAAAGCGTTACTTGTATTCTGGTATGTCAACAAAAAACTTTAATGGACATGCATACCAAAAAATACGCCAATAATTCAAATAAAGAAAGCAAATGATGTAGTGTATGGTATAAACATTTGTCTTCACCAGGTGCTGAAACGGAGACCAGTGTAACTGTTATCTTGATGCGCTGAATGCCAAATACTTTTAGTCTTGAAAATTTTGTCTTATTGCCGTTGAGTTCTTTGGCACTGTATGTGTTTAAAATTGCTGCAAGAGTTTCTAAGTAGCAGATTTTCAGTAAATGCACTATTCTTGAGGAAACATCAAATTAAATAATAGCAGGACTACAAGCTTAAAAAACCCTTTTCCGAAGAGTAATAGGAAGAAGGGGGGGGGGGGGTTGAGTGAAAACCAGCCTTGAAAAGCACATCAGCTGCAAAAAGACGCATCATCGTGGAAACATATTTTTTTTAAAAAAAGATACGAAAAGACAGACTTTTAAGATGTGATAAAATAGGAAAATGGGTCGTTAATCATGGCGCAATAATACTACCATTAGCTCCATAATACTCGTATTGGCATAAGTATGCGTTAGTTAATTATTTTTATTGTACGTGTGTGTACTTTTGTCACAACTTGATTCACACGAGTTTCCTTTTTATGCGGACAAAACGAAGTTGAACGTGTGAATAAATCATGCAGCGAGAATTTAAATAAGTAATAGCCAAACGCGAAATGAACAAATATCAACCATCAATTTTATCAAAGTGACGATATTTACCGCTCTCACAGTACCACTTGTAATAGTGTACATGTATAAGGGATGTTTCATTTGTTACACTGGTGTAACTCGTTTACTTTATTTTACTTTTTTAATCTCGTTTTTTTTTTGTTACATCCTTGTCAGCAAATTAGCGTAAACAAAGTTAACGGTACATTACGTACTAATTAAAAAAAAGGTCAACGTTATTCTATAAAAGCTTTTACATAATACTTTTTTATACAGTGCTACGGAAAAATAAAAGACGCGATCAGTTTAGTCGGTGTAAAAGAACTTAACAATATCCTTTATAATTTGCATATGGTCGCGTATACTCTTCTATTTCCACATGATCATTAATTATAATAATTTATTGTCGTGTTACAAATAGAAGTCTAACAATGACTATCATTATTAAAAATGGGTATACAATACCGTGGTAAATAAAACGGATGTATATGCTGGTGTAAGCTTTTTGAGAAACCATAGATCTTGATACAAAAAGAATACGAATGACATAATGCACTAGATGGTTACTTTCAAAATCAATAAGGTATACTATTGATGACGTTAGCTTCTTTTATGCAAAAGCGTTTATAGGGTAAGGAGGTCTGAGTATCGTGTCATATACATATTAGGGGAAAGTCGTGTATCGTGTTTTTTATGGGGAGTTGCTTATTAGGGATCATTGCTTTAGACAAAAAGAAAAATCATGCAAAATAAAAAAATCAGAAAGTTTATTATTTATAAAAAACTCGTTTAAAAAAATGCATTTTATTTTTATAAATATACGCAAAACAAAGATAGGTATTAAGGGTTAGGTTATACTAGTTCAGGTTTTTACTTTGCCAAAATGTAAAAAAGAGTTTAAATAAAACAAAGGGTTGTTTTATTATTTCTCGAAGGAAATAAAAGAAGGCGAGATACGCAGAAAAACTAATCCCAATATTTATAACTGAAGTAAAGGAGCTGAAAAAGGTTACTCCTTGTAAATAAGGAGCTTTTTATATGTTTATTTTTGCTCATTAAACTCGTCGGCTGACTTTGAATCTGGTCTACACTGCTTCTTTTCAGTCATCATCTACATTTTTTACTCCAGTTTGTCATATTATTCTCATCGAAAGGAGAGACACAGGGATACGATTGAAAAGAGGCTGCACGATAAAATAGAGAATGAGGAGATAATGAAAAAAAACGGGAAGGGGAGAGTGCCTTGTTAATTGTATATATAGAGGAGAGTCTTATTATAAGGCAAATGATGTTTGTGTGTCTCTAGGCGTGTGTACTTTTTTATATATATAATGTGTGTATGTCAGTATGCAGATCAATTGATCTATTAAGATATCACTTGCTATTTTTTTTTATCCCTCCTATTTCTTTCCCTTTTCTCTTTTCTCTTTTTTTTTTTCTTTCTTTCATATTTGTTGTTGGTTGTTATATGACAATAATGCCTGGTACTTTCGAAGGCCAAAAGCATATATCAGTATTTGAAACAACACTATCCATACAACAAAATACTTTATCTGTAAGTTTATACGAGATTACGCTTTATAGCTTATTAATCAATCAATCAATCAAAAAAATAGGTTTTTAATATTATTATCCAAACTTCTCACTCGACAGTATCATTAATTCGTTACCCATTTGACTTGGTTGAATTTCATCAAAAGGTAGTCTAATCATAAGAATAACAATTTTTGGTACTAACTCTATATATAAAGATCCGTTTCCATTACCCAAAATCTAAAGTGTCGTTTCCAACTCTAACCAACCCTTCAAAAAAAAAGAACCAAGACCAGCAGAATTTGCGGTACCTGAAACGTCGATCATTTCGAGATTTGTTACCTTTTCCTCGTCGAAAATCAAACGCCGATAAGATCGAAAAGTACCTAGAGCGATGCTTTGTACATCCGATCATTGGTATTTCGACCATTCTTCGAGACTTTACTAGTGTTCAAAGAGAGGAAGATGCATTATTAACGTCACAGCATACTTCAACTACACTGACGCCAACTATTCGTAGCTCTAAGCGAAAGCCTGATACAATCAAATCAGTTTTACTCTCGCCTATAATAAAATCTGACCCCTCGTCTTCTACTTCTCATCCTCCCACTATACCTATAGCTCCTATTTTTCCATCGAATTCAAGCACAGAATTTGATAAACTAGAGAAAACAGCTCCCCTTCCAGTTTCAATCAAAGATTTTAATTTATTACAAGTACTTGGTAAGGGATGTATGGGCAAGGTAATAATAAATAAATAAATAATTTCCTTTATAACTAATAAACTTTAATAGGTATTGCTAGTAAGGTCAAAACGAAATCAAAAATTATATGCATTAAAATCCATTAAAAAGAAATGGGTTATTCAGCAAAAAGAGGTAGTCCATACACGAGCCGAAAGAGACATTTTAGTCTTGTTACGAGATCAACCCTTTCTTGTAAACTTACATCATGTATTCCAAACCCCTTGCGAGCTATTTCTCTTGCTGGATTATTACTCTGGTGGAGATATCGCTACTCAACTTTCAATCATGTCTAGTTTTAGTGAAGACCGTACACGATTTTATGCGGCGGAAATCATTTATGGGTTGGGGATCTTACATCAGCACGGTATTGTTTACAGAGACCTAAAACCGGAAAATGTATTGATTGGTCAAGATGGCCATATTGTGCTTACTGATTTTGGTCTATCGAAAATATTCACTTTGGATGATACGGATGAAGATAATGTACCTTCCACACAAACCTTTTGTGGTACAGCTGAATATTTAGCACCCGAAATTTTGTTAGGTGAACATTATACTTTTGTTGTTGATTTTTGGAGTTTAGGTACACTCTTATTTGAAATGTTGGCAGGAACAGTAAGTTATAAATAACATTTTTTTAAAGGAGGTGACATATATACTTATAAATGATTTTTAGACACCTTTTTGGGCAGATACACATATGGAAATGTATAGAAGAGTTCTTGAAGATAACCTGGAATTCCCTTCTCGATTTGATCCCGTTACTTGTAGCTTTTTGACAGGAGTAAGTAAATTATCTAGGTTTATTAAAAAAATAAAAATATTTTTTACTAAGGGTCCTTTTTTTTATTGTAGCTTTTAGAAAAAGAAGCTTGTGAAAGATTAGGTTGGGGAGAAGACGGTATTGAAGAAATTAAAGCACATCCTTATTTCAATTCAATTGATTGGGATATGGTTGCTCAACGTAAGTTAAAACCACCTCATATTCCGAGTATCAAGAACGAAACAGATCTTTCAAACTTTGATGAAATGTTTACTACTATGCCAGCACGTATTAGTCAATCATCTAGTATTGATCCTATAATAGAAGGTGATCCATTTGAAGATTTCTCTTTTGACCCAGATTTATTTTATCACAACAACAAAATACCTTTCAGTAATTCCACTAACCAAATCCCAGGAGGAAGTAGTAGAATGAGAAAGAGACACAGTGCCGCATTGTCATTTTCTGCTGCAGGTACATCGTTTGCTTCAGGTTCAGGTCAACTTTTTGAAGATAACCGAGCCATTAAAAAGAGACAAACAAATAATCAACATCAGTTATCTCATAATTCTTTAATTGATCTTGTTCAATCACCTACTATTTCAACATTAGGAGATATTATACAAGTAGAGGAAGAAGAGGAAGAAGAAACTTCGTCCATTTATTCAAGATCATCACTGACATTTTCATTTGGTGCACAAGTCACTACGGCTACTAGAGCGGGTAGTGAATTAAGCATTGAAGATGAAGTTAATAATGCAACAATGAGCTATTACTTTAATAACAATAATCGATTAACACAAGGACAATGCATCTCACAACAACAATCATCGCCATATGAAAGACCAAATTGTCCTATACCGGGACAATCTAGAACTAATAATAATCATCATAATACATCTCATTCTAATACATCTACTTTGGCTAATTCCATGTGCTCATATTTAACAGTTGAAAATAACGAAGAAATAACTAATGTCGTACAATCTAATTACTTTCCACATCATCAACAACCATCTTCATCATCCGCTTAATTTCTATATCCCCTCTTTTATATATAATCAAATACTAAATTTTTATGTCCTTTTTTCTTTCTTCAACTCAACAACTTATATGATCCAAATACAATGCCTTCCCACTCTCAAAAAATAAAATTAAATACCCTTTTTACAAATAATTTATTTATTTTTTAATCTTCAATTAGCCTAAGCTAAGATATGCTAAACTATCAACTTATAAACTGGAGTAAATTGAGAAAAGCATCTCATCATTGGTGAATGAGTATCTCTGCTGATACCCGAGGCTTTTATTATAGGCGCCTCTAACAACATCTTCAACGATCTATACATGAAACACTCAGTTTCAAGCTAATCATTGTTATCTTCGTTGAGGAGAGAACGCTTCAACTTCTTGCGGCGTGCATGCCCTTCTCTTTTGATGTATCGGCACATACTAGCCAAACGAAAGTACATTTCTAAAAAAAAAAGTCAGTGCCATAACATGATAAGATTAAGTCGAAGAGTATACCTTAACTCTACCAAACGGCAAATTGAAGTACGAGACAAGTTGAGATCTAAAGAACTACTTGGTAATTGCAGAGAGCCGAGACGATTGTTCACATACAATCCATTATCCACCAAAGAAAGTTCCGAAATTTCACCTTCAATACCTCCAATTTGAATACTTTGAACCTTTATTTTTGTTTTGCGAGAATAATTTAGAAATGGGGAACGGTAGAATTGGTCTGATTAACTTTCTGTTATCATGGAAATATTTTGTGACAGTGGTGTTGCTGGCAACTTCTCCGTTCAATAAATCGATATTGTATATCTTTATGACAATCCGGAAGTCGAGTTTGTCCCCTATTTTTTTCCTAGAACTACTTGTCTCTCCCATATTTTTTACTTCGGCAGAGTAGACACTCACTGTTTCACCCCTATTTATAAAACAAGATTTAGTCGCGTTTGGTCATAATATATTTGTTAGTAAATACCACTTGACCGCCAACTGGTCATCTCTAAAGACACCTTCGATGATATCAGCCCATATTTTCACGACATAGTCGCCTTCAGACATATTAGGATTATTGAATTCAAGATAATCCGGATTGTAGTACATTATCTTCAATCTACACAAGTATTATCACTTAGTCTAAGTTAAAATATGTTAAACTTGTGGAAAAATACTTTTAGATTTGACACGGAAAAATTAATAAAACAGGAGGAATAAGATTAAAGGTGTGATAACGTTTATTTCTTATTCTTTGGTGTAAAATCAAATTTCGGTAAAAGGGGATTGCAAACTCTCGTTTGTTATTTATACTAATTTTAATAGTGGCCACATTATTGTAATTGATTGTTAAACTTAGACTGGATTTAATGACTTTTATAGACTGAAGATCTTGCTTTACTAGATCCAGTTATTTTACTTATGTTTTATAATCGATGGTTCATCGATTATATTAATTATATTTATTTTATGTGGTGACTTCACCACAAAACTGTCAATTTACAAGCGTGAATAGACGTAAAAGGGCATCTCGTCGTTTGTCAAAGAATATTTTTGTTGATATCCAAGACTTTTGTTATAAGCTATCTATACGTCAAACACACAGTTTCAAGTTAGATAAGTTGTTATTTTTGGGTAAATCGAAAGGATATTTTTACTATAGGAACGCGCCAGAATTTTTTTAAAAGGGACTCCTATGGAAGGAAGTAGCTCTAATAAGAACTATATAGGAGTGGGTATTAACATAACAAAATCAAAAAATACAGAAGGAAAGAGCTGTAAAAAAAAGGGAATTTAATATTGATAAAATAGGGGGGCGCGTTTATTTGCTCATGTGATGTATTTAATCATAATGATGTATTTTACAGTCATTTTGTTTTTTTCTGAACGTGTAAATAGAACGTGCATCAAGGGAAAAAAAAAGACATCAAATTTGGCAGCTGATTAAAGTTAATATTTTGAAGTGGGTTCAAGTAAGCTACAAGGAACCCCCAAAAAGATATTCCCTTTATTACCCAATTTTACGTAACTTTTCCTCCTTTGTGATAAAATTACACTCACAAAGAAAATAGCACAAGAAATGAGTCTCTTTTTCCCCTAAATCTTGTAATAGAAAATTAAGACGGTGTTACACATGCTCCTTATATATTGAATGTACGCAAATTCTCTTTTTCCTTTCCTTTCCCAAACTTTTTTCGTTCACCCTTTTTCCCTTTTCTTTTTTTTCTTGCTTTCAAATGGCTTTCAAGGTACTAAAATAAAAATTGAATTATGTGACACAAAGATATTAATTCTTCATATGTAGTTTGAGTTGGAACAATGGCAAGCAGCATGTGTAGCCTTTGATAATAAAGACTTTGATATGTCAGTTAAAACATTCATTGTAAGTGTATATGTATATAATAAACAGCTATAGAAAAGAAAAAGAAAAAAAGGGAGGGGGGGGCAGTTTATTCTGAGTTGAAATATTATTTTTTTGTATTCAAATAATTTTTTTTATTTATTAAACGTTTATTGATAATAGGGTATAGCAGATAACGCAAAAATGCATTTCAATATTGGCTTAATCTTTGCCACAGTAGAAGATCATGATCATGCGGTAATACATCTTACAATGTAACACATTTTTGTACTGTTTATTTTATCGAAACTTATTAAATAATCAAGAATTTTTTTTTTTTCTTATTTTGTAGCTGGGAGCATATTCTAAAGCTATTTCATTGGATCCTTATTTCGCGGTTGCTTATTTTCAAAGAGGTGTTTCTCAGTTTATAAAAAGCAATATGATAGCAGCAAAAGAAGATTTCGATCAAGCTTACCAGGTAAAATCATTTATAAAAGAAGAAAAAAAAATTTCGTTTAATTTATATAATGAACTAATACTAATTTAGTCAATTCTATATTAGAAATTGCGTGGAAATCAAATAATTAATTATCAGCAATTAGGTCTAAGTTTTAGACTTTATTCTTGTGAAGTTTTATTCAATCGAGGCATTTGTGAATTATACTTGGGTAAAATGGATGCTGGTTTAACTGATTTATATCATGCTCAAAAGGCAAGAATGACTGAAGAACACGATGTCATCAACTTGGCTGTGAAAGATAGAGGAAAGGGCTATTCTGTCTTTTCCATTCCTCCCATGGTACTCTTTAGACCACCCGAAAATCGATTAAAACAATTACAAGGAATGGATATGTTTGCAGTAGTTGATCAATTACCAGTGAAAAAACCTATAAATCAAATCAAGAGAAATAATTCAATTTTATTAAGCGACAAGATCATCATTAAAAAGCAATCCATGAGTTCTCCACTTCGATCTTCCTCTCCAAGACAGCCGCAACCACAACCACCACAACCACAACAACAACAACAACAACAACAACAACAACAACATTCGATAAATACAAACTCTATGGTATCAGAACGAAAGAGAAAAGACTCTAATCTGGGCATGTATCAATCGGATGATTCTGCTTCAACAGCATCATTTAGTTCGTCCAATTATAGATACCGTCAACAAGACGGTCGCAGAGTCGATAGTGGATTTGAATCTACACTAGAAGACAGGTACTCTTCTTCATCTTCTATTGGGTTATCCAGTAATGGAAGAAATTCCGGTAAGAGCTTTAAAACCAACACGCTTTATTCGCCGCCACCTGTACCACCTATACCTAAACAACACAACGAAGAAGAGTTTTATGGAGATTTTGATCAAGAGTTGGATGAAGTGTATGGGTCGCTACATGATTTAACTGTGCAGGATAAAGAAAGAGATTTTATCAGACACCGTTTAGCTACGGGAAGTTCAAAAGACGATTTACGCATGCAACCTTCTTCTTCCACTTCCACGGTTGGATCAAATAATAGCGCCCATAACGGAAAAATTAAACTTAAAATTCATTATGTTGATACCAGGATTCTTATGGTGCCAAACGCTATTTCGTTTGACGAGCTGAAGTTTAGAGTAAGAGAAAAGTTGGGTGCTCCTCCTTCTATTCGCTTGCAGTATAAGGATGAAGATAATGAAATGGTGTTGATGATTGATGACGATGATTTATTTATGGCAAGACAAGTGAATAGATCAAATACTGATGTAGAGAAAATGGAAATATGGTGTGTTGATTCATAACCCCCCTTCTTGTTGTTGTATATTCACAGCATTTTTTATATTGCTTTTTTTTCTTTCTTTCTTTTTTTTCTTTCTTTATGTATACTACTTTATTTATTTCATTATAAACAGACTTTTTTTTTATTCTCGGTAAATATTTTTTAAGTATGATGATTTATGACTTTTTTTATAGTGTGTACAAAAAAAAAAAAAGCTTATTACTCTGCATATTATAGCTTTGAAACAAAACACGTGTATATAAGTATAAAGGAAAAACCATTCTCTTAAAGGTTTTTTTTTTTTTTACATATAAAATAAATAATGAAGTACCAATATCTTGGCTTTTTTGTTCTTTTGTTCTTTTGTTCTTTTGTTTTGTTCTTTTGTTCTTTATTAACTAGCATATGCTTGCATGTTTTTTTCTGCTAACGTGCATTTAGGTATAGAATACAATTAAACTCTGCTACTGCGTTTTGATCTTTTTTTACCACCCCCACATCCTGGGGAAACGAAAAATGACGGCTAATAATGGAGAAGGACAGTACAATGAGTCAACTATATGTAATGGCTACATCACCGAATACAAAACTCGTTGGCGCCGGGTTCTATCGAATTGACAAAGTATCTGTAAAAACCAGGTCTGATTGAAACGTAGATCATAGTCAGTAAATAAAAATAAAAAAGACTTTTTTTTTTTTCAATCGAAAGGTTTTTTTTTATTGTTGCAAAAAATAAATAATATATTTATATATTTATACTACTATTAAAGATAATAAAGGTTTTCTGAATCAAAGATTCGACGCATTTCAAGGTTGCTTTCGATTTTTTTGTTTGTAGCGCTAAGCTGACTGCTGACTGTTTGAGCAAGCACAGACAATTTATCCTTTTTGTTTAAAAAAGTTAGTATGTTGCAGATGCTTTTATTTTCAGTACATGTCTGTATATACTCAATCAAATCGTTTACTAGCTCTACGATATGAGCGATTGACTCTTGGTTATGTTCGTTGTCAAGCTTGCTCTTCAAAGTTATTATCATATTGATAATGATAATCGAGTTATGATACAAAACGCACTTGTAGCAAATCGTAAAAAAAACTCTGACAACAGACGGCTCTGGTTGCTAATATACATACCGAAGTTTCTGGTAGGGTATTTTGATAAGTCCCTGGCTGTAATACCCGATATTCTATAATATGTGTTCTGTAATTGAGGTATGCAGAAGAATGCTGTAACAGCATGGTAAGTTGACGCACGTCTTCGATCTTGGGTATTTTGGGGCTAACGTTTGAGACGTCGGCAAAATTTCGCCATGAATTTTTGTACATTATTCTCTTGAAAAAAAATAATGTACATTCATCCATATTTTCATTAACCAGAAACTTACTACAACCTGGCCCAATTGAAGTGTTGTTTGAAAGACACGGATATAAGAATATGCTTCCCGTTATCAGAAAATTAAATTGTGTCGTTCCAATTTGAAGTTTATTGATGATGGCTCGTCCATCAGATTGTTAATTAATCTTGATTGTAATACCTTCGTATCTCCTGGAGTTAGCTTCAAACGTGTACGGAAAGGTGCTACAATTTGACTCCAAATGCTCATCAATGTTAGCATCCCGAGCATATATCTCACAAGAGGTTATCATCAGAGCAATTTTTTTCGATTGAGTAACACCTCCAACAAACAAAGCTTGGAACCAACGGAAGTAGATGTTTTCGAAGAGTCAAGGAGCTTCTTCCAGCTCCAAAAGACCAAAAGCAATCTTCCTACTCAATTCACGATGGGATATCGTGTCTAACCAAGGCTTCTTCGTTGCAGCTTTGATTTGGATACCAACGAAATCAATAACCATGCTGATAATAACCAGATTGTCGTTGCACTTGAAATCTTCAGAATGATTCCAACCTTGATTTGATAATTTCTGGTCGGCAGATCCATCCCAGAGTATAGTTATAGTTTTTTTTAAGTAAGTGATCCTTGTTTAGCTCTAAAAATGGAACAATTACACTAAGTACTTTAGAATAACTACCATTTGGACTTGACCGTAAAAAGCTTGATAAGTTACTGCTGGTATTATTAGATTATGTAGTAGTAAGTGTATCATGAGAAGAGTCGCCCCCGCTAAAAACAAGCTGTGCTTCGAAATTCGAGTTGGGAGCAATAAAGTCATCGAGACCGGTTCTTGACTGACCGTTGATAAAAAAGGGCAAATACATAGTATTGCTAGTTGGTTTTTTTATCAGAAGTTTGGCTGGTAAAAAATCGTGGTACCTTGCCAGACCTGCACACTTCTGCTTCTTATTATCACCCTCTTGCAAAACGCTTGAGCAGCCTTTGTCAAACGAAAAATCTTCAAAACAGCGGCTTATCTTTGGGCGACCGAGGCCTTGCCACTGCAGGATGTTGACGGGCCACACGGTTATCTAAGCTTTTTTTATCTTCGAATATTACTATGGCACAAAGGACAAAAGAATTCACCATTTTCGCTCACTTCCGCAGTAAGTGAAGCTTTTATTTTGTACGTCAGCTTTGCCGTCAGATAATACTTTTTTTTATGAATGTTACATTATCTCTGTAGTTTTTTTCAGTGGAGGAATTTTTCTTTGGTGCGAATCTATTTTTCCATGCGGAATCTATTTAATCATTTTTAAATACAAGCGCATGTATAAAATTTGCTATTACAACTTATTTAACAAACCAAAAATGTTTCATGTTGCCATACTTTCTTCTTTTTTTTTTTTGCCTGAACGCGTATGTAAATAGAATGTGCACCGAGAATTCCCCATTTGTTTTACAGGCGAACAACGCTTGAAATAAACTGAGGAGTCAGAGTATATCGATTTTACAGACTGTAGTTAGCATGTCAGTTTCTTAATGTCAAACTTAAACTATATCTCAATTTCACTTCCCCCTTTTGTTTGAAATGGTACTTTTTAATTGTTGTACAAACTCTTGTTATGCAGAAGAATTGTTTCCGGAAACGATAACTAAAATCGGGTCTGTTTTCTTTTTCATAACGTATCACACTTTTTTTAAAAATCAAAATCGTCACGTAAATACTATAAAAATAGCATTGGGGTATTTGTTTTGTTTTATAAAAAAAAAAAAGTGCTTGGCATTTATTATACGCCGCTAAAAAAAAGTCATTTGTCGCCTACAAAAAGTCTTGTTTTTCAAACTAAAAATGAGGATTATGTTTCAACAATGAAACAAAAGGATTAGAGTAGGGACTGAGCTCGCTTACTTTTTTACATAGTGCATAGGACGGCTTTATACTAGGCATTAGTTACATATAAGTGCTATAACAAAATTATAGTTTCCTTTTAATGATCATAAGAAAAACAATTATCTAAGCATTAAAAAAAAATTTCCTCTTAAAATAAAATAAAGTTTAAACCTGATTATGGGAAGACGCAGGGCTTGTTTGCCCTTCGGGAGAGAGAGAGGGTTTTAATTCTAAGTATCTAGAAAAAGACTTCCCTAATCGGAAGGGTGTTTTTTTTTAATTGTTGCAAATGGCTGCGCAAAAAAATAATAATCCATATTTGTATAAATTCTCTATTCTTATACGCTTTGCTCTTTTTTAAAAATGACGGACTATTATTTTCTCTCGAAGCCACATTCGTAATCTGATTGCTTACTTTTTTTTTTTTGAGGTGATACTTTGTGTAATTTAACTTAAAAGGAACATTATTATTTTTAATGACGGTGTCCATGATACATTTTTTTTTTTGTTGAAAAAAAATAATCTCAAAATAGATATTATTGTGTAAAATAGTCCATAATAGCTGAAAAGAAACTAATTTTAACTTTTTTGACACAACTGGGAAAAGAACTGGGTAGAAAAAAAAATTATATAAAAAGAGGATAATTTTTCTATCAAAAAAAATATTATCTTTCAACAATCATCTTTCAACACATCCAGCTCTACAAAATGAAATCTGCTATTATTCTCGCTATCTTCTCTTTATTCTTTTACATTTGCTCTGCTGCTCCTACTTCTAAGCGTGCTGGGTATTCCATTCAAGTTAAATCCGAAACTTCATTCTGTTCTTTTATGCCTCCTCATCCCGGAAACGATGTTGGAGCTACTGAAAATGACGGTATTCCTTTCTGCACCAGTGCTGGTCTCGGAGGTCAAGTCTTTCCCTCTGGCTTTATCAAGTCTGCTCACTATTTCAGCACATCTGCTTACTCTCAAGTCACTGGTACAATTGATCGTTCCAAGTACAGTCTCAAAGCCAACGATGGTGGTGGACAATACGATAACAAGGATATCAGTGGTGTCACTTGTAATGGCTACAAGTACTTTGTTAACTTAATTGAGCCTGATGCCAACGTCTTCTGTATCCGTTGTTGTAAGAACCAATCTGACTGTAAGCTTGGTATCTCTACCTACGGTTGTAATAGAATTGTTCCTGGTAACTACAACTAATTTAACATTTCTCTTCCTCTCCTCTTTTTTCTTGCATCCAATTGCCTAGGCGCTTTTTCTTTTTTCTATATCTCCATTGTATTCTTTTTTCTCTCTCTTTATCATTAAATAAAAAAAATAAACCCTTTTCATAACAAAAAATAGTTTGCAGTGGGTGCGTGCACTTGACACATTTTTTTAAACTGCAGTTGTGTGCTACAATGATGATCAACTTTAAAAATAATGCCTCCAATGAAAACAATCTTTGTTTCCGAAGTTCCTCTTTTTTAAAAAAAGTATGTTTATTACTATAAACACATGAGCCCCAGTATGAATGACTTTTTTTTTTCAACGGATCGTATATCTCGAGGGTAAACTATTGAATAAAATCCATAAAAAAAATCTCGTGGTTTAAAAAATAACGGATCTAAAAAGAAACGTTTTTGCATAAATAAAAACCTTATCTGTTATACGGGGGACGGCAAGTCCGAAACATAAACGAAAAAGAGATGTTCTATTTATATTTTACCAATCCCAATTGGGATATAAATATACTCTGAATTTTGCAGATTTTAGGTGTAATACAAGTGGGAATCAAGTTCTGCTCAATCTATGACAGAAACCTTATCTTCCAACTCTAAACGTTTTGGTTTAGTGTTTGGGTTAAAGAGGCAGGTATAGTTTATTTGTTGCTGATCAAGATTAATGACAAGTACGTAAAATAGGGGTAATAAGAAGTTGAAGTTTTTGGGTGTGGGATCAAATGATATTGTTACAGCTTTTCAATCACATAAATATTGACTGCTTTAACAAGCTGGAACGACATTTTTGGCGTGTACTTTGTAAAATAGATCCGCTATTTTATCATTTTTTTAAAAAATAAGTTACTTTTCTTTTGCTTTTTATTTTGGTTTATGTATACACCGGTAAAGCCATGTTTACCAACATGGTAAGAGCGGATGGTTCCTCCTTTATATCCGCTCAAAAGGATACTGGTCTTCTTGGAGAAACAGTTGTGCTCAAGATAACTTCTTGTTGCGCATGCTCCAAATTTGGTCCGCCAGACTATGATAGAGTAAAATCCTTAAGTTACCTTTATTTTCAACTTTATAAAGGTACGTGAAAACTACCAAGTATTCTCCTTCTTATTTCTAACTTGTAAAGATTAGACTTTAGCCAACGTATGTCCATTAGAAAAACAACACTAGTTTTAAATGCTTTCGCTAACAAATACTTTAGAATATAAGCGTAAAGAGAAAAAGAAGCGGCCGATCCACAAGAGCCAGCGCAAAAGCCGATTTAAGTAAATACTTCAAAATATAATAGGCTATAACTAATAGCATCTCTGTATTTCAGGTTGTCGCCAAAAACAATATCAAAATTGCAAGTCTTACTGGCACCTTAGGGACTAACCTGATACGTATATATGTCGAGATTCTAATTGTCGACGCCATGTCTAAACACCATTCAAGGCAAGTTGGTATTATAAGCTCAAACGTGAACTTTAGTATTGATTTTTGTAGCTTCTGTATCAACGGCATTGTAGATCTAAGTGACTCCAAGAACAACATTCAATTTACCTTACTTGGAAATCACGTAATCAATTTTAAAAAATCCCATTCATAATGAGTTTGATACTACATCGTGGATCTTCAAACATCAAGATGATATTGATAACGTTAGTTTATGTTCAGATATCATCTTTAACTGCAAATACGAAGGCGAGATTATAGAAATCGGTTGCGGCGAAGTGAAGAACCCTGGTTTTTCTCAAGCCTTGCTTGACGAAGATAGGATGTGTGTGCTCGAAATAATGAAACGACATCTGCGTCTCTGCCGGGCTAAAAAAGAATACGAGGTGGTGGCCTTTGGTGGCCTTATTCAGGGTAAGTTTATGAAGCAGCAGCAGCGTGGTATGTCCTACGTATATTCTTTTCTTTTTACAAAGGCACAACTGTTATATTACTTCAGATGAAAATGGTGTATACATATAATACGAAAGATCTCAAAGGATTACAGTATCGGGTAGCCGAAACCTGGAAGAAATTCTTAAATCGAACAGTGGAAAAAAGCTCACTGAGATAGCGCAGCTTAAGATCTTAGCGCGTTTTGGACCCAAGTTGTATAATACCAACATAGAACTAATTTTTAATAAATAAAATGTCTATTCGTAATATCAATAATTATAAAGCTTTCCTTTATTACACTAAAATCAAATGAATTCTCATGAAATGGTATTATCATTGGAATAGGTTGGTCCATAAAAAATAAATGTGATTCGCGAAGAGTGTAACGGGTTTCATGCGACGACCTATTCTAATGAAATTCACATCGCTATTTTTAGCAAAAAATAATTACTCGGTCAGTGTTTTTTGTACAAAAACATATGCCGTGTATCTTTTTTTACAAAAGCTCAAACACTAGAGCCATTTCAAATTCTACAAAGCTACTTAATAAAAATCTTATTTTACAAAAAAAAAGAAAGGTAAAAGATGTATTTATTATAAAGAGACGGGTACGTTTGTACACGGGTATAGATAATTTAAAAGTAGACTGAGGATCGTTTATTATAAATGATATGTTCTTAAGTTTTGTTTTTAGAAGTTATTCATCTTTTTTTTCGGATGATTCAATCCTCTTTAAACTAGGTATTTTTTATTAAGAACATTATTAAGCTACATATGAATAGATGTTTAAGTAAAAAAAAAGGACAAGAAAAAGGTGAAAAGGAACAAAAAATCTTCCTGCTTAAACCTAAGGTCTTGTCAGATGCACCTTAGAGCCATTTTTTATCTCGAGGTTGGTTACCAGATACGACATAGAATGAACTTTTTAAAGAAGATATATACCATTATTAATAAAGGAAAGAACAAATATATGACAGCTCATGTCTGTGACTTGAAGAATGGGCATATATATATTTTGAACGATTCGGGGCGGAAAAAAAGATTGATAAAATAGGAGGTCTATTTACTCATGTAATTTTTTTTTTTTTCAGGATGACCTCATTTGAAAAAGAGGAAATCTTTATATGTGGTCAACTTACACGGTCGATTAGAAAAGTGTGTGTAGTACCTTTTAATTAGTGTTGCTGTTCCTGTTTAAAGCGAGTCATATCCGTTTGCACCGATACCGTCATATCATAGTAAATCCACATTTGAAAGAGGTTCACATATTATATAAAAGACGTATGCTTATATGCGAATTCATTGTTAAAAAAAGAAGAAGAAAAAGGTTTACTTCAAAAAAATGATGGAAAAATTGCGATAAGATAGATATTTCATCATAAATCCCACTCCTTTTTTTTTATACGCTCGTTTTAGATTAAAATAGCTGTACTTATTTCATTCATGCGGCAAACCCTTTTTTTTACGCTCTACAAAAATTTTCAGCTGAAGTGGGACGACTGTATGCTATATTACCCTCTCTCTATCACCTTGTCTGATTATCCCCTTGTTTTTAATAACGTTGTTTGATAACCCCTTTGTGAAGACTAGACGTCTTAATATCACTTCGCTTAATTAAATAAACAAGTCTCTTAGTTGACAACTATATAGTCTGGCGTTCACTTTAAACTGAACTTTTAATTAATCTTGTGTTTTATAATATTTTCCTATCCAAAACCTATACTACTACTTTTATTCCCGAGTTGTATCAATACTTCTGTTTTAAAAAATTTAGAATCGAAACAATGAAACCGCTGCTAAGTATATGAAACCTCTATTTTGAAAAATAACTCGTCGAAAAATCTAAAATGAGGAGGTCAACGTTTGACAGATTCGATACAAATTGCTTTTTCTTTTTAAAAAAAAATGAAATCTATTTTCTGTACTATCTTTGGTGTTCTTGTATTGACTTGTAGCGCTACTGCATACTCTATTCAAGTTAAATCGGATACTGCATTTTGCTCATTTATGCCTCCCAAACCTGGAGATAACGTTGCATTAACCGAGAAAGAGGGCATTCCTTTTTGTACTGATCCTTCTTTGGGCGGTCAAGTCTTTCCTGCTGGATTTATTAAATCTGCTCACTTTTTAACGACGGATGATTACGATCAAGTAACTGGCACTATTAATCGCGACGCTTATAAGCTTAACGCATCCGATGGTGGAGGACAATATGATAACAGGGATATCAAGGGTGTTAGATGCAACGGATACAAATACTTTGTTAATTTAATCGAACCTGACTCCAATACTTTTTGTATTCGTTGTTGCGAAGATCAAGAGGATTGTAATTTGGGTATCTCTAGCTATGGTTGTTCTAGAATTGTTCCCGGTGACTATAGTTAAATTTTTTTGAAGTACCTTTTCTTCATTTAAACATGCTTTTTATTTAATTAATAAATTCGCGTTTATACTTTATCTATCTTTTTTTTTTCTTACGGAAATGGGAAAGGGGGGGGGGTCTAGCTACGAATAACAATGCTAATAATGAGAACCATCGGGCCAAGATACGTGTTGTATTCTTTTATATTTTGTCTTGAACAACAATAACGAATCAGGTATCACTTGGACGTACTCAGATAATGCAACGCCTAAGTAAAGGAGCTATGTAAAAGGGATAGATGCGTTTTATTTGTTGCACGAGTACTCGCTGTCCTTTGTTTGTGAGAAAATCTTGATACGCTGTCAAAAATTGATTTAGCTTCTTAATAAAAAATATCTCTCTTCGAGAGCAGTGTAGCTTGTGGAGTCAAATTGACAATATTAATAATCAGTGTATGGTTGCACTAAAAGACATAACAGTCCTACTAAGCAATTGCTTGAGAAGACCAATTTGAACTTGTGCAAGTTAATATATTCATTAGACAGGTCGGATTAAACTTACTCAAGCAATCTAAGCCAGTCTAAAAATTTACAAGTGTAGTTTTAAAAACTTTTTTTTTTTCGTTTTATTTATTATTAGGATGAATGATTTAGTCTCCAGTCGGCACGAAACCCCATAAATCAAATTAATGACAAAGGCACCGTTTCAACCCCTAAGGGTTAGGAAGACATTCTATCTTGTATGCGATGAAATCCGAAGATTCCTGGCAATAAAACGCTGAGGCCAAATAAATGACAAAACGTTCCATCGTGGCTGCATTCTTCTATTTTTGATTAAAGAAAAAACAAAATTTGTCCACTTTTGCGCTCCTTTTTATACTTATTTTTTCAAAAGAAATTTTTTTCTGACTGCGAATTTAAAAAATGTCCCATTTCGAGTGTATGGAGTCAACTTGGAGTCACCTATTATAGAGACTTATTCTGAAGCGAAATAAATAAATTTAACGAGATCGACTGTACAGATAGAACGCGTATCAGGAATTCCCTTTTTTTTTTTAAAAAAAAAATATATGTACTTTGTTACAATAAACTACACTCAGTATACATATGCATCTTATGTGTTGTGCTCTTTTTATAGTGAAGACACTGATTACTCAGTCCTATCGTACCCGAAGAAAATTGTTCTTTACATAAAGCGAGAGAAAGATGTGCGGCAGTAGAAAAAAAAAAAGAGTCAAACGGCTACACCAGATATTAAAGCATAAATAAAACTTAACTGATAGACTTTTACTTTATAATGTTTAGCTTATGTTTTATATACTAGTCTTTGATAATTATGTAAGCTGTTTTTATTAGTTAATTTAATTATATCCCAGATCACGACAACAACAGGAGAACTTTATTCGTCAATGTCGCCGTCTTCTTCAGATTCATCGGACTCTTCATCGTTACCTTCTTCCATATCTGCGACGTACTTGTCAAATTCGAAATTGAAATATACCTCCGTAATCCAACTGTTGAGTTTTACTTTTTTATTTCTCTTCGACTCTTCAGTGATACTTTTAATTGAGTCTTTGGTGTCCATTTGGTTTGTTTCGTATAAATAGCGAAGCTCGGAAAGAAGAGTCTAATTATTTTAGAGGTAATTATTTTAGTTTCATATGTTTTTTTTAAAGTGATTAAGATGTATTTGCTACTAACCTCCACAAGAGATAATTTTTCAACGTCAGACTTCAAATGTTTTTGCTTGGCGGGAAACACATCTTCAACGGTATAGGTACCACAACTAGCAAACTTACAAATAGAAATAACGCGACTTCGCGTCTTTTACTTCAATGTTGTCAGCAAATCTTTGAAATAGTTCGCCAAGAGTGACCTGTGACCCTTTTATACGTGTATTTTTCTTGAAAACAACCTACGACAGTAAATATTAATACCTATAAAAAAAAATTAAGAGTACAAATACCTTTTGTTTCTTATTGGTATTTTGATTGTTTAAAAGCTGTTATGAATAAAATAAAAAAAAAAAGAGGTGCGTCTGAATTAGAATGAAACAAAAAGCAAATCGGTGGGGGGTACATGTACCTTTATTATAAGCACTTTTTTTTCTTTATTTTCCGTACAAAAAGACGCGGTTCTTCCTAAAGCAACCGCTGGGTATAGCTAGCACGAGGTTATGAGATCCGCTAAATATACTTTTTTTCAGTTCTAGAAAAAAGAATAACTTATAAAAAAATAATACTTTTTTATATACAAATAAAAAAACATTACTGTTTTATAACGTAAAACCCCCCTGTTTTTTTTGTTATTTTGACAACTTTTTTTACGTACACTTGTTTCGCGCCAGGAAGTTCAAAAAAAAAAACGCTGTGATATTTTTGCTTAACTTTAAAAGTTGTTCATCTTTGAATGATTCGAATTGCTTCGTCACACGAATAGTATTAGCACATGAACCGAAAAAACTCTATGCATGCGCGTTTATGGCTAGACCTTGTTTCGGAAATTCAATACAGATAGTACATTATAAATTCAAAATGCAAGTAATAGATGATCGCGTATATGTAGAACGTAGAACCCATCATCCCCCATACACCCTGACTTTCGCTTCGATTATCCAAAAATACGATTGCTCTAGTGATAGGTCTGGGTCACTTTAAATGTTGCTTTTTAGATCATGATCTCGTTATTTTTTTTCAAAAAAAAATACTGTTGAATAGGTTACATCAGATTTTGGGTTTTGTACGCCTGTTTGTGTATGTTTTTATTATATATTAGAATATTAGAAAGTATGATTGTAATGCTATATTATATGCTTTGGTATGTAATTTTTTTTCTGTAATGTAATGCAATTTTTTTTGTTTTTTTGTTAAGAAGCTCTATTCATTAAAGACTCAATTTCGTGAATTTGTTTAGGTACTTTGGTAAGGTTCTCATAACCATTATTAGTGATAACAACAGTATCTTCGATTCTTACACCACCAACAATTCGATAGCGAGCTAACATGTTTTGATCAAACCATTTCTCATATCCGGGGTAATGAGTCCAGATATCGAGCATCTCGTCGTTAAAGTATACTCCGGGTTCTACGGTCAGTACCATGTTCTTTTCTAAAGGTCGATTAAGTAAAAATTCGGAGATAACAGAATCGTCTTCGTCTTGATTTTCAGGTTTAAGGTCACGGCTAATAGATATAAAAATAAAAATAAAATGAGTACAAAGGTTTCTGGTATATATATAAATAGTATACTTTCTTACCCTCCAACGTCATGAACATCTAGTCCAACTGAATGACCCAGACCTGTACAAATATGTATGAGTATTACAATGGTAGTACAATCGATCTAACTTTATTTTGTTACCATGATAGTAAAATGCACTGGGGACATTCATCAGAATTAATTCTTCCAATTGATCTTCATCTTCGCATCTTAATATACCAATTCGGATAAGTTCGATACATAAGATACGCATAGCCAGTAGTTGCATATCAGACCATAATATACCAGGTCTTAATTCTGATAACACAGCCTATTTATAAAACACAGAAAAAAAAATTAAAATGAGTATATAATTACATAGTAAGCGTTTATTACCAAAATCAGCTCACCTCTTGCATCTTTAATACAATATTATAAATAGTTTTTGATTCCTCGGAAAATCTACCTTGCACAGGAAATGTTCGCGTGATATCACTGGCATAACACAGCTTTTCACCACCTGCATCTACTAGTACCAATGTATGTATACTACTAGGGACAGTTTGATTATTTTTTGTATAGTGTAATGTAGCAGCCCTTGGTCCAGAAGCAACAATAGGTAAATAGGCTTGTTTATAGATTTGATGTAATGCACAAGTCCAGCGAAATAGAGCGGCTAAATGAGTTTCGGTCATACCTAATTGGAATTGTTGAATTAGAGCAATATGAGCTTGAGAGGAACCGTACATGACTTGACGTATAATATCAATCTCCCAAGGAAATTTAATAAGTCTAGCTTCGTTCATGACAGGTAAAAGTAGTTGAGTGTTAATTGAATTGGCAGGTACCATAGGAGCATGTTTTAAAAGGTCTATGCCCTGACTCTGGTTTAGTACATGCGTCATGTCTGGTGAAAGGGATGTTATTAATCTTGGTAATTCAAGTTCATTCACAATTTCGTCGACATCATATTTTTCTAATAGTTCTTTTGTATTATAATTGGGACCTTTCCAAAAGATATCATTGTCGGGTATATCGGGTGTAATTAAGTAAACTCGCTCTGCTTGCAAATGAATTATCACATGAAACCCAGGCTCATCGATTCCTATACATGTGTATTGAATATGAATTGAATTGGATCGATTTTATTTTTTTAAAAAACTTACCAGTTAAATAAAAGAAATTACTCTCCTGTCTAAATTCCATATCAACATCAGTATTGTCTCTTGTACTTTCACCTTTACCTTTCATATAAACGAGGGATGACCTTTGGTTGCAATCAAGTAAATGCTTTACTCGTAAGCAATGTTGTTTGGTTGGAATCGCAGGTTTATCAATATAGAGTCGCTTAGGAATAATAGTGAGAGGGTGTGGTGTCATAATTTTTTTTTATATATCAAGTTATTTATAAGGCGTATATATATAAAAAGATAATTAAAAAAAGAAGAAAAGTTATAAATAAAAATAAAATAAAAAGTATTATATAACTGCACTAAATTAGTCTGCTGATGGGTACAAGATTCATCATAAGCACGGACGGCTCTTGCAACAGCTTTGGTAAAAAAAAAAAAACTTTCCGGTATTCCAGCCAAATATAGATTCATTACGTACGACGGTATACTAATACTGATATAACATTTACTGCAAAAAGCTAACTATCGATACTAACATGAAATTCTATTAGATTACACAAGCTGCAAGTTACATGCGTTAAAAAAGAATATAAAGTTAAAGTTGGGAGAATAACCTGATTAAATACATGCCATGGAGACAACAGATTCAGCTGACCTCTCACACTGCACATTTGCTCAAATCTATGACGCCAAAAACGAGGAGAAAAAAAAATTACTAGATTCAGTAAAGGCTCGTGTTTCATTTCCTTTTGGTAATAGTTTTTTATTATTATTGGTGAATTAACATATTAAAAGATTTTCCACAAGTGTTCAAATTCTTGGGCATAAGCACGTACAACAGATGGAATATTAGTAACAACAACATTTTCACGATTCTTGAAACGAGCACTAAGTAAAAAATAAATAAATATGTATGTGTAAGAACCCTTTTTCTTTTTCTTTTTTGTACGTATAAAAAAAAACTTACCCAGCAGACCAGTTGAAACTACCAGTAATAACAATTCTGTTATCAATAACAGCAAACTTGTTGTGCATAAATTGATCACTGTTATCCATCTTGTAAGGAATACCAAACTGCTCACCCAAACGAAGAACATCAGCACCCTTACGAGTATCCATTTGATCGTTATCAGTAACAATTTTGACATCAACACCACGATTTTGTGCATCGATCAAAACATCGGCAGTGTCATTATCGGTAAATGAGAATACACAAACATATAAGGTTTTTTTGGCAGTTGCTAATGCAGAATGGAATACCTAAAATTAAATGTTACTATATTTGTAAAACCACTCTTAAAAACCCTTTTTTAAAATGTTACTTACAAGATAACTATCCTCAGAAGGGAAAAAGATGGGCATACAGTAAATTTGATCACTGGCTAATCTTTCCAGCATTTTAGGGCGGAATTCACAAATACGGACACGGTGGCGAGGTTGTTTACGGTAGTTATTATTATTGTTGTAAGTAGGGGCTTGGTTATTATCATAAGTAGTGGTGGTAGAGCTGTAAGTAAAGTTGGTAGCAATGGTGGTCTTCTTCTTCTTTTGCTTACGACGAACAACTTGGAACCCAGCACTAGCACCACCAATCTCACGAGACTTAATAGGGATTCTTTCAATAACTTCCTCATACTCACTTTCAGAAGAGTTATCATCATCACTATCTTTCTCATCCACGCCACTACCTGCTTCATCACTATCACTCTCTTCATCTAATTGTTTTCTGAGTCTCTCGTGTTCAGCACGATCGGGAGCATAAATATCAGCATCCTTTTCTTTACGGCCCAATAACTTTGCGAGCCAACGATCCTTACGAGAAATTTCCTTTTCTTGAGCAGAGAACCAAGAAAGCTTATTATCTTCGTTATCAGAGTCAGAGTCAGAGTCAGATTCAGAAGCAACGGCTCTTTCTTTTTGTTGTCGTTCTTGGTGTTCCAAGAAGGGCTTAACGCCCAAGGTAACACCAATAAAACTAGAGACTTGACGCTGTAAAACTGCTAAAACTTGCTTATCGTTATCAGTTTCCATAGCCTTGGTAGCGTTAAGGAACATGTTGTCTAATAACTGAACAGCTTTATCAACTTGAGGAGCTTGATTACGTAAGAGACCGTTCAAGTGAGTAGACATCTTGTCGAGTAAACTAGTGTCTGAGGCGATGGTATCAACAGATCTCATGGACTAAAAAAAAAAGACGCGTTAATTAAAAAAAAAAATATAGTGTTTGTATATTAATTATTTTTACTTGTTTCAAGAGTTGAGAAACACTCAAAGGTTGTTCATTATCCCAAGGAAGAGTTCCAGTCATTTTTTTTCTTTTTGATAATAAGAATAAAAACGCGAGAGAGAAAGAAAGAAAGAAAAAAGAAAAAAAAAGTAATGGGGGGTTTTTGACTTTTCAAGACGGAAACGGATCCGTCAAATGTAATACATGAAAATTAACTTTTGAACTTTATTTTAGTTGTGACTTTAGCTCTTGGATACACAAGAGTAACAGAGTGTTTTAACGGCTCCAGAAGGTAAAAAAAAAAAATATCGCCCTGAAAATAGTTTGAAATAAAGTAAACATGTTACTGAATATATTTTTTGTAATATAAAACGTACCTTTTTTTTTTTAGTGTGGCGAAAGTTTTTATATGTCATCGTTCTATTATAAATAGAATTTTTGCTGCTAGATTAATTTAACTAGCCTATTGTAATTTTTGGATTCATGCTGTACAATGATAAAGAACCTTTTTTTTTCTATTGTTATTATTTGTTTGTTGCTCTGGTTTTTTTAACGATTCTATATATCAGAACTTTTTATATCTAAAAACTCTTGTAAAATGAATCAAAATTTAGAGCTGTATTTGGGTTTTAAATTTAGTCGATTTCCATTCTTTCACGCTATACCCTTGAAAAAGATCTACCAAATACGACCGCCGTATAGTTTATGAATAGTACACAGGGAAAGAAAGTTACAAAAAAAAAAAAATGCCAAGGTGATACAAAGAAATTTTGGCCAAGAGTTACTGTTTTAGTTGTAACCTCCGAAAAAAATAATTATATAAAATGTTATTCACATGGTAAAATAACCGACAGAAAAAAAAAATAGGCGCATTTCTTTCTTTTTAATTACCATCTGACATATTTATTTCCTATATAACTTTGCATGTGCAATAAAAACAAACCGATATAGTATAACGCCACGATGTCACCTTTTTTAGATTCTCAACGGAGCTTTATTTGCCTCAAATGATGGCGCGTAAAATATATATGGGTGATAGGAAACATGTATTTGCGCCAAAATACAATCGTGGCTTGGCAACAAATAAAGACTCTTTTTTATATCTTGTTTAAAGTTTTTTCTTTTTCTTCTTTTTTGTTTTTTTTTGTTTAGAAATATATATACATATATAAATTTTAGCCGTATGGCATATGCCAATTATGTTACAGTTCCTATATCAAAGGATAGTAACCCAGAAACATTCACTGTCCATGAACGGTACAGGATCATTCGAAAAGTAGGGTCTGGCTCTTACGGTACTGTGTGTTCTGCATTTGATCTACAAGATCAACAATACTGTGCCATCAAAAAAGTTTATAGAGTGTTTGATAAAAGACTTATTACAAAGAGATGTTTACGAGAAATGAAATTACTGCGGTTATTTAATAATCATCCACGTATCATTCAATTGTTCGATATGGATACGGTATATGGCTCCAATGAAATTTATCTAGTATTTGGCTGTATGGATGCTAGTTTACATGATGTTATTCATTCACAACAACCATTAGATACCGTACACGCTCAATGGTTTATGTTTCAATTACTCTCAGGATTAAATTATATTCATAAAGCTAACGTCATACATCGCGACTTGAAGCCTGGTAAAAATAACAATGCTTATTATATTAAAAAAAAAAGACAAAAATAACTTGATATTAACCCCGCTTTTTTCTTTGCAGCAAACGTTCTAGTAAATAAAGATTGTGATCTTCGTATTTGTGATTTTGGTATGGCCAGAAGTTTTGATCAAGCAGATACAGCATCTTATTTAACTGAATATGTTACCACTAGATGGTATCGAGCTCCAGAAGTTATGATCAGTAGTCAAAGTTATAGTAAAGCAAGTACGTATTTATTTTTATTTTGTACAACTCGATACTGCAGAAAATTTAACACGTTTTATTTTATTTTATTATTATTGTTCAAGTTGACATTTGGTCTATGGGTTGTATTTTTGCAGAAATTTTAGAAAGAAAGGTACTCTTCCAAGGTAGAGATTATATTGATCAGTTACATAAGATTCTAGGTATTCTGGGGTTACCTAAAGATGTATCATTCTGGGATCCTTCTGAATCAGTTCTTGCACATATCCACAGTATTTGTACTACAGACGGTTTACCACCTCCCACGGAACCTGTTGATTTCCATGCGCTTTTTCCAGCTTGTCCCGCAGAAGGTATTCACTTGTTGACAGGTTTACTTCAATTGGATCCCTCACGTAGACTTACAGTAGAAGACGCATTTAAACATCCGTATCTTTCAACATTTGCCGACCCTGTGGAAGAATCCTTAAAGCCTCCTCCCAGTTCTTTACCTGGCCAGTATGACTTTGAAAAAGTAAATAATGACGATGTTTTAAGGGACATGGTGATACATGAAATCGAATCTTTTAAACACCAGCTGGAGAAGGAGCGAATTGACATGGAAAAAAGAATGGAGTCTTCGGCTTCCGATCTGCCAAGACGGTACCATACTATGGCCGCCGATTCGGAATCTTACTGTACTACTCCAGCTCAAAAGTTAAATCAATTGCCTTCGGCTACCATGAGTCTGTTAGAATCATCTCACACAACCGCTGCTGCCGCTGCTGCTTCGAATATTGGTTATACACAAGATGCTTTTGTTAGTGAGCCCGAAGAATTAGGCGATGATGAAAATTACTCGTATCTGTGTCAATTGATGAAATCTACGCCTGGTATTCCAATGGATCCAGATCGTGAATTCTGTAAACCTGAAAAGGGAGTAGCCAGAGACGCTTTAGAGCGTGCTTTGACAGGTACTTGGTAAATTTATCTTTTTTTAATGGAACCCCCCCCCCTTTTTTGTTATTATTATTTTACGCTTGTAGTCTCCTTTTATTCTTTTTCTTTTTATATGCCACACTTTTTAATTATGCAACCAATTATTTTCTTATATGCCTTAACATGCATCTACTTTACACACAAAAAAAAAAAGTGGTATCGAAAATACCGACTCTATATATGGAAAATAAAGTCTAAAGATCATGCTTTTTTTATGTTATTTTTTTGTTTGTAAAGGAAATTGTTCATTATTGTTTAAAGATATAAAATTGTAATTACAATTTTCTCTGGTGATCTTCTTGCTTGTGATGGTAATGAGAGTGTAACTCAAAAATATCCCCTCTCCCGCTTCAGATTTAAACACCAAGACATCCTACATCAGCATAGAGTACAGTAGTCGCTTTATTTTATAAGGGCTGGTTTCTTCCAGATTTCGGCCATCCTTATATAGAATCGTTACTTTATATCCTTGCAATACCCCGCTTATTTCTTGTCAGTAGCGCGCGTACAACAGGAAGAGCGCCGAAATTTCTTTGAGTTAATCCATTTTATAGGAAATTCTTGGATATAGGTCCTATTTACGAATTCAGAAAAAAAAAAAGCGTGGTATCGCTATTACTTCTCACCTCTTATTCTTGTAACCTCTACTGTTTCATCTTCTTCATCAAAAGCTTCTTCTCTCTCTTCATCTTGTTCCTTCTTAAACTTCTTACAAACAGATGCTTCATCATCAATGAAGCATCTTTCTATATAGCATATTATGTTAGCGACGTTGATATACCATCTAGGTCAATATTAACTTACTCAATGACGGCTTTTCCATCATTTCTATCAGAGGTACGTAAGTATGTATATACAAATCATAAAACGTATTTGATTCTTAGAGTAACAACTTACTTTTTTTAATTGACGTATACACGCCCGCGTCGTGCATTGCTTCCGTAATTATTATCGAAACGTCTAAAAAAAAGAAATGTTTAATATAATCTGTATATCCCGATAGACTTATACCTTGGCATACCGTTATGTACTTTGACTTTTTTTAAGTAAAGCGGTTAATTCATTTAATCATTTTTATTTGTATTTAAATATTGTTCCTTTTGATAAACGAGCATGAGAAAAAAAAACTGTTGTATATTTTTCTAAGCGTGTAAATAGAGTTACAACACAAAAAACTTTTAATAAATACAAAAAGGCGTTACTCGCAAAAAGTAGCTTTGTATAATTTTTTAAAAAAAAGAAGCTACTCAAATGACCGTAGTACAACTAGCCTGTAATTTGCTACCAAGTTCACCATGCGTTCAAGATAATTTTATTTTTGCTGCGTAAATATCCCAAAACGGTAAGCATATTATTATTATTACAAGTCCAATCATTTTTTTTCCAAGAAGCGAATCTACGTACAGTCAAATAACGGTTTGCTAGACTCAAGATGATAACTCTACAAAATTTAAAATTGGGGTTGTTAATTGTGGTAACCTCAAGCCTGAGTTTGGATAAGCAGCAGTTAAAACTAGGAAAAGCACTGCTTGAATCAACCACATGTATTGATCAAATTTTTACTGCTTGTTATATCGATTATTTAGCTCTACTCGATCTGATATTTCCTATATCGTCTCCTACTGCAATTGTTTCTAAAATAAAGTAAAGATTCTTTTAAATTCAAAAATACCTTTGTTTATAGTCACTTATAATATATGTTCACATCATAATTATGGCTTTAGAGTTTTGATGGTAAATTGAAAGCCATGTTTTTATTTTCCCTTAGGTGAGAATTTCCGTTTTTGGAACATCATAATTCTGGAAATATAGAGGACACAGTAATTATAAGTCACTTTTGCATTAACTGTATATATTTTTAATATGTCAATTTTTTGTTTCGTTGATTATTTTTTATTGTTACTGTTACAACAAGCGCATATGGTCTCTCTTGACTACACCTGTTTATTTGGACTTCAAATAATTTAATAGTTGTCACTTTTTTTTTTTTTTCCTTTTTCTCTTTTTTTCTTTTTTTTCAATTTTTTCAACAGTTCCTTAAAAATACAGAAAAAAAATGAGTTTGTTAGGTATGTATATAACCAAAAGAATAAAAGAAGACCAGTATAATGATGAAAAAACATTATACTAGGCTTGTACCATCCAAAGCAGCGACAAGGCAGACAGTCTAGGGCAGACTTGGCAACCTCCTGGAGAACAAGTTACCCAACAAGCACTTCTAGTGTCTATAATTCTTCCCACTCTCAAACTTCTTCTGGTAAAGTAATTGGCATAAAAAAAAAAGGGTAAATATAAAAAGTATAAACATGTACTTTAGGTGTTAGAATGGACTACTTGAGATCTATCTGGACGGATATTCCAAACGCAATACCTTCTGCTCATCCTTATTCTTACTATGGTGAACGTCAAGGTAACAACATTTTTTTATTCCGCTCTCTTTTTTTTTCGTAGTAATTAAAAAAGAAAAAAAAAAGAAACCACAGGTGTAGGAAACGCCGTTAATTTTTATGACAACAATAATGCAAGTGCCGATTTGATTCAACTTTTATCATCCTTGTCACTTTACACACAAGACGAAGAAAGAACTTTATTGGCTCAAACTGTTCAAGCTGCTGCTGTCGATGAACAACCATTATTGGATATAGATACTGGTGAACAAGTCAATAACCAAGTTAGTAGTAATCCTTGGAGTCAAGTCCCTAACATTGTAAATCAAGAAAAAAATACTTCTGCTGGTAGCTATATTAGTTGGAGTCAAGTTCCTAATATTGTAAATCAAGGACAAAATGATATCTTTGGTGCTGGTGCTAACCATACTTGGTCCCAGGTCGTTTCTGGTGATGCTGAAGAGGTCTTGGACTCTTCTGGTACTTTGAGCGCTGGTGAAGGCACTACCGTAGACAAGGCTTCTAATCATGCTCGCGGGGTTAGATATATCTCAGAGTCTTATTTTACTACTAGTTTAAATGGTAGTCCTGCATTTGCTGCTGTTCCTCTACCAAAACCTTATATGGTACTCAAAATCCAAAACGCAAGTATTTTTTTATTGTTGTCCAAAAAAAAAAAGTAAATCATTATTAACATTATTTTTAAAAATAATAATTAGATCCCTTGGTATTCTAGTGTTAATGATATTAAGAAATTACTTTCAAGAGATTTCGTATTACCTTCTGTTAAAGAACATCCTTTAAGTGTTCATGTAAGTTACTTTTTTTTGGAATATATTCTTTTATATATACTTATATGTATACATAGATGCTTATGGACAGATGTACTGGAAAGACCTGTGGTATTGCCTTCGCAGAAGTTATTTTCAAGTCCTCAAACATGATTGAATTGCGAGATATCTTTAACAGATTAGAGAAATCCCCTTTACAAGGTCGTCGTCTTCGTATCGGTCTTAGTAGTTATGACCATCTTCGTGAGAAGTTATTTTATGACTGGCCTGGACAGTTTAAGGATGGTGTAGCAGTTACTTCAAGTAACGAACATGACCATCTTATAAGAAATCCTGATTTGTTTGTATGTCAAAAGGACTTTCAAAGTATCCAAAATGTTTGCAGAAACTTCAAGGTAAATAAGAAGGGAGTTTTTTATTTAGCTTTTTACTTATGCTGTATATAGTTGTGTTATAATCGTAAATGTCCTGAAAGATCATTTGAGTACTTGATGTCTCTCGTAATGAATATTCCTTGGTTGCAATCTAAGGCAGTGGTTACTTGGCAAAGAGATCTTATGTATGAGAGCTACAAGTTGGCAACAGGTAAAAAAAAATACATAGCTCTCTTTCTTTTAATAGTGTCTTATTGAAAATGTATGAATGCTAGATACTTTGAGAGTACATATATCTAAGCCTCTTCATACTATCGATGATGGGCTGTTGCCTCTTTTCGTTAGAGCAGCATTATTATGCGATGGTTTTACTATCAAACAAAAATTTAACATCTTAAAAACCTCGTATGTATAAAGAAAAAAAAAGGGGGAGGGGGAGCTTGTATCATTTGTACTAACGAATTTTTTTTTTGATATAGACAATTAAACTGTCCTGAAGATCTCTTGAGTTATATCACCGAAGTAGAACCTATTGTCACTCCAGAGCAATCTTCCTCTACACAATCCAACACTACCCTTTAAATGCTTTAGCATACTATCCCTCCATAGCTCTAAAAATAAATAAAATAAATCTCCCTCTTTTGCTCTTTTAGATCACACTTTTTTTGCTTCTGCACACACACAAAAGAAGAAGGGTTTTTGAAGGAGATGTAGTACAGTTCTGTGGTTTGAAGTCTGGGATTTAAACCAAAAAGTAGAACTGTGACCGTACAAAGTGAAAAAAACTATGAAAGAAAAATTAAAGCCAATTTTTTTTTTCTTTAGATCTTATTAGAAACAAAATGGATAGTTTTGGTGTTCAAATCAGAGAAAGAGACGACCCCTCTCAGGATTATAAAAGACCTGAATTATGTAAGTATTTAAAATAAAAAAAAAATGAAAAGAAAGTATAAATTAATAAAGGCGATCTCTTTTTGTAATTTTTCTTTTTTAGTGAAGAAGGCAACTGAAGGTAAGAAAAAGTTTTTTTTTGTAAAGGTATAAAATACAAAGATCTCACCAGTTTATCCTAAATAGAAATCGAAGCAGAAGTTGCAGCACTCGCAGAAAAAGAAGCTTCAAGTGAAGACGATAGTTCCTCCTATGATTCAGACGAAGACGAAGACGATGATGCCAACTTGTTAACACCAGCAGTTGATTCACAAATTTTCCGTACAATTGCTGCTATTCAAGCCAAGGACCCTCGTGTATACAAGGACGATACAAAGTTCTTTGAGAAACCTGCTGCATCATCTGAATCTACTCCCGTTAAAAAGGAAGTTAAAGAAAAAGAAATCAAGTTGAAAGATTATGAACGTCAAATTCTTTTAGAGAATGGTGGATATGTCGATGAATGGAAAGAAGGAGCTACAGGTAAAACACATCGTGAAGAGCAAGAAGAACTCCGTAATGCATTTAAACAAGCCGGTGATGAATCTTCTGATGAAGAGTCCGAAGACGATTTTTTGATTAAAAAGGATAAAACTTCTGAAGAAAAAGAAGCTGAAGAAAATGATTATAAGAAGTTTTTATTGCAACATATGAAGGATGATGAACCATCAAAGAAGGCGTTTGAAGCTTTGACTAACTATAAAAAAAATCCTAATGTTAACCCTGAAGAGGCTTTCTTGATGGATTATGTATTGAATCGTGGTTGGGTTGATAAAAAGACAGAAAAGGTACCTGTCGTTGAAGATATCGAGGAGGATGAAAAGGAACTTGACGATATTGATCGATTTGAAAGCAAATACAATTTCCGTTTTGAAGAAGAGGGTGCTAATACTATTAAAACTTATGCTCGTGATGTCGAAGGAACTGTGCGTAGAAAACAAAGTAAGAGAGCCAAGAGAAGAGAGAGAGAGAAGTTACATAAGGCTGCCTTAAAGGAGAAGCAAATGGAGTTGATTAAGCAACAAAAGAATCAAAAGAGAAAGGAGATTGAAGCTAAGCTTAAGGAAATTAGTGGAATCACGGGTGTTGAGAATATTGATTTAGAAGCTGATTATGATCCCGCCATGTTTGATGCTCAAATGAACACTGTTTTCGACGATAGTTATTATGGAGGCGTTGAGGGTGAAGAGAATGTTAAGCCTGAATGGGATGATGATATTGAAACTGGTTTACCTGAAGATGTAGATATGATGGATGCTGATTATCTTCCCGGTGGAGAAAAGTACGAAGAAAAGGCTGCTGTTCCTGCTGCCGCTGCTGTTCCTGACGAAGAACGTAATGCTGCGAAGCAAAAGATTGATAATCTTTTGGAAGAGTACTATGCCCTTAATTACGAAGATGTTATTGGTGGTGATTTATTTACTCGTTTCAAGTATACAAAGACAGAACCAGAGGATTATGGATTAACTCCAGAGGAAATTTTATTGGCTGACGATGCTGAACTTAACAAGTATATTGGTATCAAGTCTTTAGCACCGTAAGTTTATATATGTTATGTGCATTTATTTCTATTTTTTTTTTTAACGCATCTGTTATTTTCTTAGTTATCGACCCCACAAAAAGCAAGAGTATGACGATAGAGTATTCAGAAAGCATCAACAGGCAAAGAAGAAGGCTTTGGAGAAGCACGTTAAAAAGGCAGCTAAACAACTTGAAAAGGAACAAAAGAGACTCGCTAAAGAAGCTGCTGCTTTAAAAGCTTTAGAAAAGGGAAAGAAGGGACCTAAGGTAAAGAAGGAGAAGAAGGAGAAGAAGGAGAAAAAGGAGAAGAGAGTCAAGGTCGAGGGAGACGGCGAAGGTCCCTCAAAAAAGAGAAAGAAGATTTCTCACGATTAAATTTATACATATATACACACACAAACACACAAACACCCACATACTATAGATTTTTTCTTTTTTTTTAAAAAATAAAATAAAATCTAGTTTTTTTAAATTATGTTTACCAGAGTATGTAATACTACTGTACCAATAAAAGACCTTGATTCATTCAAACACATTTATTATATTTTTGTTTTGAGAAAAAGGAATATATTACTACGACGCAACTAATTTTTCAACTGTAACTAATTCATACAGAATAATAGTTTAATGCCAATGTCATATTTTATATTGGTACGTATTTCGCTGTCAAAAGTGTCATCTTTTTTAATTTAAAAAAGCACATGACTTGACGTTTAAATCTCGAGGATATGTCACGAGAACTTTTTCTCGTGTAAAGAAGGCAAAGCGGCTAAAAGACTTGAATAAAAACTTGCAGTTGCAATTGCTAGAATATTTTGGGTACTATGGCGAAACAAACATTGGGTAAGGGAGGGTTATTCTCCTTTATTTAGTAGTAGTATGAGAGGTAGTTGTAAAAAAAAAAGTCCTTCCTAGTGATCGCTAGAAATACAACTTCTTTAATGTGCCTGTCGTAGAACTACGTTTATGCTTATCGATCGCCACGTGTTTCTTTCGGACCGCAGGTAACCCGATCCAAAGAGATAAACCCTACATTCAAGCACTGCACAGAAAAATGTCTCCGGCAATGTTCAAGCACAGTCACGTTTGTTCTGTTTTACAACTTCTCACACTTTTTTTATTTTGACGCCCTCCCCCCTTCTCTTATTTTCTCTCCCAAATATACAAAAAAAAACTTATTTTTTTTTAAATCCTACCTCTAAAATGGCAGCTTCAACGTCACCTAACGTATTTTCACCCGAAACAAGTCACCACAAAAAAAGGGATTTATCGGCTTCTCCTTCTAGTCCCCAACCTACAACTGCACCAGTAGCCAAACGCTCAAAAATAGATAACTTGTTTTACAGTCCAACACAGGATGAACATACCATTACCGATACTCATACTGCGGCAACTAATACGGAACAACCTTCTGATGAAGAACTACAATCATTTTGGAATACCCAATCACCAGTAATGGAAGATAGAGAACCTCCTGCTACGCCAGTAAAAGAAACTGGTAATTGGGCACCCACATTCAACTTGATGGATAATGAAGACGTAGAAGAAGGAGAGGAAGAGGAAGATTTTATGGCAGGTCAAAGATACTCTTTAGGTGAAAAACCATTTCGACGTAGTTTATACAACGAACTTTTATCTAGTAGTAATATTGCAGCAGAAGACGACGATGTTATACGACGTAGTAGAAGAAAGAGTGCTATTATTACATCTTCTTTATTTGAAGATGAAATTGGAGATATACAAGAAGAAGACGAAGAAGATGAGGAAGATGAAAAGACGACGATGCCATTAAGTAGACCGTATATTCCTAAATCGGTACACTATGATGATGAAGTGGACGCATTTTTTTCGAGTAATAACAATCCGGCAGCGGACGAACCTGAGTACGTATTATCTTCTGCGTTGAAAATGAGTCTATTACAACAGCAGCATCGAGGAATGCCAAATTACATTACTGAATGGCCTCATTTTTTAACCTTGGATTACTTTAAACACCATGGTCCACAGGATAGAACAATTGAAGACGATAAACCGATTCGAATTTCAACTACACCTCATTTTGATGCCAAGTTTTCAATATTGAAAAGTATGGGGTCTGGTGAATACGCAGAGGTATGGAAAGTGCTGGAATTAAGTTCAAAACAAATGTTTGCAGTAAAAAAATCGAAAGTGCCTTTTACTGGTTGGGAAGATCGATGGCATCAGTTGATTGAAGTAGAGAATTTAAGGAGTTTGAAAGATAGTAGATATTGTGTAGATATGATGAATGCATGGGAGGAAAGAGGATTTTTATATATTCAACTTGAGCTGTGTTCCAGCGGAAGGTAACTTTTTTTTTTTAGCTTATACATGTATTAACTTATATATGTATAGCCTTGATAAGTATATTAAGTTTAAAGAGAGAAAAATACCCGAAGAGATTGTATGGAGAATATTTCGTGAAATTTCACTTGGGTTAAATGATATCCACGAAGCCAATATTCTTCATTTGGATTTGAAGCCGACAAACATTCTAATTGACGATAAAGGCTTCATTAAAATAGGTGATTTTGGAATTTCTGTTCGTACGCCTGTTGTAAGTTTTATTTTTCGGCAGCCAAGTAAAAAAAATGTCCTAAATATTTGGTTTTGTTAGGATATGCGTTGGGTAAAAGGAGAAGGAGATAGAAGATATATGGCACCAGATTTACTACGAGAAGAGTTTGATAAACCTGCAGATATATTCAGGTAATATATATGTATATAGTGAAATGACTATGATATACTAAATGTAAAAAATCCCTTTAGTCTCGGTATGATTTTACTCGAATTGGCTACAGGCATTGTGTTACCTGGCACTGGTGAATCCTGGGAAATGTTAAGAACCGGTGATTTCTCAAAACAGAAAAAAGCGTTGTCAAAACTGTCAACAGATATGAGAGATATGATTGAATGGTTACTGATTACTTCTAGAAGAACCAGACCTACGATTCAACAAATTATTGATCATCCTCGATTCCTTGAACAAGAAGAATCAACAAGTTGTTTATTAAGTTATGTTTATGAAATGGAAAGAATTGCAGCGGAAGAAGCAGAAAAATTAGCTCAAAGAAACGTTTTTAGTACTCCTGAAGGAAGGATGCTGTAAAAGAGAAAAAGAGTTGTTGTAAATATTATGCGTTAGAAAAAAAAGAGAATAATCCTTTTTTTATTTTCTTTTTCGTCTGTTGGATTTTTGTATATAATTTGCAGAGTAACCCAAGACCATCGCCTCTTTTACTATATATATTTAAAGAGTTATTCTTTTTTATACTATATCTATACTTGATTTTTACGTTCCTATACCAAATAAAAAAAAATACGCACTGTCTGAAATTAAACCTTGCTCAACTAAAAATCATGCACTTTCCCTGTCCCGCTTACAAATGCATTTTACACAAACAAATTATTAGTTACAGTGAATTAATGTACAAGATAGAATATAAGGGTGAGTCTACATAACAAAAAAAGGGTATACGTGATTTCGAATAAAATTACCTTAATAGGGTTATTTCTTAGTAACTCACCTCCAGCATTGACCGCTTGACCCGATAGTAAAATATATAAAGCATTGTCTTGTTGTAAAGGTGTAAACTGGATTAAATTGTATACTTGCTTTTTAATTCGTTTATCAACTTTATATTTAAAGCATCTCTTGTATTTAAGAAAGAGTTTAAGCATTTTTTTTAAAAAAAAAGAATGGTTTATAAAAAAAAAAAGAAGAATACGCGTTTTCGTACTTCGTCGCCGTTTTTTTTTTTGACAATTTAAGCGTTATTATATCTCATCTTTGTTTTTGATACCATCTTTTTGTTATTATACTCTGTACGTGTTAGTCGTAATTTATAAATAAGAAGTAGTTATGTGTATATTTATTCACAAGAGAGAAATTATTCAGTAAAGTATTTTTTTATTTATGACATGTAAAATTTTATTTTTTGTGCTAAATTTAGTTTCGAAAGGTTAAAAAAAAAAAGAACCAAACTACTCACAGGTCCCACCACGAGAAGGTAAAAAGCACTTTGGGACCCAAAAAATATAATGACGAACGACCCTTCATACCCATATTTCAGAGTAATCACTTCGAACTCCATGAGTAAATAACCTTCATACCCTCCACGAGAGAGAAGAATCGGGTTGAGTACTATAAGTAGAACTTTACTTGCCAAAGGATAGCATCCGTAGGAATTTACGCCAACCAACGTACACGTAAAAAACCTAGCAGACGCGGCTAGAAAAACTAAACGTGGTTTTTTTCTTATATTTGCATATCAAGACACACCGCACACCACACACTACCAAAACTTGAATGAAAACTTGAAAACTTGAGGGTAATGTGAAAAACCAGCAAATAGCTTCTGTATAAATGAATTGCTGCGGTATATGTAAACATACACCAGTTGGGACGCAGCAACGAACCCCAACGGGAACCATCACCACCGCCTGCTCTTATACAGTGATCCCCAGTACAAAGTAACACCCGATGAAGCAGTTATTTTTACAAACTTGATGTACAACCACAAGTCAAAAAAGAATCTCCTAGCAATGAGATAAAAAGAAGACCCAATAAAGAAAAAGCGTCAAGAGACACTCCTTCAGTATCGTAAAGTGTGTTAACCCTACTTCTATGCCCAGACCTAGCTGAAGAAATGAAAATCCTGCCATCATGGTGACCACAAAAAACGGCTTTCATTCTGGTTTCCCGAATCCATTTATACCCTCTTTGACAAAAGTATAGATGTGTGCTAGTAAATGCGGTTGGACCTCTGTCATACCTATTGAGGCTTATTGAAATAGGACGAGCAATAAAGCTCTACATACAACCTGTGTGCTTCACTATAACAGAGTGTTAAAAGATGGACCCAGAGACAAGTAAGTTAAAGAAAAAAGGAGAAAAAAAAGGGAGAAAAAAAAAAGAATTTGTCAATAAATAAAAAGAGGCATATGATCAATATTTCTTTTTTCGTATCGAAACCTGATTATGATTAATCATCAAGTGGAATAAAAAGCCCGAATGACAAACAAAACACTGGTGAGGGGACAAGTTAGTGGTATACTCATCATAATAGGTTTAACGAAAGCCAAGAGTTCTTTGTAACGTACATTTTTGAATACTTTTATAGAGGACAAACAAGACTGGTTTGACTCGTTCCTATAGTTTATTAGCTTGATATACCCGGGTATGATAGAATAGCAAGGTGTTTGATGAGTGTCTTTTTTTTTTCTCTGTAGTTATATTGAATAAAAACATGGTCGCGTCTATCAAAGGCTCGTTTTTAACATCAAATATATATGTTGTTCGATAGCTTAATGAGTACTTTGTTTTTTTATGCATGCAATATTACCGAAGAGGTAAAAATTTAAAAAATACTTGTGATAGGGAAAAAAAAAAGGCTATCAATGTCATGGCTCTCGCTTCAGCATGTAGGAGTTTTAGTTCCTGGACCTCTTTCTTCTTCCCTCGTACATTACGCGTTCTATTTACATGCTCAGAAAAGAAAGTGCGGTATATTACTTTTTACTTAAATTTATCAAGCATTTTTTTTTAAAAAAAAAGCAGCGCGATATCTATATGTTATCATAGTCATGGTGGATCGCAATAGAGCGCTCGTAACAAGTGCTCTTATTTACAGCTGTTGCTAAAACAGTATCATTTTGTACGGACATAAAAAAATAAAACAAAAGCGCTAGAAAAAAGCAGAATAATCAATATAAAGATGTGCGTAAGAAAAAATAATACACAGTAAAAAGAAAAGATATTATGCAATTACGGATTTTATCGATCAACAGAAAATTTAGGATATGAAATTAGTGTTAAAGTATCTTCCATAGAATCAAACATTTCGTAAAAGAAAGTATTGGACATTCCCTTTTTTAAAAGAAAAATAAAAGAGATGATTGCTGTTAAAGTCAAAGTTTATATTAACTTATTGTGTTTTATTGTGTATCTTTTTAAAAAGAAAACATCAAAAAAAAAAGAGTAGGTAAAAAATAGATAATTTATGATCTAGGCTTCTCCTTCTTTTCCTTGTAGAGAGCAAGAAGAGAGACACCAGCGACCTTAACAATCTTGAAACGGACACCAGGAATATCACCAATAGCACGACCCTTACGACCGAAACCAGCAATCAAAACTTCGTCATTTTCATCAACGTAGTTTAAACAACCATCATTGGGAACGAAAGCAGTAACTTTCTTACCGTTCTTGATAAGTTGAACACGAACACACTTACGAATAGCAGAGTTAGGTTGCTTGGCTTCAACACCAATCTTTTCGAGAACGATACCCTTGGCGTGAGAAGAACCACCGAAGGGAGAAGAACGGAAAGCAGTTCCGAGAGCTCTCTTCTTATATTGCTTATCGGCCCAACGTTGGTCACGACGATGGATACGAAGCTTACGAGCTGCGTTTAAACCTCTTGGTTGTCCCTTACCTATTATATTTGTGTATTCATTAGTATTTTTATATATGTACATATATTCGACTACAGAATTCAATGCAATTCAACCAAATTACAGTTGTTGTTTATATATAAGAGGATGTGTATATTGTTATTGCATGAGTGAGTGAGTGTTTGTGGTGTCAATTGTTATTTTATACTTCAAAATTGGAATGTTTTTATTTTTTATTTTATTTTTAGTGTGGTAAATTGATATCCATCCATCTATCCATCGTTTTTTATGTTGTCTCTTTTTTTGTTGTTGTTGTTGTTCCATTGTGGTTGAATTGCATTTTAAACATGTAATCTTTTTTTTTTTAAAAAAAAAAGTACGTACCCATGATGGATTATGTTCAAAAAGGAAGAATAGTATGTATGCACCTTTTGCCAGACCTTTTCTTTTCTTTCATCCCCACTCTGCTCGCTCGCGCGCATCTCCTCCCCCCACATATCTATTATTTTCTCTATTCCCTCTCCCCCCAAATCTGTATTTTACTTGTATTCCGAGCCGGATAGTTACCTCGCCGGTAAACATGGGACCGTTTTTATCTCTCTCTCTTTCAATTGCAGTCAATTAGAGGATTTAATGACACTTTGGGTATTATGAGCAAGTACAAGAATATCAAAAGGGGGTTCTATCGTAGATAATGTTACTTTGTTCATACCAATTGAGAAGATTTTGGACTCTAGTTAAAGTCTTGAACCGAACGCCAAAAGTTACAAGATACCGAAACAAAGGAAAAACTCCCGATTTGGTAAGTAGATGACAAAAAACTAATAACGCATAATACAGGGAAGCAAAAGAATGGCTCCAAAAAAAATTATAATAAGCATAATGGACTGCCCTATTATTTTAGAGAAGGGTTCTACCACTTTGTTGTGAAACAAACGACCAAACGGGATTATATTACGGCTGAAGATACAGTTGCGAGGAAGCCAATTCATTGAAATAATTCGTGTGTTAATTTTAGTAGCTTGCTCTTTATTAGTTTCTATGGTCTGAGGCGTACTACATCGGTAAACTGTATGGGCCAAGTAAGGAGAATGCTTTCAGAGATTATGGTCGTAAATTAGTTTGGTAAGTATTTTTCTTTGTATATTTTGATAGGGGTGATACAAAAAGCCCTTTCGGTAAGCTACCTATCGAGCCGAGATCTTTGCGTATTCCAATATGCTAAGAAAAATCAGCTCTTTAGAGGTACTTATTAGTACAATAAAAAGTAAAGACAGCTGTAATTCACTTGAAACAATGTGTCGAACAATCAAAACATCTCCTATTATGTATCCTATTTGTTGTATTTTAATATAAATACATCGTCATTTCTTAGCAATTACTTTTTCCCCATCCAAGTATTTTATCTAATAAACTATTATATAGTTTAACAACTTATCTCGCTTCTGCTAATTAATCCGTGAAAGGTATCCCGTTCCTCAATATATACACATCCCTTGCCTACTTAATCGTTGTCCCTGACAGATAACCTGCCGCTTATATTAGCAGACACCAATACAATAGACGAATTTTTCGAATACTGTGTTCTTCGCTGTATTCAAAAGGGATCAGACGAAGCAGAGGATGGAGTAAGTAATAACAATAAAAGAAAACTTTAAGTCATAAATAACCATACATTTGTAATCCCCACTAATATTTGCTCGCTAGATTAAAATGCAAAATACATTGTTATCACATATGCTACCTAACGATCCCTTTTTCTTTTTCAAAAAAAGACATGTTATATTGTACTGCACCAGAGTATAGATATATTTAGGGAGCTATATGTTCGCTAACCATTTCTAGATTTATAACTATATGGATCCCGAGGTTTATACTATAAGCCTACTATCGCCTGGGACGCGGCTACACCCGTTCCAGAAAGCGGTTAATAAAAGTGACAAATAGCATTTTTCTCTCTGTAAATTCACAATAATTATTCTACTTTAAAAGCTAGAAGATTATTACGTTATGTTTCTATACCAGTTCCGACTTATTTCATGCAAAGAAGTTGATCTCATTTTTTTTAAAAAAAACCTCCCTTGTTTTCTTACACTCCTTTTATACGTTTTTTTGAGAGAGTAAATGAACTGTATGTATATGAATATACCATTTGTACCTGGTAAATATGAACAAATTCGCGGAAGGATATTAATCTCTTTATTATAAAGAGATATACTTAAACCATCGGTACAGAAACCCTTATCAGGTTTTCCGTGACCGCTTGCAATTTTTTTTTTTTGTCGTGTTTTAAGCTTTTTAAAAACCAGTAAATACTTTTGTCCTCTTTATCAAACAATAGTAAAAAAAAAGGTCTTTTTTTTAAAAGTACATTTTTATCAAGTAATAACAATTAAATAACGAGTAACAAAGAAAAGAAGTATTTATGAGCGATAGCGAGGATGAATATGGACCCATTGACAGCAGTTGGGGTTTACAAACGTCGAATCCAACAACACCAAACGAATCTAAAGGCTGGGATTCGTTAATAGACCCCAATATTAAAGTTGGACCCAACGGTCTTGGTGCTGGTGACCTTCACCGTAAAGGTCGAAATTTTAAACCGATTGAAGAAGAATATATTTTAGCACAAAGATTGAATAAACCGCTTCCTAAAAAGCCGTTATCAAAGACAACAAACAGACGTAAAGATGTCAAATATAAAAATAAACCAGATAGCAATGGAACACGCCATGTACAACAATCGAATTCTATGAGTACAATAAGGGTACCTAAACCTACTAACGAGGAGAATGGTGCTTCAAAATGGTTACAATCGTCACTTGTAGATGAGCCCTTTTGGGAGAAGAAAAAAGTATGAATATTATTTCTTTATGTGTGTGCATCATTTTTCTTACGCACTATATAAATATTTTTCTTTTGTAGGAAGTGGCGAACAAAACGATCCCACCACCAACACCACCAGAAACTAGTTTACAAAGAAGAGAATTTGGAATACGACCTAAACCTAAAGTTGAAAGTGTATGGACTAAACCAGTAATTGAAAAAGAATTAGAACAACCACTTTGGGGAGCAATTGACAAGAGTACTCAACCGTTTGAAGATAAAGGATGGGGAAGTCAGACTATACCAGAGAATGATTGGAGTACGGAAACTAGCATAAGTAATAACAATGATAATAGCACCAATAATGGATGGGGGAGTCAACCAAATGCAGGCTGGGGTGAAGAAACTATCTCTGATTGGGCACCAATTGAAAAAAATACGAAGCCTACGGCTAGTACTATACCAATGTCAAAACCATCTTGGCTTAATAATTCCATACCCTCACAAGATAATAATATGCGACCACCGCAACAACATCATCAGAGTCGATTCTCTAATCCTTCGAAACAAAAATATTCAGAGAATGCGCCTGTGGATGTACCAAAACCTATCAATTATCGACCAGAAAGTTCGCCTATTATATTAAATACAGCGCCTCCACCACCACCCGAGAATAATGTACTAATTACAGTTGTTCTTCAATTATCAGATAGTTTGACAGTTTCAGTTGAAGTTCGAGAATTAGACGACCCGATGGATTTAGCACGGCAAGTTGGAAAAAATAACAATATACAAGTAGAAAGTGTAATTGCAGCATTAGCAAAGTTTTTGTCTTCTCAGAAAAGTATGGCACTGAAAAAGAAACAAATTACTTTACAAAGAAGAGTATTTCCAAATCAATCAAAACCAAAATACCCTACACAAAATAATGCATACACAAATAATGCATACACAAATAATGCATACACTAATAATGCATACGCTAATAATGCTTATTCAAATAACGCATACACAAATTCATCTTCTCGTCGGCAGGTTACTCCTTCATCCCCTCCTCCTTTTACTCGCAAGGCATATTATTAAATATGAGTGTTTATTTTTATTTTTTATTTTTTATTCCTTTTTGTTACTTATATCACTTAAACAATGATAACACTCGCCCACTGTTAGAGTTATATGTATTTTTTTTCTTTTTCATTTCAGCGATTTCACCTGGCTTTTTTCAGCATTTTTCTTCCAAAAACTTTTGATACACGGTCTATTTACATGTTGATAAAAAAAAAGTATGACGTTCTATTTCGTTTAATTTCATAAAAAGGGTTCAATAAGCACAGATATTTTAATATAAACGCATTAATAATTCTTTATTAACGTATAGATACGAGTGTGTGGAAAAAAAACTAATATAGTTTATGATAAAATAATCCTCTAACCATGAATTCGTATATAAGCGAGAATCTTGTTTATAATTAAATGTGGGCACCTTTCAGAAGGAGCCTTCCTATGCTATGGCGGTGTCGGTGCAAACGGGTACTACGAATAAAGGTAATTAACTGTGTAAATTTAACGTTTATCAAGATCTCTCTCAAAAAAATAAACTACGGTTATTTAACCTGAACCTTATTAGCGTATCAGCTTTTTTTTTTTACTTTTAATTAGGATGGTTTAATGGTTAAACACCATCCATAGTAGTTAAGACGCTCAATCTTTATTCGCATAAAAAGGAGCTTGCATGAAACAAGTTGGTGCAACAAGCGGGTTTCTCTTCGATCACAATGACACAAGATAACCTGCTCCTCCTGTTCCAATGAACCAGTTTTCATTAACATTGGTGCTTATGAGCAACATTACCATTATCATTGTGAGGCTGTACTCATCGAGTTAACTGAAACTGGTAAGCATTCCTTTCTTTCTTTCTCTCTCTGTTTTTTTTAGAACATATCGCGCTGAAATGCGTTCAAAAAATTAGATGAGTCAAATGAGGTGCTTATTTGGAGAACCAACGGTTTACTATCTTGCCCAGTCTGTGGTACCAGCTGGGGCTACGCTCGAGGTATATCTAGACACTTAAAAAAAGGAAGTTTTAAGTGGAAACCGTTAAAGAGAATACATCTGTACTACCGGTGACAATGGAGACCGAATCAGAAAGTAAACGTGATTATAACCACGCTGTTTTATACTCTTGTGATGCTCTGCAATTTGACTTAACTCAACAGAAAAAAGCTATAAAGTTTGTTGATGTTATAAACTTGTGCCCTGTTTCAATTATCAGCGACGATGGTACCAAAAAAAAATCGCTTATACACAAAAACCTTGGTCTAAAAATTTGTAGCAAGAAAAGAAAGCTTGATGGCGATTCGACACTACAAATTATTCCTGAATTGCAATTGCGTACTGAGTGGGAGTCCCTACAATGGCAATTGATTCAAACTACTCAGAATTAGACAATGACTAAGCTGGATTTCTGAACGAAGGCTAGGTTATAAAACCTCAAACGTGCTTTGCTTATTCTGCTTCACTCTCCCGAACGATTTTGGTTCATGGAACAAAATGTATCATAGTGTATTGTATTGAACCATAGGCTAGAACCAAGACCTTGGATTCGCATAGAGAGAGTTTCAAAGTCAAGAAATGAATTTTACCTGCTTCTTCACTTCCCCCAGAAGACAGTAGGTATAAAAATGTTTATGTTACTTGTATGAATGATCAAAATGGTACGAAAATGGTTATTGGAACGAAAGTTCTTAATGGGCTCATCACCTCAAGTTCAAGATTAAATACAATTGCGAAACCTGATATTGATCCCTCCACAACTCATTTTTATTTATCTTCATCTTCGTCTGCCAATGATGTCAGAATTTAAGCCTGACATCAATAGAAGATAAATGTAAAGAAGGCGGCAAAATCAAAGATATATAACATAGCTAGTAGTTTTTAAATGCATTGTTACGTGGTATTCTAATAAATAGCTCTATACTATTTTAATAAATTTTAGTATAATTTTAATGTTTACGTTCATTGCAAAAAAAAAAACGATACATAGCATATTTTTTTTTGAACAATAGCTTGTACGAGTTCCAAAACCATTTACAGTGATACGGTCCATTGTTTCCTGTCCATTATTCTTTTAAAGACGCGTGTTTTTAAGTGAAGGTTTAGAAGTAACTTCTAAAAAAGGTCATTTTTCGGTGATCGAAATAAGGTGTTTTCATTGTATGATTAAACTTCAGGAAATGATTCTTTTCTTCACATTACTTAATAAAAGTTAGCCCTTAGGAAGATGTATTCGATATCAACTATTAAAAACTGCTTGTTATTATATATATTTTTTTTTTTCGGTTGGTCATTTTTGGCTTTTTTGACCATTTTGAGGGGTCAACCCCTTTTGTGTTTTTGTGGTTATTTTAATATTACTCGATATATACTTTGCCTTTCTTTGTAAAAAAAAAACAATGATAATAAAGAGCTTGTTTAAGCGCATTTAATCCGTCTAAAATAATATTTTTAATAAAAACCTTGACTGAGTAATCACCGTTTTAGACGTTTTATTTTAGCTAAAATTTGAGTTAAGCGGTCCTTAAATTAGCGATTTCTTAAAAGCGCGTTTTCTCGCCCAGTTTTAGATGTAGCATTTTTATTTATAAACATCCAATATATAGTTTTTGAATATCTACATTCGGCATTATAACCAAACATGGTAAAATAAAACTACAATTTATGTAATTGCGAAGCTCTGAAAATGGTTACACGATGTTACACGATGTTACACTAAAAAAGTGTATTTTTTTACCCAAAAAAAAAACGTCTAAAACAGCGATTACTCTTTCATTTTTTGCAGTAGAAGTATGATTTAAAACGGATCAGAGACGTCTAAACGAGCTCAATACTATGAATGTTTTTTCCACAAAGATTAAAAAATTGGATCCGGAGTAATTATAAAATAACCACAAAAACTCAAAAGGGGTTGACCCCCAGAAATGAAAATCGAAAAAAAAACAAAAAAAGTTCGTTTTTAATTTTTTTTAACAAAGATATAGTTAAAACAACTAGTTTGTACTAAATAACTTGGGTCCAAACCGCGTTTCCTGTTTCTTTAAAAAATAAAAACCAATATTTATTATAACTGCTAACTTTAGCAGTGATTTCTTACGTGAGCCATTTTTAGAAGTCCGGTGTCTCAGTGAGCTTAATTACGCATCATCAGATATAAGGGTTAGATGTACAAGAGTGGATTAAATAGAGTCGCCAATGTACAGTAAAAATAAACACTGGTAAGACTGTTGAGTGTACTGTAGAAGCAAAGTAGTCAGATATGACAACGAGTTGCAAGTTTATTAGGAATAGTATGTGTATAGAAAATAGATAAATGAAAAATTATAAAGTATTAAGTTCGCCAATAGCAGCCATGATAAGACCCTTAAACAAAGGACAAGGTCTTAAAGGACGAGTGATATATTCAGGATGGTATTGACAGCCGACAAAGAAAGGATGGTCATCCAATTCAACAATCTCCATACGTTCACCAGTGTCATCTCTACCAATAAATTGAAGACCGTTCTTTTCAAATGTATCAACGTGAACAGGGTTCACTTCATAACGATGACGATGACGTTCATCAATAGAGCTTTTACCACCGTACAATTTACGAACTGTAGAGTTTTCGGTACCCTTTTGGAATACGGTAGGACGGAGACCAAGACGCATAGTACCTCCCATGTGAGTTTTAGAGATTTCAGGCATATATACAACAACAGGGGTAGTAGTATCAGGGTTCATTTCAGCAGAATCAGCAGTAGGCATACCACATACGTTACGAGCAAATTCAATGACTGCAATTTGCATACCGAGACAGATACCCAAGTAAGGAATCTTGTGTTCACGAGCCCATTTAGCAGCCATAATCATACCTTCAATACCACGACTACCGAATCCACCAGGTACAAGAATACCATCGGAACCACATACTTGTTGCCAAGACTCATGATACTTGAGAGCGTTCTTCTTTAACATAGCAGGCTCTAAATCGGAGGCATCAATCCAGTTGATAACCATCTTACGCTTAAATGCCAAACTAGCATGTTCCAAGGCCTTGTAAACAGAGATATAAGAATCATGAAGATCTGTATATTTACCAACAATAGCAATAGAGACAGATTCATGCAAATGCAAGTAGCTAGAAGCCAAAGTACTCCATTCGGTCCAAAGCTTTTCACCAGCTAAACGACGTTCGTCCGAGATCTTGATAGCATCCAAGTTGAGACGACGGCGGAAGAAATCGATGACACCGTGCTCACGCAATAAAAGAGGGACATGGTAAACGGAAGAGACATCATGGACAGCAAGTACTTGTTCAGGACCAACGTGACAGAACATGGAGATCTTGGCAGCAACACTATCATCTAAGGGTTTAGAGGAACGACAAGCGATAAGATCGGGAGTAAGACCAGCACCACGAAGATCACGCACGCTCATCTGAGTAGGCTTTGTCTTTTGTTCGCCGACAGAACCAACGACAGGAACCAAAGAAACATGGATAAGACAAAAGTTGTCATGACCGACACGGAATTGGAACTGACGCATGGCTTCAACAAAGGGAGCAGACTCAATATCACCTACAGTGCCGCCCAACTCGATAATACAGACATCAGGCTTCTCACCCTCGATAGGCATAGAGACAACGTTTTCAATCCATTCTTGGATGGCGTCAGTGACATGAGGTACAACCTGAACAGTCTTGCCGAGATAGTCACCCTTACGCTCACGTTCAATGACTTGACGGTAGATCTTACCAGTAGTGATATTGTTGATACGGGATAACTCAACGTCGAGGAAACGCTCGTAGTTACCCAAGTCAAGATCAACTTCACCACCATCGTTCAAAACAAAGACCTCGCCATGATCCAAGGGAGTCATGAGACCAGCATCAATGTTCAAGTAGGGATCAATCTTGATGGCGGTTACACCAAGCCCTAAAGTCTTTAAAAGTGTACCGGTACTAGAGGCAATGACACCTTTACCGATGCCGGAAATGACACCACCAGAGACAACAATATACTTGGTCATAGTTTAAAAAAGAAGACAAACAAAGGTAGAGTTTTTTTTAGAAAAAGAAAGATATTTTTTATTGAATTTAAAACAGATAACTCGTATATATATACAAGTGTATGCCCAATTCAATGTTTATTGAAAGGGGAAGGTATTAAATTGAGCAAAACTGATGCTTCCTTTTATACTTTTGACGGTGTTTGAAATTTTTGTTAAAAAAAATTTTTTACCCCTCTTTTTTTTTCCATCTCCATGGTTTTAGATAAGCACCAACCAAATGTTGTTATTTAAAGAAAAAAACTTTTTGCCAGTTGTAACACAATTCATTGTAAAAAGGGCAGTCCGTATCCCGCTGGATTACTGTTTCTTTTCCACGGAATCTTGATACAGGGTCGATCTGAAAAAAAAAGTATGATATTTTATTTCGTTTACTCATAAAAAGAGATTTGCAGGAAGTAAACACGTACAATAAGTACATATATTTTAGGTACGCGTTCTATTTACGCGTTCTGGCAAAAAAAAAAAAAAAGTGTGACGCATAAGATTTGCTAAAATAAGCCATAACAAGTTGTAGACGTACACTTGTAAAAAAAATGATTAAATAGGTCACATGGACTATTAAAAAATAAATCACCTTTCTTTCTTTTATGCACGTATTTTTCTTTTTTATGTCGGTACAAAACGATACTATTCTTCCTAAAGCTACCGCCGTGTAAAAGGGTTCTTGTTACGAACGTTCAAATGTGGTGATAGCGTACAGATATGTGGGCTCCCTTTTTTTTTTGTTTACTACTTTATAAAGGTATATGAAAAGTAATACGCCAAGCTTTCTTTTCTGAACATGTAAATAGAGCGTGTTAATACAAAAAAAAAAAAAGGGAGAATTCCTGCTACCAATCTTTAGTTTCGTCCAACTAAAAAAGCAAGAAAATCCGCCAGCTGAAGATAGTGACGATAGCGATCGAATGAACAATGCCGAAGATGGAAATGATCATAGTGACGATGATGATCGTACCTGGCTTAGTGTAAACTGATTTAAAAAATACACGAATTATTTATACTAATACTTTTGATTTAGATTATTAACTCTGGCAAAAAAAAAAAATAATCGATAATTGACCATCCGTCCTCTTATTTCCTTTTCTTAAGGCTGTGGCAAAAGGTGTAGCCAAAGACGTTGCAGGATCAAAGACTGAGTTTAAAGAAGGAGAAGCAGCTGTAACGACTCAGCTAAAGATACAAGGATTGTATAGAAGCGATCGATTCGTGTACAAAACCGACAGTATCATTAAAATGTACGGTTTAGATAAGTTGGAAATTCTTCTCTTAGCCTTGTTCATTGCAATATACACCAGAAAAGCCAAAGCTCACTTTGGATGTTAACGGAAAATTAGAAGTATCATGTAACTTGGCATTATCTTGTATCCCTCTGTCCAAAATACCAGCTCACTAACTTGAGACATACCAACAACATCGAAAAGTAATCCATTCAATCTGAAAAGTCTTCACAGTGAACCTATTTTACACGAAAAAGTGGCCAAAATTCTTGATGTTGAAGATAATGCCCTTTTTTCTTTTCTTGCAGTACTTTTTTCAAAAAAAAAACGTTTTGAAATTAAAGAACCGTCCGTGAAGCAGTCTTCGAAAATAAAACACATGTTTTCCTGTACGTACATTTTATTAGGGTGTTTTCTGTAATTAAGGTGCAGGCTTTAAAAAAAAATTACTCGTGGCGATTGTGTGAGAGGGGGGGGGGAGCTGTCTACTTTTGTCAAATCGAGACAGTAAGCGTTTTGACATTACCGGGTATATATCTGCACATATGTACGATCCTAGAACATATCAGTACATTATCTCAATAAGTATGAAATCGTCTCGATTAGTTTTTTTTTAGAATCGTACGTTTGCAAACCCCCTCCCCCAATAAAAAAAAGATACTTCTCTTTACTTGTGATTTTGACGTTCTGTTTAAGGTTTGTGCTGAGATTATAAACGTGACCGAGTAAAACAAGTCAAACAGGTAAAAAAAAGCTTTAACTTGGTCTTTTTTTACCCACTCTCTTTTTTTTATAAAGAAGTTTAGTAATGAGTCATCTTCGACCGAAAGTTATTGCACTTTACAAGCAGGTAAAGTACATTGGTTGAAAAGGCAAAAAGAAAAAATTAATAAAAAAAAAAAGTTGGTTTATTTAGGTAGAGAATATCCTGCTGGATATCAAGATTTTTTTCGACCGAAATTAAAGGCAGCATTTTTAAAAAAGAAGGATGTTACAGACGAGCAAGAGATACTGAAATCAATTCAGTTTGGAGAATATATTATAAAAGGTTAATGATTACAAACAAAAGAGGAAGGGGGTCTGTGTGTGTGTGGTTTTTAACATATTTTTTTTTTTTAAAAAAAGAAATTGAAATGATGTACTACTTGAGAAAATATCGTACCTTACGCAAGCGATACAACAGTTAAAACAATGAAATATTTATATACATCGTGCAAGGAAGCCTTAAATACACAATTCAACATTGTTACACACAATCTAAATTATATTAAACATGGTTTTCATTACCCTTCTTCTTTTTTTTTTTCTTGTTCTCCTTTTCTTCTTTTTTGTTTTCCCTCTTCTTTTTTTTTTGTTTTTTGTTTTTTTTTGCTGAATAAAAAGAAATGTTACCGAATTCTAGAATCATACCACCATTAAATAATTCACGATCAAGATCTAGTTCAACTTCAGGTCATGAATCCAATAGTAAAAAAGGGTTCATTTCTAGATTATTAGCCAACCCAAATACACCAAGTCATTATCAATATCCTTCAAAAACCAAATATGAATCTGTATTAGGAATAAATAATGATAAAGATTATGCAACTTGGGGAAGACCCGCTGATCCAAAGGTAATTTTTTTTTTTTTTTATACAGCAAACAATAAAAAAAAATTAACTGTAAAGCAATTAGCCTTCTTCTTCTTTAAAAAGTACTTCTTCAAATAATAGTAGTAGTGGATTCGGTAAACTATTCAAGAAACGAGGAAAGGTGAGTTCTTTTTTTTTTTTTTTTTTGGATTTTGAAAAAAATTATTAAAAAAGAGATATAAAATTAGACTGTGGATGATACAGAACCAACAGATAATTTCGATGACGATTTACCCAAAGTAAGACCTATCCATAACAACAATATAAGAAGAAACCACACAAAGATACCATTAGCACCACCTCCAGTGATGTCCAAACGTCACACACAGTTACCAGATCATTTATTATCCGATTTACCAGATCAGTATATTACAAAGCGTCCTGTGCTGGACCAACGTGCCATCACGCCCGAGCCTACTAATAAAGCACGTTCTTCTTCCTCCATTCGAAAATCATCAGGGTCGTACTCTATCTACTCTACGTTTGGTGGTAACGGATCTGTGTATTCGGTTGATAAAGACGACGATCTTGCCGCCGCCGCCGCTGAAAGTGTTGAATCGTTTAACACCGTTGTTACTTCTGCACCTGCTGATGATGATGATCAAGATGATGATGATGAAACAACTACAACCGAAGAAATGAACGACGATGAAGACTCTGACGACGATGCATTTGTAGACGCTACAGGATCCTCACAAGAAGATATCGAGCGTGAAAAGCGTATTGAACGAGAGAAACGTATTGAAGTCAATAATAAAGGGCTTTCGAAGCGTCTTAGCGGTGGACACTTTGGTAGCGCAGGTGGGTTACTGCTTAGTATTAACCCCGAAAGTGATCCGCTACCACCGGTACCGAAGCGTAGAGGGTCTCACATGTTACCGGCTGATGATGAACTTTCAAAGTCGATGCTGAATTGGAAACGGCATAGTGACAGCGGTAAACGGTGGAGCTCGACGTTACTGCGCGAGGATAAGCATGCAAGTTCGGCTACAGTGATCGATCTGAGATCGACGGAAATAACTAACGAGACGAAAGAGGAAAAAGAAGAGGCGTCGGGAACGGATATAATTGAATCACGTAAAAAGGCAGAATTAGCTTTATCAGGTAACCCAAAGATTGTCACCACTTTGGCGTCTCTATCTGTTCATGATACCACCAATAATAATATCACCACCACCAATAATATCACCACCACTAATAATACCACCTCCACTAATACTACTACCTCCGCTAATACTACCTCCGCTAATACTACCTCCGCTAATACCACTAATACTAATACTAATAATACAACAAGCTCTACAGCAGAACTGTTTTCGAAAACAATTGATGATGTGTGGAAAACTTCCGACGATACCAGTTTAGATTTATTTAACGATGATCGAACCAAGCAAATCCAAACGAGCATTCAGAACATTGAAACGCAAGATAAAATTGAAGACAAGATTAAAGAAACAGCTAAACAGTTGTGGGAAGAAGATGAAACTGTTGTAACTAAAGAAAAAATGGCCGAGTGGTTAGGCCAAGGGTAAAAAAAAAGTTAAAAAGAATATAAATTATTACAAGTTGGCTGATTACTATTGTTTTAGAAAACCATTCAATTCAAGTGTGCTTTATCAGTATATGGACTACTTTTATTTCACAGACATGAGATTAGATGATGCATTTAGAAAGTTGTGTAGCAAACTCTATTTTAAGGCGGAAGCTCAACAAATTGATCGTATTTTAGAGACGTTTGCCAATCGGTATTGGGATTGTAATCTAGAATGTCTTTACGGCAGCGCAGGTAAATAAGTGTACATAACTACAGCATTTTAGGTTTTCTAAAAGAAAAAAAAAAATTAGATGTGGTGTATGCGGTTGTTTACTCACTGTTGCTGTTAAACACTGATCTCCACGTTGCTCAAGGAAACCACGCTAGAATGACACGATCCGAGTTTATTCGTAACACAATGTCGACTATTCGTGACCAAAGAGAGCATGAGGAATCAATGGGACACAAGCGATCAGCGATCCTCACAAGAAATTGGGAAGCCGAAGTCGAGAATACAATGAAGGTAAAAATGTTGACTTCTTATAAAAAAAAGCTTACACTTATTAATATTTTTTTTTCAAAATAGGAAATGTATATCTCTGTGAAACAGTATCAAATTCTACAACCGCTTTCTCGAAAAACAAGTATTGGGAGAAGGTCAAGTATGATGGGTAAACGAGTGATTGGAATTAAACGAAGTGTGAACTCGATTATACGAAAGTCGGGAAGAGAAAGTATGTTGGCACCCCCCGATGATCAGGTATAAAAAAAAACATTGCAATCATACAATTGTGTGTGTATACTAAACCCCAAAAAGACTTCTTTGTCTCCTCCTCCTAGATCAAGTATGAGCTCAGGCTACAACAGATCAATCACAACAACCTCAATAAAATCACCTCGCCGCGGCTCGTTTTCCTCCGCTACGAGCTCCAGCGCAACATCACTTAGCTCTCGCTGTGGGTCGCCTACGCTGGCACCACCCGCCATGATCCAATACATGGACACCCACGCCTCATCGTTGTTCTCGAGCAGACCACCGTACTTTAAGGAGGGTGTTGTGATGCGAAAGCATTTACTGGAAACCGCATCGCATAAAGCAAAACACCGCGAGTGGAGAGAGTGCTTCTTAGAAGTAGGTCAGGATGGCGAATTACGCATGTACGCCCTGCAGCAGCCGCCGCAACAGTTGGGAGATAAAAGTTTGTTTCGTCATTCAAGTGCAGTCACCTTTAATCAAATGTCGGAAAAAATGAGCAAAACGTCATTTTCTTCTTCCTTCAGTGGACCCAACAGTAGCAAGTGGGCAGTAAGTTGTCATTTTGAACAAAAAAAAAAAAAAAAAAAAGTTAATCGTTTGTATTGTGTAGTCTACTTCACAATTAATCGGTAAGATCCCTTTAAACCATACGTTATCAAACCCTTTACCACCACCGGGATACAACCGACAAAGACCACATGTTTTCGCTATTCAGCAATCGGATGGCGGAGTTTACCTGTTCCAAGCAGCATCTGCAGAACAAACACAAGAGTGGGTAGCTACATGCAACTACTGGGCGGCCAGGGAGAGCAAAGAGCCGCTACCTGGAGGCGTAGGGAACATGGAGTACGGGTGGAACAGCTGTTTGAATGATGTGATTCTGGATTTAGACGCGATGAGAAAGGGGTACGATCCGAAGCAGTATGGGGTCCATACGGGTGATCCAGACTCTGTGTTTGTTCAGGACTGGCTGCCTCCGTCGGCGACGATGGTGTCGAGTCAAATGGATGAGCAGGCACAGTATCAAGTGTTGCAGAAGCATTTGGTTGAGTTGAATGCCGAGATTAATCAGCACCGCGACTTGAAGACTAAGATCATGATCAAAGTAAGAGATATATATATATTTTTGGATGCTAAAGACTAATTTTTTTGTGTATGTAGTTCCCTGGTAAATGCAATAATCATCAAAAAGTAATGAATAATTGGGAGGCGAGATCAAAGTACTTGTTGCATGATATTATAAAGTACCAAAACTACTGCGATGCATTAGAAAAGAGCATCCAGAATAGAAAAATTGAAGACCCTCCGTTAACGCCAGTCAAGTTGTCTTCACTCACTTATCAAACAAGCCAAGTAGATTTATTTAAAGAAATCAATCAAGACTTGTTTCTTTTATAATTATATACCAAAAAAAAAAAAAAAAAAAAGGTTTGCTCTCCCGCGGTTAAACGGGGGGTAAAACTGCGTATAACCCTTTATTTATAAAAAAAAAAAATTAAAAAAGATGTATTTTTTTTATTGTTAAAGAACAATGCTATATAAGCTTTTTTTTTAAAAAAAAATATGGGTTTTTTTTATATATATACTATCATGACAAACTATTGTTTTAGAAAAAAAAAAGGCCCTTTTTTTTGTTTGATCCTTGACCGGACTTGCCACTTGTTTTGGGTAACGTACAAACAAAAAGTAAGGGGGGTGTAAATGGTTTGAAGCACACTAAGTTTAAAAGAAACCACTTTGTAAAAAAAAAAGATGCCTCGTACTATAAAAAAGACTCGAAAGGTGATTAAAAATAAGGTTTTTTTTAATCTATGTGTCCCAACTCCGGTTTTTTTGTTTTTTTGTCTCGTATCATGATTTTAAAGAAAAAAAAAAAAAAGCGAGCGAAAAAAAAAAATGATATGAAATGGCACATCGAGGCACTTTTTTTTTGGTATCAAGTGACCGTGCGTTTAATAGCAGCAGAAAAAGAGTATGAAAGAGTGATTCTTAAAAAAAAAAAAACATTTGTCACACCTGTCATGTCTTATTGATCTATTATGTGATACAACAAGTTTTGGTTTTATTGTTCCTTTTACTGCAAGGAAAAGGTCCCAGGTGAATATGGGTCCTCAACTTTTTTTAAAGTTTTTTTCGTGTATACTTTTTACTACATGTCTTCCAGTTACCCCCCCTCTAACTCCTCCCCCCGGTATCCCCTTCATCCTCCCCCCTTTTTTTTCAATCGATGATGTACAATAAAATCTAATTTTATCCGTTTTTTTTTTTTAAAGGTGTATTTTTAAAAAAAAGAGAGGTTATATATAAAAAAAAATACATGTGATTTTTTATTTTATTTTTTTTGAAAGAGATTATAGAAAAATCCCTTATGCAGAGTGTGTGTGTGTGTGTACTGAGGAAAGAAAAAAACAAACAAAAAAAAGAATACAATTCTTTCTTTTTTTAAAGAAGAAAAAAAAGGGTAAAATGAGGATGCTACTATAGTTACTTGTTTGAAAAAAAAGGATATAAAAATAAGAAAAAGAAATGCAAATAAAAACTGTGGGAGAAAAGTGCTGGTGTGTATTGTGTGTGTGTGTGTGTGTGTGTGTGTGCTATGTACTTGTTATTGTGTATATATATTGTTATTATATCCTCATTGTTGTCCTTTTTTTTTTTTTTTTTTTTTTTTTTTACTTAGTTTTTTTTTATAATTCTTTGTTCGCCTTCTCTTTTTTTTTTTTTTTTTTTTTTTGCAAGTATCTTTTTACTTTGAGTTACGTTTAACTCTTTTTTGAGGACGTTGAACAATAGAAGAAGAAGCAGGAATGTTGTATACTTCATGCATATGATTGATTTCACTAGCAGTTGCTGATCTAACTCTATTGTTCACAGCAGGAGGAGAAGGAGGAGATACAGAAGATGAGGTTGCTCTGCGAGGACAATAACGGTATTCAGGAAAAGCCTCTCGATGAGCAAGTTTTTCTTGTTCTGCAAGTCCATGCCATGGTCTCTTTTCAATTTCGGATAACTTTCCCCAACGACGAGAAGCACGTCTATTTTTAAAATATTAGTGACGTTTTTTTTTTAAAATAGCAATAGTTATATCTTTACTTTGAAATCTCTTCTGCACGAAGGGTTGGGTCTTGTGCTTTTAATGCTTGACCATAATGACATCGAAACTAGAATATACATATATAAAAATAATTAATTTCTATAGCAACCAATTAGATTAAAAAAAAAAAAGCTTACGTGAATCCATGCGTTACGAGGTCTTTTAATATGTGCATTTTTTGTCAAAAACATGCTTTGATCGACATTGTTGTTAGAGGGTTGCTTTTTATTTTGATTCAAGGGAGTTGTTGCCCTGTTTGTTGTTGTCGTCGAATGATGATAGGTAATGACCTCTTCGTCTGGTAATAAGCGCTTGTTGGAAGAAATTGATTTTAACAGAGATTTAGCAAGATGAGAGCCAGGGTTTCTGTGATCAGCAGCAGCAGCAGCAGAAGCAGAAGCAGCAGCCATGGTAGGTGACATTGGGTCCATACTACTACTGCTAATAGAGGAAGTAGTTGGAGAAACAATGGTACGCGATTTTTGATTTGCAAAACAAGATTTACGACGTGGTATAGGTATTTGAACTGTGTTGTTAACGGTGGTGGGTATCTGTGGTGTAAATGTTTGCTTTAATACTTTAAATAAATTGGGTGAAAATAAATTGCTTGTTGGTTCAACTGTAAATTGTGGACTTGGTTCCAAGTAAGGTGGTGGTGCTAAAGTAGCAGTAGGTGGATGTTGGAATCTTTCAAGATGATGACCGTAAACTCCATCTGTTAATTTTTTCAATTTAGGCGAGTCGGGTGAAGGTGGTCTGTTGTCTAATAATATTTAAAAAAGGTTAATTTTTTTTTGTGCTTTCAATTATTTTTTTTTAGGTGGTAGCAAACACTAACCTGAATCACAGATATCTAAAATGGGTGCCAATTCAACTGGAGAGGCAGAAGAAGGTGGTGTGGTAGGAACACTAAATCTTTCTGTCAAAGCAGGTGAGACTCTACCATAGTGATAAGTTGATGTTGTTGCGTTAGTAACAGCAGTAATAATAGATGATGAATGTGGCATTGTTATTTTTTTCTTTTTTGGTATACAATTGAAAAAAAAAAAAAAAAAGATATATGTATAAAAAGAAATAAAAAGAAGAAAAAAGAAAGAGAAAGATAAAAGAAAGAAGAAGAAGAAAAAGAAAAAAAAGTTAAAAAAGAAAAGGGAGAGAAACAGATATATAAAAAAAAAGGTCTTTTTTTTAAAAGTGAGAGATCACTTTTTACTTGTCTTTTTTTGCCCTCTTTCAAGTCACTTTTTTTATTATTTTTGGACTGGGCTCAAGTTGTGTTGTAGGAGCTGGCTTTTAACAAAAAAGACTTTTTTTTTTTTTTTTTTTCGTATTGTACAATGAACAGATATACAAACAGATACACGCATTGCATATCTTCCAATCAAGTTTTTTTTTTCTGTGATAATAAATTACAGGGGCATAAATATGTTTTATTGCTTTTAAATAAGGGCGATTGATTTCATTGTTTATTTTAATTCCTCCAGTGTTTTTTTTGTTGCTATTTTGATTGTTTACAAGAAGATCAGTTCACTCTTTTCTCTCTTGCAAAATTGTGCTACTACTAATTGATACCCGAATCAATTGTATTGTATTGTTAGTTTTTTATATTCAACTCCGAGTTTTTTTTTTTTTAAAAGCGAAACACGTTATAACTTATTTTCACGTGTCATACAATCTAAATTATTTGTTTATATAGGATCTCTCTTTGTACCCTTTTACTTGCTCTATTTTGACGGGCGTAAAATAAAAAAAATCTACATCAAAACCTGAATAAAAAACTTTTAACAAAAAAAAAGGGGATAACGTCACCAATATGAAGGGCCAATTAAATTCATTTGTGTAACTGAAAATCGGTACCCTCCCCAACTTCGGCTTGCCTCCGATATATTAACTTGTTTTGCCACCCCCCAAACAAAAAACAAAAAAATTTCCACTCAGTGTGTGTGTACGCCCCCCCGTAGGATGACTAAAAAGAAGACTATTGTTTTATTTAAAAAAAAGGATACAATCGATGAATATCATGATTTGTTTTTACAGTATGGTTATGTACCTGAATTTATACCTGTACTCGACCACGAAACTAAAAATATCGAGCCCATAAAGGACATGTTGTTACTGGGTCCTCATCGCGCAAACTTGAACGGCCTCATCTTGACCTCGCAAAGGTCCGTTGAAGCCATGTCCGAAGCGTTTAATTTATTGCGCTCGCAAGGTCTCACACTATCTCAGCAAGTCGTTAAAGAATGGAACGATTTACCAGTCTATATGGTTGGTCCTCAAACGGCCAAAGTATTATCCCAATTGGTTGCATTGTTCAATACCGGTCACAAGCATCATTGGATGATTTATCCAAGAGCAGCAGAATTAATTCAACCTCTGATTGACGGGCAGCGGCAATTCAACGGCAAAGGTCGACTATTGTTTTTGGCTGGCGATAAACGACGTGACTTGATACCGACAGAATTAACAAAGGCTCAATTGGACTTTTTGGAGATTCAGAGTTATGAGACGTGTGTTCACAAGGACCTGAAATGCGCAATGCAGAATTTCGTGAGCCCAGATTGGGTGGTTTATTTTAGTCCTTCGGGATTGAAATTCTTGTTGTCGTGCGTGGAGGGCGAAGCAAGGCGGAATCTGTTGGCCGCTTGTCAGAAACGTGAGGGCGGGGCGTATACAAAGATCGCGGCTATAGGGCCAACGACGTTTGAGTATATACTTGAGGAGTTGGGCGTACAGTCCGATGTTGTGGCGGAAGAACCAGATGCTCAGCATTTAGTCAATGATATTATCAGCTTTGACCGATCTTAAAAAAAAATTATTTATTTATTGTTATATTTTGGGTTAAATATTACCAAAATTAGGTTTTTTTAATAAAAAAACGTCAAAAACTATTTTTATTTCATTCGCACAATGGGGGGGTTTTTTTTTCTTAGTACACGTTTCTTGGGTAAAGTTTACCTTTATATAATCTGTCTTTCTTTTTTTTTTCAACCAAGTATGAAACTCTCGTTGTTCGGTGCACTCAATTGGCACTTGCTGCACCTACAAAGACCACGACTACCGCCACTGCTTCGTTCTACCTCGGACTACATTTGCGCGGTTCTCTCCTATTTTCCCCCCTTAGCATGGCGTCTGCCTCAGACATCGTCTCTTCCTTACAATTTCGGTTCCCTGCTACTACGCTTCCCTACTACCAACCACATCTTGGTCCCATCCAGCAATGACAACAGTGACAAACAAGCAAGCGGTAGTTCGCGCAGCGAGCTTCCTCCAGCCACGGTAGACGGATGGATAGCGGACAGAAAGAAAAGGTACGTCATATTGTACTGGAGCAATGAATAGTGCAACGGTGAAGATGGTTTCCTGCAAGAGGTGCCGTTGGCATGTAATAATGTTACGGTGCCCTACAGCTAACTCGGCCCCTGCTTCTTCTTACACTACGGGTATTGATCTTTCGACACCCCTTTAAAAAAACTATCTCTATAGTTTTTTTTTGTTTTTTTTTAGTCCTGGTTTGTCCTTAAATGTTGGGTTCTCAAAAAGTTATTTTTACAGAATCCTATTGTATAAAACGTATTTATAGAAACAAAAATAAACTTTTTTTTTTGCTCCTCAAAACTTTAAAACGTTCTTTTTTGATTCGATTTTTTTTTTTAAAAAAAATGATTTGAATAAAGTGATACGGTTTTTTTTCATATATTTTGTGTGTGTGTGTATATTAAAAAACGTGCTTTTAACGGTACGTTTCTTTTTTCCCGAGTTTTTACGGTGCCGCCTGCCCCAGCATACTGTGTTGGGGTTCGAATCCCTTAGTCTTGTTTCACGGATAAGAATAAGCCCTTTCTTTTTTGTTGTTGAGTACTTTTTTTTTTCTCTCTTAAAAACGGGCGTATACTGGGAGGAAGGGTATATAACAAAGACAGGTGACGGAGACGTTTTTAATTGTGGGTTACATTGTTCAAGAGAACAATTGAAAAAATTATCGTAAAATGATTTGTTTATCTCCTTTATTAAAAAAAAAAAGGGTACTTTTTTTTTTTTTTTTTCATTGATATGATCGATCTCTTTATGCTAATAAAAAAAAAGAGAAGCGAGTATTATAAAATAAACTTAATTGTCAATTTATTTCGTGAGCGTATTGAAAATCTGCAGTAATCAGCATAAATATTGTATTAAATCATTTGAGTTTCCTATTGCCAAGATAATTAATAGCATACACACAACTAAAAAAATAGATAAAGCCCTTTTTATTTAACTGAAACAACTTATACAGCAACTAAAGTCTGGACTTGTTCAAGAAGGTATTTCTGACGGTATGAGCAATAAGCAAAGCAGCTTTGACCTGTTCTTCCGTAGCACCTACTCTGATAGCGCCTTTAAGGTGGTTTTGAAGCTGAGGTAAAGTGTTCATTTGAACAAGCGTGACAATAACGTCGAGCTCGGTCTCGATATAGTCAAGGTACGTGGTCTCGGCAAACACGTTTCCGTACGCTTGCTCAATCCATTTCCAGAGATCAGAACTGGCGTTGTTCAAGATGTAATCTGCGTTATCGAATTCTTCACCGTACACTGCTTGAAGTAATTTAGATCCACGAGATTTCCAATAATTTTTAGCTTGGCTAAAAATGATACTAATTAAAAAAAAGTGATAAAAAATGGTTATATTTCTTATTTACTTTAAAGTGGGTGATTTTCTCAATAAAGATCGGTGAAGTTCAGGTAAAGAATTGTACATTGCTGTTTGAGAATTAATTGCCTACAAAGGAATGTTAATTGGGGGTTAATTAATATGCTGTTGCAAAAAAAAAAAAAAAAAAAAACTTTCTTTACTCTGGGGATTCCAGATAAAACAGAGCTTTTGACAATTGCGTTACGAGTGTACTCGACCCATTTGACTTGATCCTGTACTGTCTCAATATGTTGCAAGTATTTGTTTACAACAATAGGTATACCGTGTGGGTGATTAGAAGCAGATAATGATACACACTATACTTTTTCTCAGCGAATTAATTTTTTTATGCTTGTTTTGTTACTTACTAATAACATGGCTGATAAAGAAGAATGGAGACCTTTGGTAGAGATTAACTTGGTAAGTTTAGTATAGGTTTGGTTGGTTGCAGTATTCATAATGTATAGCTTGTATAAAGAAACGTAAGTAGTATCAACTACAACCTGTCTTTTTTATATATTCAATTTTTATCTTTTTTGCGTAGCTTAGTATAGAAGCATGTAGTCAATCGTATCCTGACATATACTACATATAAAAAACATCATACTAAATCTATTTAGAGCGTCGCATATTAATAATTAGTGAGCGATATTAGAATAAACTGGTTATATAGCAAATACGCTAAACATATTATCTTGATTTTAGATCGAGGTCGCAGGTGTGTTACGCATTTGCAAAAGCATTTGCATATTAGACGAGAGGGGGGGGGGGGATATAAGGTAATTCTGGTTTAAAACAACAAAGGAGGTTAACACATGTATAGAGGCGTAAACAAGATTACTTAATATCGCATATGAAAGTCAATGCGGGGGACGATAGGTTAAATAAGCAATGCGCTATGTTTTCAGATGATTGATGTCTTTTTTAATAGCTAATAAAACGACAGTTTACAATAGGAACCTTATTATTTTAATCATAAAAAAAAAAACCATGCGAAAAACTTGATTTATTTTAGCTTTTTCTCTCTCCACGGAACTCAGTGGTTATAGATTTGTAATAATCAGAGATTATATAATACGATGCTGGTTCCTTTAATAATGTTATCATTTAGTGGGTATTATATTTCATTTGCTTAGGTAAAAAAAAAAGGACAATTTCATTTAGGTGTAAATGAAGGGGGGAGGGGTAGAACCGTGATCTAGGGTGTTCCTTTTATTGTAATTACAGACATTTTAATCCATTGGTTTTTTTGTAATGTAGATCATTAGCCTGTGTATATATTAAGCTTTTTTTTTTGGTACTACAAATACAACTTTTTTGATAGATCCGATTTTATTGTTTCAACAACAAAATATTATCAAATCTTTTTGACTACTACCCTCCGCTTTTGTTTATATTGTTTGAGGATAGCACAAATTGAGAATTTATGCACAACAAACAAAAAATATACTTGTTCAGGGAAAGCCTAGAACTTAAGGGGAGGGAGGGTACCTTAAAAGCAGAATTTAACTCGCGTCAAAAGAGAGAACGATAGAAGTTTCCTACATAGTTTAAATACGTATGCAAAAAAAAAAGAAGAACAGGTTACTGACTTTAATAAGCGTAATCTTGCCTCGAATAGCTTCGATTATGTATTAAACATCTCAGAACTTTTATTTTATATACATGATATTTCTGTGGATTGGGTTCTTTTTTTGCTCGGGGGTCTATGACAAAGCGCAAAGTATATATAATTTAGTTATTAGCAGTACGTTTTCTCTCTCGAAAGAGTATATAAAACGGGGCGTAGAAACTAGTTAAAGATATACTATAAAAGTGTATTAAACCTTGAAACAATGTCTACCGCTAGTACCAGCCCTTTTTTTTACAATAAGGAGGAAAAAGTAACAAGATCATGCCCCATCACTATTGCTATGTAACTAATCAAATTACGAGAAATTCTATTGGTTTATTGTATAGACAACAACAATGAATACAATAAAAAAAAAAACTTGGTTATTTCCTTTTACCAATTACATATCAAAGAGAAAAACGATTTGTAGACCTTTAAGTGTCACTTAATACCGATATATAACCTCCCCTTTTCTCTTGTGTGTAATGAACCCGGTATATATTAGTGCAGAATAAAATCTCGGTGAGATGAAAAAAATGCAACACAGACTGGATTTCCTTTTACGTATTGATCTAAAATAAAAAGGTGGCTTATGTATACTTTTTTTTTTTTTTTTTTTACTGCATTTGGTTATTTCGTACAATAACTGTCAATCCCATGAGAACTACTTTATCAAAATTTACCTGGATCTTTTACCGATCCAGCTTTTTACTTATAGATGCATACAGTACCTAATAAAGAAGCTATCAAACAGTACCATGTAGTAAACGAATTACAAAAGCAAATTGAAAGTCTTTTTTTTGTAAAGACTGTTTGATGAAAATGACGTCACTTTATAAACTTTTTGTTCCCGTTTCTTTTTCTTGGTTGACAAAAGTTTTTTTTTTTTTCTTTTTTTGTTTTTTTTCTACTTAACGACGCTCGGTGCACTTTTTAATCCTAACCCTTTTAAATCGCACCAACTTCTCAATTAGCAAAGTGAGTGGAGGAGAGAGAGAGAGAGACTAGAGAATACGAAGTTTTTAAAAACAAAGATAATAATAAAGATTTTTTTTTTTATAGGTCTCGCTAGGATATGCATCATTGAAGAAAAAAAACTTATATATAACTAATGAATAGAACACCCAATACAAACGAACAAACTACTAAAGCACAACCAGTGTTCAACTACGCTCAGGCTGCAAAAAGAAGCTCACAAAACTTGGAATCCACAACTAAACCTAAACCCACAACCAATGAATCAAAACCTGCAAAGGTAGAAGCTGCTAACGTAGAGGCACCTTCTTCTTTTGCCGCAGCTTTGTCTAAAAATACTCAATCCAATACGTAAGTTTTTTTTTTTTTTTTTGACATGAAAAAATAAAATAAGAAAATTAACCCTTTATATATAATAGAGATTCATCTTCGGACGCAGGTAAAAACAACGAAAAAATATTTTCTTTTTTTTTAGATGCTTAAACCCTTTTTTTTTATTTATTTAGCATCGAACCAATCTGCCGAAAAAAAGACTGAAGTACCTGTCACCCAAGAAACTGATAGTTTACCTGTCACTGATACTGTAAGTTTTTTTTTTTATTCTTTTTTATTTTATCACTAAAAATTAATTTTGTAGCCTCGTGATTCTACAAACTCAAACAACTCTGGATCAGAAGCTCAGTACCAAAACCGTCATTATTCGGCTCGTCAAGGAGGAAAGCAACAACCCAATTTTGTTCCTCATCACACCAAGAAACCCATCTCTCCTCATATGGGTTCTGTCTCCCCAAACATGACCGCTAATCAAAGCAACGGTAATTGGCAAAATGGTGGCAAGCAATACGTAAATATTTATACAAAATATATACATGTCTATATTTGTTTAACTAAACCTCTTTTTTGGAAAAAAATAAAATAGTATCACTCTCAATATTATGCCAATTCTTATAGTATGCCTATTCCCTCTTATACCGGTCAAACATTTGTGCCTCAACCTCCTGTCAGTAAAGCAATTCCTATCATCAGCCCCAACACTGGTGAAGTAATTAACCTTTCTGCTCAAGCTGCTGCCAAGGAAGCTGCTGCCGCTTCCGCTGCTGCTGCCACTGCTTCCACTGCCGCACCTGCTGCTACACCTGTTGCTGCACCTGTTGCTGCACCTGTCGCTACACCTGCTGCTACACCTGTCAAGGTAGAAGAAGCACCCAAGGAAATCAAGACTGTTTCTCGTGCCATCAAGATCGTCAACCCTAAAGTAAGTTCATATAGTTTTGTCCAGAAAAAAGAGAAGAAAAAAGGTTTCTAACATTGTTTTACTTTTAGCAAAAGGAGGAAGAGGATGAAAAGAAGGCTAAAGAGGAGGCTGAAAAGAAGGCAAAGGAAGAAGCTGAAAAGAAGGCTAAAGAGGAAGCTGAACAAAAGGCTAAAGAGGAAGCTGAACAAAAAGTAAAGGCTGAAGCTGAAGCTAAAGCTAAAGCTGAAGCCGATGCTAAAGCTAAGGCTGAAGCTGAAGTAAAGGCCAAGGAGGAAGCTGAGGCTAAGGCTAAGGCTGATGCCGAAGCCAAGATCAAAGCAGACGCTGAACAAAAGCTTAAGGATGAGGCTGAAAAGAAGGCTAAAGAGGAAGCTGAGTTAAAGGCCAAGGCAGATGCTGAAGCTAAGGCTGTTGCTGACGCCAAGGTTGCTGCTGACGCCAAGGTTGCCGCTGATGCTAAGGCCGATGCTGACGCCAAGGTCGCTGCTGACGCTAAGGCTGCTGCCGATGCCAAGGTCGCTGAAGAAGAAAAGGTCGCTGCTGATGCCAAGGTTGCTGAAGAAACTCCCAAGGCCCCTGAAGCTGCTGCTACTGAAACACCCAAGGAACCTGCTACTGAAGAAGACCGTATTGCTGCTATTGCTGCTGATAAGGCCGCTAGAGGAGCAGCACCCAGCCGTCTTGATATGACTGCTATTCCTGCCCACGTGTTCAACGAATCCCCCGCCAGCACACCTACTGCTACTACACCCAAGGTAAAGGGACCCCCCATGAAGGTGATTGAAGACTTTAGCTCTATTGAATACCCTCCTGAATTTTTGGCACCTAAAGCCAGAGACCCAGTCACTGGTAAGATTTCTTACGACTCTGCTTTCTTGAAGCAGTTCCAAGTTCTCTGTCTTGATACCGACGAAGATTTAAGTGCTTTCCAAAGCATTGGTGGTGATGATTCCCAAGGTGGTCATGATAACAGACGCGGGTCTAACCGTCGTCAAACATCTGGTCGTGGACCCCGTACACCCGGTGCTAGTGGCTCTGGTGACGGTATGTTCAGAAACGGGTCTCGTGATGGTCGTGGTGAGATGGGTAAGTTCTCTGGTGGTCGTCCTCTTGGTAACCGTCAAGGTAGCAACGGACCCAACTCCCCTGGTATGGAGCGTCAAGGATCTCAAGGTGGAAGAAACCGCAGTGGTCGTGGTGGTAAGGGCGGTCGTCCCCCAAGAGAGCAAATTGGTGCACCCACTATTCCTCTTGATCAAGTCGTTCCTTTAGAAAAGAGTCAGAACCGTTGGGTTCCTACTGTCATTGCTCATGAAGGAGAAGTTCCTCAAGAACCTACACCGGAAGAAGTCGTTGTGTCTCAAGAACTTATTGTGCGTAAGATTAAGGCGCTTCTTAATAAATTGACGCTTGAACGTTTCGATTCGATCTCTAACCAAATTTGGGAGTACGCTAAGCAATCTGAAAAGGAAGAAAATGGTCAGTCTTTAAGAACTGTCATTGAACTTGTGTTTGATAAGGCGTGTGATGAACCTGCTTTTGCTAGCATGTGGGCTCAATTGTGTAAGAGATTATTCGATCTTGTGTCTGTTGAAAACAATATTAAGGATGTCAATATCATCGATAATAAGACCAAGGAACCTGTTTTCGGTGGTGCGCTTTTCCGTAAGTATCTTTTGAACCGTTGTCAACAAGATTTCGAAAAGGGTTGGAAGTTTGGTCTTCCTACCATTGACATGGATGCACCTGGAGAGGTGATGATGACCGAGGAGTACTATGCTGCTGCCAAGGCTAAGCGTCAAGGTCTCGGTCTTGTGCAATTCATTGGTGAACTTTTCAAACTTCATATGCTTACTGATCGTGTCATGACCGAGTGTTTGATGAAGCTCTGCAGAGATATTCAAAACCCTGAAGACGAAGAGACAGAAACCATGTGTAAGTTGTTGACAACCATGGGTAAGGCGTTTGATAACAGTGGAAGAAGAAACAAGGAATGGCTCGATGTTTACTTTGACAGAATGAAGGAGATGTACAAGTCCGACAGTTTGAGCTCCAGAGTCAAGTTTATGATCTTGGATGTGTTTGATCTTCGTAAGAGTAGATGGACACTTAAGCGTGGTAACCAACCTGCTCCTGCTACCATTGCGCAAATTCACGAACAAGCAAAGAAGGCTGTCGAGGAAAAGGAAAAGGAAACCATGAAACGTTCTGGTAGCTCTCGTGGTAACGTCTCTCATCCTGTCTCGCGTCAAGGTTCTCATCGTGGTGGTGGCGGTGGCCGTGATGCCGGTCGTGATATGCAACGTCAACCCTCTCACAGTAACCAAAACAACAACCAAAACAACAACGGCCCTGCCGCTGGTGGTAATAACGGTGGTGATGGATGGAACACTGTGGGTACTGGTAGTCCTACTATTGCACCTAGATCTGGTCGTCCTAACGAACTTGCTAACTTTGGTAAGGCTGAACGTACAAAATCCAGAAGCAGTGTGCTTGGTCCCTCTACCAGTCCTTTCTCTAGTTTGGCTCGCTCAAGCTCAAAGCCTGGGTCTGAAAAGAAGGCTTCTACACCTACTGAAACTCGCAGCGCTAGTCCCGCTACCGCCATGTCAAACATGTTTAGCGCTTTAGGTGGTGATGGTGAAGAGGAGCATTCTGGTGAGAGAAAGAAGTTACAATTGTTACCTCGTGGTGGCGCTGAAGCTGAAGTCGCAAAGACAGATGCTGAAAAGACTGAAGCTCCTTCTTCTGAAGAGAAGCCCAAGTTGAGTGACGAAGTTGTTGCTCGTAAGTGTAAGAGTACTATTGAAGAATATTTCAGTCTTCGCGATAAGAAGGAATTATGTGAATGTGTCAAGGAATTAGATCATCCTGATTATCGTGTCATTTTTGCCGGTAAATTATTAGATGTCGTTGAAAAGAAGACAGACGATGTCAATGTTGTTTCTGATATGATTACGGAATTGTATAAGGAAGAGTTACTTAAGAAGGAAGACTTTGTTTTGGCTTTCAAGAAGTTCTGGGAAGGCTATGAGGATTTGGTGATTGATGTGCCTCAAGCTCCCAAGCATGTTGATATGCTTCTTGCTGTTACTGGTATTGAGCGTTCTGAAGTTGAATGTGAATCTCAAGACTATTAAAAAAAAATAATTTTATATATATATAAAAAACAAAATGTAATATTTCTATCTCCCCCTCCTCGCATATATAAAAAAAAAACTTGTCTATTTTTTAACATGTATTTTTTTGTCTTTAATTAAAAAAAAAAATAAAAGTTTTAGATTTTTGTTTTTGTTCTGAATTTCAGGAGTGGGGCTAGGATTTCTAAAGGACCAGCCTTTTTAAGAAATTCATGCTAAGTAAAAAAAAAAAAAAAAAAGTAATTAGGAATATGTACAGCACGGGTTGCTTAAAAAAAAAAACTTACATTAATTAATTCCAAAGAATTTGCACGAGATCTTACATCAACGCAAAGACAAACGGCCAAGAAAGACTTTAATTCACTTGATAATCGTTCAGGATTCTTTAAAGTGGGGGTACCGTTTGTAGCGATTAAATAAAGGGCCTTGAGAGGCTCTTCGTCAAGGTACGGAGGTTCATTTTCAATCATTTCAATTGCCATGATACCAAGCGACCAAATATCGACTTTGGCACCGTATTCCTTTTGTTTCACGACTTCGGGAGCCATCCAATAAGGGGTTCCGACCATGGTTGCACGCTTTCTCTTTTGATCAGTTAATTTGGCACAGAAACCGAAATCACTGATTTTAACGTGGCCTTGAGCGTTTAATAAGATGTTGTCGGATTTGATGTCTCTGTGAATGATGTTTTGTGAGTGCAAGTGGTGGAGACCAGACACGGTTTCGCCACAGACAGTGGCGATTTGTTGCTCAGTCATCTTACTGTTGTTATCAATTACGTCTGTTAAAGCTCCTCCTTCCATAAATTCCATTACGACCCATAAGTCGGCGTTACCGATAAGGAACGAGTCAAGGTAATTTACAATGTTGGGGTGCTGCGATTCCTTCATGACGAGGATCTCGTTGACAATAAGCTCTTTGCGAGGTTGATGGGCTAAATCCATTTGCTTGACGGCAACCTTGGTATTGGTAGCTAAAGAGTTGGCTACGTAAACTGAGCCTGATGCGCCTTGGCCAACGCGTTTAATCTTTTTATAACATTCAGTAGGATCGCCCTTTGATACAACAGAACCTATATTACGAAGAAGAAAAAGTTAATAATGGAGTATATTCATACTAAGGTGGAAATAAAAAATAAAAACGTTACGAAGTTTCTCCATGATTTGAGCTTCAGACATTGTACTGATTCTTTGTTCAATCTTCTTTTTAGAAGAAACTTGAGCAGCTGCCTTTTCTCTTTCTCTTTCACGGTGTAAACGCTCTCTTTCTCTCTCACGTTCTTTTTCCTTTTCAGTCTCCATAAATTCTTTATGTTGCTTTTGGTCTCTTTCTCTTTGTTGGTAATTTATCGTGGTAGTAGGTAACTCCTTTTTAATCTTCAAGTCCTTTGAGGATTTACCGGTTGGGATCGGACTTCCGTTTGGATCTCTTGAAGGTAAGGTATAATTACCCTTTTTTTTTTTATTAAAAGGTTAATTTAATATGTCTTATAAATAAATTAAATAATTACTTACAGGTAATGCTGGTGTAATTCCATTTGCTTTATGTGTAGGTTTAGGTGGAGGAGGTTGATCCTAAAAAGAAAAAGAAAAAAGTTAATATAAAAAAGAGAAGGTTTTCAATCTGAGTTGGTACCTGTAATTTCATATCAGCTAAACCAGCAGTAGGTGGAGGAGGAGCAGGTCTCATTGGTATAGTTTTTGGTGGTAATTTAACATTGGGTTTTATTCTTTGTTGTAGTTGTTGCTGCTGTACTTGTTGTTGTTGTTGATCCTTTAATTGTTGTTCTTTCATCAATTTAGCCCAATTGACACCACTCATACGTTCAACAGCGCCTTGTAATTGAGATGCACCGTATTCTTCTTCTTCACGTTTGGTTTGTTCGGCGTAAAATTCTAATACGTCAATAACCGCTTGAGGGTTTTTTGCGGCGTCTTCAGCAGTAATTGCTGATCCTTCTAATAAACGTGTCCATTGATCAGGTAAGCCCTATGTATATACCAAATGTAAGTTTTTTGTTTTTTTTTGAAGTTATTATTTTGAAGCTTACGGTAAATGCACCTGTTATTGGATCAAAACCCACATGTACTTTATGTACAAAATTTGTTGGTCCAGACGTACCAACAGAAGACCTCTAAAATAATAAAAAAAGTTGTTACTTTTTTTTCTTCTCTTTCTTTTTTTTTTTTTTTTGAAATTGTCTTACGTTATAAATTTCGTCCATCCAACTATACAATTCCTCATCATTTTTACAGGAAACAAAATAAGTCTTGTCTTTAGCAGTTATTTCAAAGCAATAAGGTTTCAAGTCTATTCTGGTAACTGAACCAATTTCTTTTAAGAATAATAAACCGATACACTGTCCTGCCTATTTTTTTTTTTTTTTTTTTGAAATATTGTTAATAACGTGTTTTATATATATAAACAAATAAATAATCTTTTTTTACTTCATTGCGATGAAATGTTAAAGACTGATCCCTTAAAACACAATATCTTTTGGACCAAATCCAAGCTCTTAAACCTTCTTCTTTCAAAGAAAGATAACCTTCTTTAATAATTTCAGGCATATAACAGAATAAATGAAATAGAGAGAGAGAACAGAAAGAGTGATTTCTATTTTTGCTTTTTGTTTTATTCGGAGATGGAGTTCTTTTTATGAGGGCGGTGTTTAACCATATTTAAAAAAAACAGGAGGTAATGAAGAATTTCCATAAACAACAATCAATAAAAAAAACACCACTGCTTCCGTATTTAATTGACACTATTATCTTGGGTACAATGCAATTATTGCTATAGATCTTGATTTCCAAAAGTAAGAGGGTTTTTTTTTAGCACTTTCCCCTCAACCCTTTTTACTGATAAAACTTATCTTACACTTTTCTGTAAGCAAAGAATTTTGGGTTTCCTCTCTCCCCTGAATATTATGTACGACATTATGTACAAATTACTCTCTTTCAATACTAGTTAGAATGTATGTTTGTGGTAAGGAGAGTGCATTCTTTTTTAGCTTTAGTAGAAGGGCTAACCCAAAAAAAATAGCGTATTCCGTACCTTAAAGATCCCATGCTCAAATCATGATTCTGCGAAGTAATTTCCTGGGTTCAGAATACGGATGAAGAAAACTACGGTACGGGAGCACACTTTTGCGTACGTGGTACAGTTCCGTTCTACATCATTTTGCTTTAATCTGATTCCCAATGACACCATTCTATCGCTGCAGGGAGTATTATATAAAGTATACGAATCGTTTAAAAAAAAAGAGTTAATTTAAATTAAGGTTTTAACGTGGTAAACCTCGCCAGCACACAAACCAAAGAATATGCAAATTAAAGTATATAAATTCTACTAACATATTTACACATTTAAAACAGAACATTTTTGTTCTCAAATCTCTCTCTCTCTCTATTTAATTTTATTTTGCAAAGTATTGATGTACACACACAAAAATAAACTCAACTTCAATCAAGCACGAGCCCTTTTTTAAAATCAAGCTCTTTGAAGGAGAGAGAGCAACTTTTAGGAACCCGATTTTATTGGCAGTTTCGTCTACGTACTCCGGTGATTCGGACCGTTTGTTTGTTGTGGTAAGCCTGTCATTATTATAGGGAGTTTATGATTTTTTACGCGATCTGTTTAGAGTTTCTATTATTCAAAAATTTACTTTTTACAGCGAAAAAAGATATTCGCGTTTTTTCCTCAAAAAGTACACCTTTAAAAGGACGGAACAATTTACCCTCTAGCCGATATCATTTTAAAGAAGACGAGTTGTCAAATCTCGCTAACCGCTCAATAGGACATCCTCGGGTATTGACCGAGAGTATCGTTTATTATTTTTTATAATAATTAATCAAGGGAAAGCGAGCTGCTTTTTTTTTTTCGCTGGCTACGCTCGCGAAGATGCGTCACCCTGCGGTCTTAGAGATTTACTACTGCAATATTTCACAAATATGATAAAATAGACTTTTTTATCATTATATTCTTTTTTTCTAGCAACTTTTTTTTTCTTTTTCTTTCTTTTCTTCTTTTAAGAATGAATTCATAAGCAAACGTATATAATATGTGCACATCTTTCAAAAGAAGCTTTCCTGTGGTATGCTGGTGCAAACGGATAAGGCTCGCTTAACCACAGCAAATAAAAGGTAAATGCATCACACTTTTTTTAATCGACCGTGTAAATTGAAACATTTCTAGAAATATGTGTGTAAACGATCATTGAAAAATCTTCAACGATCGATACCGTATCGTTGTATCGTCGCATCGGTATCGTCGCGTGTTGAAACTAATCTGCTTATAGTACTCCAACGCAAGTATAATATAACGCCATCCATCGTGTTTTCCCTCAAAGAAAGTAACATCAAAGGTTATAGTGAATCTTTATCTACCACTTAACTTTCTTTTCTGTCTAATATTTTATTCTGCAGCAAAAAAAAAAATATATTCTGCAGCAAAATTTTTTTTACTCTGTTGCAAGAAACGGAGTAGTTCCCTATAATTGAGCAATTTTCTATCGTTGTTTTTCTGACACTCTTATCCCTGTTAATAGAAAAAGATAGTTACAAAGTTATGGTTGCTGTAGCTGTTCTGATACACCAATGAGGTCAGGAATCATCTAGATGAAAAACATAATGAGTATTGGAACGAAGCTTCTCGAATGTGTATATAATAATAGTTTTTATTAGCACCCAAAGCAACACCAGAAGTGGATACTGGCTTTTAAAGTCTTGAGAACGACAGCAAACGGGTTCTTTCGACCGGTACAGTGATAGAAGACAAATTATATGAATTTGGCAAGCTTCAAATTGGAGACCATCCTCCTCAGTCTTTAATCTTTGATATCAACGATTATGAACTGTATATCAAACATGGAACGTTCACGAGTGGAGAGATTGAGAAAATAATGCCTACCTATACAAGTTATTTTAGTGGATCGACCAAATGGATATGTCACTAGAGTCAAGGAAGAGGACCTTTTACAAATACCAATTGATGTTGGAAGATTTGGAGAGAAGGTTCTCCCTATACTCGTGAAAGTATATCATCTGAAGCGATTGTTTAGAGACGCCAAAAAATTTCGACAGGAAACGCGTCTTGTGACATAAATTAAATACCAGTGTGTGAACAAAAAAGTAGGACTGATAAAATAGACCATTTTTTATTATTATCATATTTCCTTTTTTTTTACTTTTTTATCAATGAATTTTGTATACAAGTAAAGTATCTTTTCATATGTACACCTTTTCAAATGGAACTTTTTCTGGGATATGATGTTGTCGGTCCAAACGGATATGGTTCACGTCTTTTAATCGATCGCGTAACGAGAATACCGCCAAAAAATAAGTGTGGGGCATATCGTTGAGTTATCAAGGATATCAGACGCGTCTTGGTGGCCTACACAAAAATCAAAAAGGTCAATACCACTAAGGGTAGCGGTTTCAACGATTGACGGTGTCGAGCTATTCGACGATCAAGCGATATGATACCGATTGTTGAACCCATTTCAACGATATATATTGTTGACCTGATCGATGTTCTCGAGTAAGTTGGTATTCAAAGTGAAAGATAATGAAACTAATTTTGTTTTAGTGGCTTTATTTAAAGGTGTAATCCACTTTCACAAAAAAAAAGGGGGGGGGGGGCTTTGACCATTAAATGCAAACAACGCAATATATGGCAAGACGACCCAGACTAAATGGTCTGAGGGTAGCATCAATCATTTATTCAGAAATAAGAGCAGGTCTCAACATTCCAGATAGTGTGTTAACGGCACCTGTTAAAGAATTATGTGATGTAAAATGTCTGATTGATGATTATTTTCAGAATCAAGTTGACCCTGTCGCAAATGATGCAAGATTTTTACATGACCTTATAACCGGTATACTCAAAGACATCAGTAAATAGGTTATTAAAGAAGCCTGGGAAAGAAGCCTCGACTACAATGGTAATGGTGAGCGGAAGACATATGCTTGTTAGTCAAGCTTTAATGTTGATAAATTATTGCAAGGAGATGAAGATATTCTTAGAAAATATTCAAATCCGGAATATGTTTACCCTTGACTATGCAAAAGCTCTCAAGAGAAGAGGAGAAAATAACAGATAGCGGACACTAATTCAAATCTGGTCTGTAACAGCAAAATGCTCGCTTACATAGCCGCTGATTTTAGCTATCACGCAATAGACTCGAATTTCCAGAGAGATAAGGGCAAAAAAAAGTGCAACAGTAGAAGAAGAAGAGTTACCTGTTGGTCAACCAAGAGGACGACAATGCGAAGAGAGTGAGACAGGAGTCTCTTTCCGGGATTGAGGTATCTCAAGATACATCGATAACTCCTAGCCGTTGGACGATTGAGGATCTTAATTTTAAATCACACAAACCAGTGGAATATAATGGTAATAGAGAAACTAGCTAAAATATGAAATATGTAGCACCTTTTTGTTAATTCGGTTTTTTTTTCATGTTCTCGATAGATTCCAAGTATACTGGGATGTGCCATTAGATTGTTGTAACTCGTCAAAATGAGGATACAGCATCGCCAAACCTCATATGCTAAGTTTGTCGAGATCGGTGGTTTGGAGCTTGGGGCCATCGAAGTGAAGCCATTTCATACATCTGCAGTTGATATCGATAATAATATTATACGACTTGGAGAAATTACGAAGAGAATGCTGCATGTCAGAGTTATGAAAGCCAAATCGTCAAAAGAGTTTGTCAATTTTGGAGTGATGGTATACGGTTCAGTTATTAAATTCTACACTCATCAGTATCATCTACCATCATCATCAACACCGTCACCATCAGTACCATCATATACATTTGAGTTGATTCAAAGATGTACTTTACCAACTTTGCCAAATACGTACACTCACATGATGTTGTCATTGGAATATTTAATTTTCTACAAGAAATTGATGGAGCGTAGTCTTGCACAAGATAACGATATTGATAAACCATACCTTTATAGTCATATCGGTAGTGGATTTTCACCCACGGTTACATTGTTGAATTTGGATACAAAGCCTAAATAAAAGCCTTTTGTATCTGTTGCCGGCCGTACATAATAAAAAAATATATTTTACTGACATTATTGGTAAAAATAAAAACACAATGTACTTTTATTAGTTACTGCTATAAATCTTGATATCCGAAAGTGGGATTAGCACCCCCCTCAACTTTTTTTCTTTTACAATAAAGAATATATAAATACTTGAGCAATAATTTTTGGTTTCCACTCCTCCGTTAGTTTTATTTTGCGCTTAAATATACACGCAAAAAAAAAAAAAACTTCAATAAAATTAAGCACTTTGAGGAGAACACTTTTTAGGTATATAGAAACTGTCATTTTGTGGGGTTCTTTTATTAGTGCGACTTTTTTTTTTTTTTGACTTTTTGAATGTTTTCCGCCACCTAGTTCGATACGTTTCTAACGGGAGGGGGGATTACTGCCACTGTATATACACTACGGGCGTATCCTTTTTGAGTACTTTCCTTGCTTTTTTTTTTTAGGGTTGTGGTAACGCGCAAGCTTGTTTTTTTTACAAGGATTGATATGATTTTTTTTTACTGCGCAAGAGATCAATATCTTGCAAGAAAACCAAAGATTTTTTAGGCATAGTACATCTTTTTTTTTAATAGGTGGATTGTGGCGTCATTTTTTTTTTCTTTGCCGCTGGTTTCAGGTACACTTTTTAATCATTTAGATTGATCTATTATTTGGTTACTTGAACAAAAAGTACAAAGTCAAAAAAGTTCTTTTTTTAATCGGACACAATAACTGCGGAGAGGACAGTTGAACATTGCGCCTTAACCTTAAATATCCAAAAAGAAAAATGGGCGTAGAAGACGTGTTTCTTAAATAACAAATACAATGCTTTGATAAATGATCAATTACGGGATAAAAAATATCTTCTGATGGGCTATCGGTTTTTTCTTTCGTAAGGAAGGTTAATGCAGAAAAAGAGCCTTATGAAACTTTTTGTTTTTAAGACTGGGGACCAAGATAATTTTTTAAAAAAAAGGCGCGAAAATCCAGTAGTACAAAAAAGATTAACTTTGGGTGGTACAGGTAATAAATGTTGGATTTTATGGACTTTTCTTTTTCTTGTGATTCAGCTAATTCCGGTAACACTTTTTTTAACACACACACTGTCTAACGATGACAGCGGTTAGTCATTTCTATTATTATCTCACCAAAGAGTCTCAAGGTTTATTGTTTCGTATATAGCGGCTGAAAAAAAGGCTTTTTACCATTTGTGGTGTAGCACGTTACTTGTTTCATTTGAATTATTTATGTTTGTAATTGCAACAACAAAAAAACCCCATCTCTTGGGCTAGTTAATAAAACTGAGCATGTAAAGTCTTTTTTGAAGTTGGAACGACAACAGTAGTATGATGATAGATAGTCATGAGGTCCAAGTAAAATTTGATTATGTATGGTCTGTTTATAACGTTACTATTCTAGTTTTGACGTTTTTAATTCATATTTGTAGGGAGGTTAAAAATATTTCTAAAACCAGTAATTGGTTTTTATCACAACATAAAAGCTGTTACTGTCAATTTTTGTTAGAAACAAGGGGAGGAGGGCAAAACCAAAAAAATATATTCATGCAATTTTTTATGTTAATTGTAAATTGACAAAGTATATTTTCTCCTGGTATTTACATACGTTATATATATAAATCATGTCGACATTTGTTACGATCTAATCGAAACAAGAAACGGGGGGGGGGGGGAGGTGCCTGTAGTACCAGATCCTGTTCATATAATCGAGCATCACGTTTCTTCTTCCTGTCGCATTCCAGTTCTGACCCTACATGCAATCTCTCTTTCTGAATTATACAGGTATAAATGTTTGACATGCTACACATTATAGGGTGATTTCTCCCACACACACATACACGCTTCTCTCCTTTTTTTTTCAAATAGAATCGTGGAATCTAATAATAAATCGAACGGATGTGACGTTACAGTGAAAGAAATATAGCACAAAAACTTTATAATACACAACAGGTACAGTTTATTATTATTGGCCGAGAATATAAAGTCAGGTATGAACAGCGACACTACGTAATAAAATGATTATACAGAAAAAATCAAACTAGGAGTTGTATAAGATCAGCTACCGAAAAAAAAGTTAAAAAGAGTTTAGTTAAAAAAATGTATGTGCTCACGAGATCTGCAAGCGGGGTGTCTTTTTTTTTCCTATTTAATTATACCAAGTATTTTTATATCAACTATATAGTTTAACAAAAATTAAAGCGGGGGGCATTAAAAGAGATGTGTGTTTTTTTTTTGGTTTTCGTGATAAATAGTAATACAAAAGGTAAAATGGGTTAAATGACATTCAGCAAATAAAGTAAAAAAAAAACCTTATCTAAAAATAAATATCGTTGTGCTCCTATTAAAACTATATACACTTATATGCATTAAGGTTTAAAATCCTTTTTTTTTTCACCAGCCACTATCGCATACAAAAGATTGTTATTTTCATGAAGAGAAAGATGATGAGTATACAAGACGTTTTACAGATCTCCTTATTAAGAAAGTATGAAAGAGGTATTTGTATAGTTTTGTGAAACTGAATAAAACTTCTAATTGTTATTTGGCCCAGCCACCTATTTTTTTTTTTCTGGAAACATATTAAAAATGAATTGAATATTAGGGTGGACATGTTGGATTTACAATTGTATTGATATATAAATAGCAATGGTAACAATAGTAAAATAAACAAATAAAACGCGTTCAAAAAGTATTTTGTGCCATTATGGTGATTTGCTACTATAGTAAAATGCATTAAAAAAATGAAGGTCACTTGCTTAGCAAACAACTCCACAAGTGTAACTTGAATAATTCTAAAAATATCTACGCACACAAAAAAAAATATATATATATAAAAGGATTAAATTTTGTTTCTCTTTCTATTTCTTATTCTTTTTTGTATATATACATATTTCACATCTTTTTTTAACATACAATGCAACAAGATAATTTATACGCGTGGACACCTAACTCAGACATGTATAGTCAAGTAGGACCAATGGATGAAGATCTTGAACTCTTTAGTGGGTTATCATATTTACCCGAAGGAGGTTTCGTTCCTTTGGTTGCTCCATTGATCTCTCCTCCTTCCGATATCTCTGAAGCTATATCACGTATGAACATGAACGATGGCAAGCAAAGACCTTCTATTAGCTCCAATTTAAGTCTAGAGATCACTCCCGGTATCTCCATCACTGAAGCAACTCCTCTTACTAATAAAGCACCCGGTTTAGCTTTGGTAGATGATTTTCTTAATGAACATTTTGATGCCTTGAATCCAGAACAAGAAGAAGAACATTATAACCAACAGTATACTAGCCAACAGTATACTAACCAAACTAACCAACAACAACACTATCATCAACTTCAACAACAGCAAATATATCAGCAACAGCAACAACAAATACAACAACAACAGCATGAATCGTTCACTCGGTTAATGGATACTTCTTATGTAGACAGCCTTTTAATAGCAGAACCAGGACAGACCGATTGGCTTAGTTGGACACCTGTAATGGGATCACCTGCTTCCAACTACAGTGGTACTTCATTCGATGACCAAACATCGATTTATTCTACATCGCCCGAACCACCTTCCTACTTTCAACAATCCATGACGTTTGAAGATTTGGTTGAAGTCAATCATTACCCATCGCCTTCTCGATCGGATATCAATAATACGCTGACGGTTAGAAAGCCAAATAGATCACGTAGAGTGTCTGAACCACCCAAGCCGACGATTGTACAAGAACAATTGGGCATGTCAAGTGATAGATCGGTGCGTAGAACAAATAGTGATAAAAGAGCTAGGTCGAATTCAAATGCTTCTGGAAACCATCATTGTCTTTCTCCTGGGTGTGGAAAGTCTTTTACACGTCCTTATAACCTTACATCTCATATGCGTAAGTTAATAGTACTATATATATAAAAAGTGATTTGTATATTCATGTAAAATGTTTTTTTTAGGTACCCATACTTCTGATCGTCCTTTTGCATGTTCTCAATGCGGTAGAAAATTCGCTCGTCAGCATGATCGTAATAGACACGAAAAACTGCACTGGGGAATCAAGCCTTATGCTTGCAGCAACTGCAAGAAGCCATTTGCAAGAATGGACGCTTTGAACCGTCATTTGCGTGTAGAAAATGGATGTAGTAGTAATCCTTCTTTATAAATATATATATACCTATACCCTTATTGTACATAATAAAACGCCGTTACACACTCATTGTTTCTATGCCCAAATAAAGGCACCGAGAAAATTCAAATCAAATATGGTAAGTTTTTTATTTTAGAAGCTTGTGAAAATTTTGGGGGGATCATGCTTCAATGATTGCGTTTATCAAAATTCTGCATTCGTTTAATAAGTTTGGGTTATTGTATAAAGTTGGTACCTAAAAAAAAAAAAAAAAAAACTATAATTAGACTTTGTTTGCAAGTGTTGTATATATGTGTACTTTTACGTTTGTTTCGTTGAGTTGAGTTAATATAGAGATCAAGATTTCCTTTTCTTTATCTATTATAGAAATTCGTTATTTTAGATTTTGGTACCTTGTAAAAAAAAAAATCTCTCTCTCTCTCCCCTTTTTGACCGTACCTAAATCACCAGCAGAAGTTTCTCCTTTTGTGATGATATCTATTCGGCCCATACATGCTGTTATCTGCTTACACAGATTATCTAATTTATTCTGGTCTCTCTCTTCGGTGTCTAATTCCTTTAACTCCTTTTCAAGTCCTGCTAATTCGTTCTATCACACACACACACACAAAAAATTGGGATACGGTTTTTTTGCACTTTTTTTGTATACGTACCTCGGCTATGTGTTTTGATTTCTTATACTCTTGTTCCATTTCGTGTGTCATGTGCTGGTACTGAAGGATCTTGGCGTACGGTGCTACAGAGTCGAAACTATCGTCGTCTCTTGTAGATGATACAGATGATATCTCGGATGGTGTTGGGCTGGATCCCTAATACATTTATTAAAAAAAAAGGTCACAACGGGTGGGAATTCTTTGTGTGTGTACTTACTCTGTTGGTGGGAGAAGAATTAAGTCTTCGTAGTTTATTTAAGCGGCAATTGGTATTTGTAGACCCACTCATAGAAGACCTTTTGAGACTAGATACGGTTGATCGAGAGTAACTCGGTAAGATTGTAGTGGAACGTCGGGTCTTTGTCCTTTCTTTTTTTTTTTTTTTTGTGAACAATGAGAAAACTATACAACAACAAAAACTGTTTTTTTTTTACCTTTAGAAAAACTTTTTTGTATGTGTAAGTCTATCTGTTTGTTTAAGAATAAGGGTGTGTACATTTACCTGCTTTCTAATCTTTCAATAGCGTCAGCTCGTTCACGTACTGTCTTGTCGCTCCTGCTTTCGTCCATGTTTTTTTTATAGAAGAAAAAAAGTGTGTGTTTGCAGGATGAAGAGGGTGGGTTTGCTTTAAATCGTGACGGTGGAGTGACTGCAATAGAAAAAAAAATAGGTACGAGAAAAAATGACACCTTTCAAAAAAAAAAAGAAGTATGATATTACAGATAACAAGAATAAACATTATCTTTACTTTGTACCATTGTATACAAGTAAGGAATTGACATAACAAACTTCATGCCGTTTTTTCTAGTTAAAGGTCGCTTTTTTTTATAAACCCTTTTTGATGTATTTAAAAGTCCCCTTTCTGGGTTGATTTAGCTACACCCTAGCTATTTTTTACTCCCCTAGTTTTTTTATTTTTTTTTCTGTTACACTTTTTTTTTTGAAAATGAATAGACTTGTACTTGCTAAAGTTCTTACAAGCCCTTTGAGACAAGGAGGAAAGCAATGGACTTCTAGTAAGTTTTTTTTTTTTACTCTTACAAGAAACAAACCAAATAACAATTTTTTTTTGTTGTTGTAGAGGTTCGCTTTAATTCAACAGTAGCAGCCAGTGAATCAACTACTGTCGAAAAACCTGTAAAGAAAATGGTAACATACATGCACCCAACCGCACCACTTTCCAGCTTCAACGCAGCTTTAAGCTCGCAACTTCGTAGCCGTGGGTCACCTAAACGAGACTTGGAAAACGTACTTAAAATCGTAGAAGAAATTAAACGCCAAAACCTTCGTTTGGACTTGAACTCGTATAATGCGCTTTTAACTGCCTACTGTCGTGCAAAGGACACCCGATCCGTAATGAGTACTTTTGATGAAATGAAGAAAGATAATATTGAACCAACCCAAGATACTTTTAACATTCTCCTTGAGGTAAGAACAAAACAATTTTTAAATTTTCGGACAAAGATAAACTGACTGTTTGTTAATAGTCATTTATGGGATTAAATGATGTTGCAGGACAAACTCGAGTTAGAAATGAAATGAAGGAAAAGAAAATTCCGTTCACAAGTCAATCGTATTACTACATTTTGCATTGTTTATGCAGAGCCGACCAGCTCGAGTACGCATTGGATACATTAGACGAGATGAAGAAGACTAACGTGCAACCCAACTTGCACAGCTACGCCATTATGATTGGCGGCTGTCTTCGCTTATCCGACGCCGCCACTGCGTTTGATCTTTTAAAGGAAGCCGAGAGCTCAGGGTTAGCGGTTGAGAGCCAACCCCGTGTGTACATGGACGTCATGCGTGTCGGCGCCACCAACGACAGCCTGGACATTGTCAACTACTGCTGGGACAAAGCCGTCAGCAAATACAGTATGCGACCTGACGAAGGTACGTGTTTAAACGTGCTTCGCGTTGCAGCCAAGTTGGGCGACACCAAGTTAGCTACAGATGTCATCCGTCAATTGAGTACCAGTGGATATCCCTATAAAGAACACTACTTCACTCCCTTGATGGAGGCGTTTACGGTCAAGAACGATTTAAAGAATGCGTTTAACGTGTTGGATATTATGCGTGTGTCTGGTATCCCTCCCTCTATGCGTGCCACGTTGCCTATTCGCAAGCATTTGGATAGAGATGTAGAGGCAATTGATCAAGCATACTATTTGTTGGAGGAGATGAAGAAGGAAGGCAAGACCGTGGATATCTCTGCGTTCAATGTGGTGGTTGGCGCGTGTGCGGATGCCAAGGATATTGAGCGTACGATCGCTACGTACCGTGAGGCAAGTAATTTAGGTGTGGTGCCTAATGTAGATACGTACAATGCTGTTTTAGAAGCGTGTATTCAGACACGTATGAAGGATATGGGCGTGGTGGTTGTGGACGAGATGAAGAAGGCAGGGATCAACCCAAACTTGGGCACGTATAACAAGATGATCGCGCTCGCTTGTACGCAAAGAAATTATGAAGATGCGTTTACGTATCTCGAGGAAATGAAGAGTTATGATATTGTACCCCCTGAGAGCTGTTATGCAAAGTTGGCTAAGAAGTTGGCCTATGAGAAGGATCCTAGGTTCCATATGGTGTTGGAGGAAATGGAGACATTTGGGTATACGGTAACTCCTAGAATTAGACGTATGTGGAATACTGAATCAACATATTAGAAATTTATATATATATTTAAATAAAAACATTTATAAAAAAATAAATATTAGAAAAAAAAAAAAGGTTTTACTAAATCAGTGTACAGTGTTTGTTTTATAAAAAAAAAAAAATTATGACGCTAGCAAAAACTCTAAATAAAGGCAAAAAAGATCATGAGATGTTTGTTTTTGATGACTGGATTATACGTTTCAAGAGGGTAACAGATGTGTTTTATTGATTTTTTGATAGTTTTTTTATTATATACTGATGATAAAATGATAAAAAAAAAGGTATAGCGTTATACTTTCTTTTTTTTTTGTGGTTTTTTTTTGGTTTTTAAAAGATGAGAGTTAAGAAGTAAAAAAAAAATGATGTTAAAAAGAAAGAAAAAACTATACAAGGAAGAAAAATAATGCAATAATAAAAAATGTGTACAAAAGAGAAGAAAATAAACTTTTTTTTTTTTTTTTTTTTGGTTTGAGCCTAGTGTTGAAGCAAAGCATCATTTGGAGTCATGGTTGGACTTTCAGAAAAGTAATGAGGAGGATAGAATTCGGAAGCATCACCCAAGATAGGACTGTTTGCAGCAGTTGTTACAGTACTATGATCGACAAAATAAGCTTGATGTAAATAATTTGTCGGTAACTGAGGGTGGTAAAACTGATTGATAGATAAATCCTCATAGGGTCTTGGTTGTGGTACACAGTACTGGTCCCAGTCTACTCTTCTTTGCCAATCACTTGCAGACTCGTCTTCCCAATACGGGGTCTGTTGCGGTAATAACTCTTCCACCATCATCATGGTCGTATCATTTAACGGCTGGCTGGTGCTGGATAAATCGTAAAAGATTTCCGTGTCTTCGATTTTGATGGTAGGCGGTCTTGTTGTGTAGATGGGTGAAGAGTCACATGAAGAAGCAGCCGAGGTGGTTGAAATGGAGAGTTCAGGTACGACTAATTGAGGATAGACTGGTTTGACCTTGAGGTACTCTACAGTAGGTGGTGGATGTGACCAGTCTGATTCATATATGACTTCTGCGTGAGCCTTAAGATGGCAGCGGCGTGATGATGTGTTGTTTTGCATATTGTTAGATCTTTTTGTTGCAGAGGAATGCTGTTTAACGGACCGAGATTTATTGGTACTACTAGTACGTCTTGGCTTAAACTGACAGTTTGTTGAATCAGAAGAAGAAGAAGGTTGATCATCACCATCACTGCCTTCATGAGGATGGTGACCATGTTTTGGCATACGGATACGCTGATGGGTCTTTTTATGCTGAGCCAGGTTATCGGATCTTGAAAAGCGCTTACCGCACAAGTCGCACAAGTAAGGGCGCTCCATGGTATGTGTTCTTAAATGACGCTTCATATGTTCTAAACGCTTAAAGTGTTTACCGCAAGCAGATAACGGGCAGTTAAAGAACCGGACAGAGCTGGAATCATCATCAGTGTTGGTGTTGCTTGAAGTGGTAGATGCGTCCGAGTGCCAAATGTTTAAAGTAGTATCTGGAAAGTTGTTATTGTTGTTGTTGGTGGTAGTGGTAGAGAGCTTTTTTCTATTGTAGTCGACGAGTGTTTGTTGTTGTTGTTGGATTCTTTGTTGCGTTACACGACGTCTACGCTGTTTGTATGTTGGAGAACCTTCAAATAAAGAAAATTGACCAAAAATGGCTGAGGAAGCTTTTTGAAGATCACCTTCACGTGATGAAACAGCAGCAGCGACAGGGAGAGGAGGAGGACTGTCAGAGATGATGCTGGTGTTACTACTGGTGTCACTGTAAGAAGAATGTTCTCGATGTAAATAAAAAGGGTCCAAGTTCATCTCGGATAGCATTGATTTACGAAAGTTATCAAACATGGCTTGCGTGGTATCGAGCGAGATTGTAGTTGCAGGATGCGCAACAGATACCGAAGTAGGATAGATGCCTAATTTTTCGCGTTTCAGGTCTCTTTCTAAAGCGTCTAAAAATAGCCTATCATGAGGGACAGAGTACCAGAAAAAGACCTTTTGTTTCTTTTGGGTTCGGATACAGTTGTTTTTGAATAACAAATCAAGAAAGGCGGATTTAGGCTCTTCTAGGATAGCATCCGTACCAGGTTTCAGGTTGCGAAGGTCGCTAAAGACACCTTCTTCGAACTTTTTGAGGTTTTGAATAGGGCGTCCAAAGGCGTGGAAACGGAACACTAGGCACCGTACAATGTCTGTACCCGAGATATAAAATGCGTCGTTCCATTTGACACAGGTTATACTTTCACCTGAAGTAGAAAGGACGTGTTGCTTTATAGCCTCTTGTTGTCCGTTGGGTGCACTTACGAGAAATGATTTCAGTTGATCAATCAGTGCTAGTCTTTCAACTATATTGTCTTCACTAGGAACTGTCATTTATATCTTTTATACAAAGTAAAAAAAAGAAAGAGTGAGAGAGAAAGAAAGAAAGAAGGGAGAGGGCGGAAAAAAAAAGGGATAAAGTGTTGCATATATAGTAAAATAATCACGGGGTTCAAGTTTAGTCAAGAAATAGGTTTTCCGAGCTGTTTACTTTTTGGTTTGTAGTACAGTATCAAGTTTTTTTTTTAGTCCAATAAGATTAAGCACGAGATCCGGAAATGACTTATAAATATTCAAAAAAAAAAAAGAGGGCTTTTTTGCTTTTTTTCGTTAGTAAACAAAAAAATATGCAACTTTTATTATCAATCTTTTTTTGCATAACTGTAGTAGCAGTAGTAATGGGAGAAAAGCTGTTGTATGAACCTAACGCACCAGACTATAAAGCTGCTTTTGCAAGTCAATCGTTGTTTGATAAATTAGCACCGGACCCATCACTTTCAACGTTTATGGACGTCTTGACGCAAGTAGACGATATCTTTCGACTGTTGAACAACTCGGATAGTCAAAACGGACAGTTTACGGTGTTTTGTCCGGTGAACTCTGCTTTTCGCAATGAACTGGATGTGTATACACGAGCTCATTTGGACGAGTTTTTACGGAACCATGTTGTGCCAAATAACAAGTTGGATCCAGAGACTTTAAAGCGTATACAGTATCCTTTGAAAACGATGTTACGAGGTCAGACAATCAAGGTGAAGCATCATTTCTTTTCGCAGAGAACGGTGTTGAATGATCATGCTATAGTGGACACCAAACATGCAGTAGAGGCTGTCAATGGTATTGCGTATAAGATTGATCATTTATTAAGACCTACTAAATAAAATATGGTTCCGATACTACTAGCAGCAGAAGCATATGATGCGTTATTATTTTCATGCATTACATGATTGCATTGTTCTTTTGTGTTTTTCTTTTTTTCTTTTGAGTTATAAAAAAAGTGTGTGCGGGCAGTTTTTAATTTTTTTTTAAAAGTCAGTTTAGGGTTTTTTTTTTTTTGGGCATGTCATGGATGTGCAAAAGGCGCAACATAGTATATCCTCCTTCTACGTGCTAATCTCTAAGAATGGTATGTATCAATTTACACATCAACGCAACGACATCAACAAAAAAAAAAACCAGAACGCTATATACAATGAAATTCAATGGATGGATGGATTACAACACTCGATTTTTTTTTTATGGATTTTTTTTTTTTTACAGGAACATTTGTGTTTTTGCTGTTGATGTGGAATTAGATTATTAGAATGATTATATATTAAAATATTGGTTTTCTATTTTATAGTCTAAGGGTACAAGTTCATTCGGTAAGCGTCACACCAAGACTCACACCTTGTGTCGTCGTTGTGGTAACCGTGCTTTCCACAAGCAAAAGAAAACCTGTGCTCAATGTGGTTATCCCGCTGCCAAGATCAGATCTTGTACGTATTCACATATAAAAAATATTTAAGGCAGAAGGTTCTTACTAACTATATTTTACTATAGTCAACTGGTCTGAAAAGGGTCAACGCAGAAAGACCACCGGTACTGGTCGCATGGCTCACTTGAAGGATGTTCAACGTCGTTTCAAGAACGGTTTCCGTGAGGGTACTCAAGCCAAGAAGGTTGTTAAGCCTACCACCACTGCTTAAATATATTAAACTCGGCGCTTCTTTTTTTTTTTTTCTATTAAATTGTCTGACATATTGAACTAGTAATTTTTTATTTTTTTATTGTTATTTTTTCTTTTTTTATTGCAAGGTGTAAGAGGGGGTTATTTTACTATATTATTATTATGATTAAAGAGGAAAAGAGAAAGAAAGAGAGAGGGAATTTGAGGGGTTGAATGTCAAACTCAAATGAAATATATATATAAATGCTGTTACAGATAGTGTAAAGAGGAGGGAAGATGTGTGTGTGTGTTAGTTTATAGTATACCAGAATCCTTCAAGTAGTTTTCAATGATTGTTTTTTTAATAACGTCAAACACGTGCTTTATCTAAAAAGAATTATATCAGTATGCAAGTTGATTTAAATAAATCAGTACTACTACTTACATTTGATGTATCAGTTGCCTGTGTTATGCTTTTAAAGAAAGGGTTGGTTAGTATATTTTACAGGCAAAAGAAAATAAAGGACTTACTGCGGGTAAATTCGAAGCTTGGCACGGTTTGTTTGATTAAACCTCCACAAGATATACTTTACCGATTTATTTAAATCCGTTCCACCTCCATAATCCGGAAAGAACTTTTCCAACGGTATCTTTTTGACCTTTTGTCGAAATATATCAATCTTGTTTAAGAACAGGATGATTGTTGTTCTTAAAAACCACCGACTGTTAATCACAGACTCGAATAAAACAAGGCTCTCCAGCATGCGGTTTTGGCGTGATTCTTCTAGTAGTACTTGGTCGTATTCTGATAGTGAAACACAGAATATAATAGATTGGACTGCTTCAAAACAGTGAATCCACTTCTTTCGTTCGGATCTTTGTCCACCTACATCAAACATACTATAGTATGTTGTGTCAGTAAAATTAAAAATGTTGATAAATAAATCATGCAAAGTCTTACTGTATGCTTGTTTCTTTAATCATAAATTTGGCTTCGACAATACCAGTTGTCTTGGATCTAGCACGTAGTACGTCTTGTGCGTTGGGCACATAATCATGTTGACCAATACGTTTAATATCCTCAAAGAAGCTACAAAGAGAGAGTTTAGTTTAGTTATATGTGTAAAAAACAGAAAAAAAAAGACAAAGACATACTACGAAGCAGAGTCCATAAGGTAAAATTCAGTGGATTTTTGATACAATAATGAAGCAACTGCAGGGTCATGCCAAACAGAAATGACAGCGTCAATAACTAAAGGGTCAATATTCTCTTGTAGCCGATATTCTTTTATCCTTTGTGCTTCGTATTCGATTTTTTCATTTGCAAGTTGATATTCAAATTGACTTAGGGCGTTTACGATCGCTTGTGCTGATTGAATTACATTTTTGTAGACTGTAATTCTCCAGTTAAGGAGTTCTTCCTTTGTATAACCGTTTTGATGAAGAATCTTCATTTGTTTAAAGATCTTTTATATATTATATTAGTTTTTTTTTTTTTATATGCAGTCTGTTTTTTTATATTATTTACCGTTGATTTACCACTCTCACCACTACCTTTTTTTTTTTTTAATAGAATAAAATAAAAGACGTTAAAGCGTGTTTTTACTGTAAAAAGCTCTTTGATTTTGTACCTAATAATAAAATCTTGAACTCTTTTTCCATTTTTTTCCCTTCTTCTTCGATTGTACGATCGATACTAAAACTGTGTAGTTTTTCCGTTCTTTCTTCATTTGATATACACACACCCATTATATAAAAATTTTAAAAAACAATAAATAAAGAAAAAAGAAGAGAAAAGAGGGGGGTAAAAAAAAAGAAGATAATAATCAAAATGTGTTATTTATATAATATCATAAAATAGGGGTTGATATATTTATACATGTATAAATTTTCGAAAAAAGGGATTTATATATATTCAAAGGAGAGTTTTTTATTTCCCCTTTACTTTCTCAGCATAATCAGCCCAACTGCCTATATAGTTTTGAAGGCTTTAAATGGGTTTTAATAAATCAATAAAAAACTTGTTATATGCAAAAACACTTACTTGGTATAGCCTAAACTGTAAAGATGCTCGGCTGCTCTGGAACTACGAACACCGGCTAAACAATAAAGAATTACTTGCGATTCCTTTTTTGGCTTTTCAAATCCAAATTGATTTTGAAATTCTTGATCTGTTAATGTCCAAGCATTACCAAATTGGCTCTATATTATAACTGTTATTGTTTATGTTCTTGTTTTTATTTGTTTAGCATTTACCAAAGGAATATTCTTGGCTGTAGGAATTGCACCTTGTACAACTTCCTTTTCCTCTCTAACATCAATTAAATCATATCCCTAAGTTTTTTTTTTTTTTAATTTACTATAAAAAAAAAATTACCAATTGTTTTACTTGGGGCACTTACTTTTCCTTCTTTTTTGATAATTTGTTGAATATCGTTAAAATCAACTACTTTGAAAATATCAGAGCTAGGTTGACTGTTGAAAAAACGTCTTGTTTCTTGTACAGCAGCAAACTTGTTGTTTAAAACGATACTGGCGCGAAGTACTGGTGCTACGGCGGTTCTTTTAGCGCTTACACGCAAAGACTGAAATACAACTTGTTGTAAAACTCTTCGAGATGACATTCTTCAAGGTTGTGGGTAAAAAAAAGGAAAAAGAAAGGAGAGAAAAAAGGAATTAAAGCTGACGTCAGCGGAGGAGGGAGAAATGGCATCATTGTAAAAAAGATCTCGGTACATCAAAAATAAGTTTCCGACTGCACTTTAATAAATTTATTTTAAAGTGTACATTGTTTGTAAATATGAGGGTGGTATTGAACAGTAAATGTTCTCAAAGAATAACATTGAACTTGTAAACGTAAAATGTGTTTATCCAATGGTTGGTCAAATTCTTGTCTTTGTATCTCGCGTACATTGTGTTGCAGAGTAAAGGAAAAATAAGTTTTACTGCTGTTCATGATTTCATGCACGAATAACAGGACTTGCGTAGTACTTTTGTTATTAACTTTCCAATGCATGTCATGAATAAGACTGCAAGGCATCTTTATTATACCCTGTTGTTGTATATCAAAATAAACACTCTTCAAGCCTATAAAATACCTGGACACAATCTCTAACCCTCCTTCTAACTCATCTTTCGTGATTCGAAGCGTATGCACAGATTTATTTACCTTGCACTTCTTTTCCTGTACATGCTGCAAATTGATATTTTGCAAGTGCAGTGTTTGTAGTTGTAAGCATCGGGTCAGTTGATAAAACGATCGTCCCAACCGCTTTTGAAAGTTGGAGGTTGCTTGCGACCCCAAGTCACAACTGAATACTTTTTTACCTAGGTTTAGGTGGAGTTCCCTGATAGGCGTGCTGAGGTGCTCGATCAGTGCAGAGTGAGGTAAAGACGTGGTGTTGGTGTAGGATTTGAAATGCACTTGCAGTAACAGCTTCTGTTTCTGTTTACGGATCACCAAGTAAGGGTAGCAGAAACCCCCTGAGTGATGTACGTCGTAATCGTCGTACTCGATTTGGACAAGCGTTTCAAGTGATGCAACGGTTAGAAGCTCTTGCATGAATCGCGCCATGGTGTCTGTATCAAGTGTATTGTAGATATTGACATCGGTCAGACGGGAAATATGGTGCGCCATCAGGTGCATCACTTTATCGTTTGGCGTTAAATGAACGTCTTGTCCGTTTAGAAACTGCTTGAGAAATAGAGTTTGTAATCGAGGGAATTTGGATATAAAGTAATGGGTGGATTGGTTAGTGAATTGTACGCCCATGCCTTCAAATGTTTTTAAATTAAAGTGTGGTTGTATGGCTGCGACGGTAAAAGGTATATTTATAAGGGGGTTTTCAATAGAAAAGTATCGACTTTGATCGTAAAATGTAGGAGTGAACTTTAATGTGACAAGTAACGGGCAGGCGTTAACAAGCGTTTCCAAGACCATGATTGTCTTTGGTGTGGTTGCGAATTGGATTTCAAGGTAGGTCAAGCTGGTGAATTGGTGCAGTCTGGTAGCTACTTTAAGGTACTCTATCTTGGGACCATCGTCCCACCCTGTAAAATAGTTTCGGTCACCGAGGTAGAGGCTCTGTAAGGTTGCTCGATAGACGAGGGCGAGATCAAAATAGGTATTGAGATTACCACCGTCCCAGCCTACTTTTGGGATCTCCTTGAGGTATTTCCAGCAGCTGGATTCTTGCTGTAGCAGTCGCCACAGTGGTTCGGGGTTATGACAGGTGTCCACGGTCTCGAGGTAAGGGCAGTACCTTACAATACTCAAAAATAAGTTGCGCGTGTCGACGGTTGGCTTATTGTTGTTGGTGTGTAAATATGTCGGTTCGCTCAAAAGATTATAAAAGATCCGGATAATCTTGACTCGTTTTCCAGTGTCTGGAAGCTTTTGGATAAATGATTGGACGGTATGTGGTTGGGTTAAAATTACTTCTCGGTAAAGTACTTGTTCGGCGGCTGGGCGCCAGTGGTGACAGGTAATTTGGCATTGTGAGATATCTTGCTTTTTAAAGAGGTGCGTAAATATAGAAATATATATTTCGTGTGGTAAATCAGTCCAGTCTACTACCATTTTTATATAACAAAAGGAGAGAGAGAAAGAGAAAGTAGTTAGTAGGATGAAAATTAAATTATTTATATATAGCCGAAGTTGCCACACACAAACCACACTTAACCGCCGAATATCATTATCTCTTTAGGGGATTTAAATATAGATTTTTATTTATATTAAAGAAGACGTTTTTGATTCAGTGGCCCAAAAACAGTTGATACGGCATTCGAGACCTTTATCCGAAATATGTTTTTGTCTACATTATTAAAACACCAATGCTCAGTCTTAGGGCCAAGAAAATACGTAATTCCCTAGGTCCTTGAAAGAGAACGCGACCGCTGAATCGCCAGAACAAGAATCACCTTGCTGGTCTAGCCGATCTGGCTACATCAGTCTACTTTTCATAAGAAAAAAGCACTACTTCACTAGTAGAGCAGAGTAGGTGTTTTAAACCGTAGACAAGAGAATGTGAACATCAACATAAATAACGAGGAAGAAAAAATATTTTATATAATTTGCTGTGCACAAATTTGACGTTTCATTTTTTTTTTTTTTTTTGTATTTAACCTTACTGGAGGTGCGTCTAGAATTGGCCTTTTCACCTTTTCACCCTATTTTTTAATCAATACTTGAACAAACCAGAGTTCTTCAAAAGCAAAAGAATTCAAGCCACAACATCGCCATCACTAACAGTATTAAAGTACTTAAATAATCATCACACCTACCTAGCATTCAATAGTAAAGACTTTCTTCTGTTGCTGAATTGTAATACACTCGAAACAGCGAGGAACTTGTCAAACTAAAAAGTATAAAAGTATAAAAGAATCGGTAAATTTTGGTAATTTTTCTTTGCTCTTGAATGACTTGAAATGCCCATCGGATGATAATGCTCGATGGTACTGGTTGGAAAGAGCGCACCGGAAAGTGCGCACATGCAACTACAACTGTATAACCATCAGTTTTTTTTTAAAAAATTTTGGGCATCGTTGTGTGACTACCTACCAAATTTTGAATAGTAAAGATAAAAATGGAGGGAAACGCGTAAAAGATCTTTGTAGTTTTTTTTTTCCGAAAAAATCATGAGTAAAAAAAGACATTTAGAGGATCCTTGTTCCTCCTCCACCAAACGAGTTCCTCCTTCCCAATCAACTTCTGTTTGGGGCTATTTGAAGTGACACCATAACTATCAAACTTTTAGCAGCAAAGAGTTTTTAACTCTTTTAAATTGTAGTACACCAGAGCAAGCAAAAGTAGAGGCAATTCGTTCAATGAACGAACTACTGGAAGTTGACAACATCAAAGCTCCCGTTAAAAAATTTGCTTCGCTTTTACTGCTAGTACTGACTAGTCTAGATATTGCTTAATTGCGGACGATTTAAACATCTTGGAAGACTTTGACGGTAAACTCCATTGGTTGGAAAAAAAGAGTGAAATCGGCCTTATGACTAGTTCCCATAACCAATTACAAGCGTATTATCGAATTGGTTCTAATGTTGCAGACAGAGTATTATCAAATACGCAAGATGAAAATAGCTGTATGTCCCCCATCAATATATTATCTCGTGCTTCCTCGCCTGTTATTGCAGAGACTTTACCAGAAAATATATGGTCGCTTTGGAGTGATTTTATAAATATTATGCAATCTGATCATCCTAACACTCAAGAAATCAATGAGTACAGCTTGGAAAAACTAGGTATCATTATATTAGGTGATCATATTGGGAATAAACAAACTCGCCAGTACTATCCTAAAACTCTCCCGTCACACACCAACAAAATGATGGAAATACATTATGATTGATTTGACGGAAAAGGTTAAGCTTACTTTATATTGGTAATTTTCTTGGTGGTTACTGTGGTCTTATGTAAAGGATGATTCCTTATAAAGGCCGTCTTATATATTGGGTGGCTCCATATATAGACAAAGCGTTTATGTTTATGTTTACTGTCATTGATTTGGCAATGTATGTTTACTAGATCTGTCATTGATTTGACGGAAAAGGTTAAGCTTACTTATACTGGTAATTTCCTGGGCGATTACCGCGGTCTTATATAAATGGTGATTCCTTATGATATTTTTAAAATTTTTTGACCATTCTATTCAACTATATTTGAAGCAGTAACTGTATCCGTTGATGAATGTGACAGTATACTATTAAAGAATGGACTGAGAGTCAAAAATTCACGCGATATCAGCATGAAATTCGTATACGACTTCTTTGTGATTTTTATCGGTCAGATCATCAATAAGCGTGATATCCTCTCTCGATTAGAAACAATCTACAACCATCATGCTATCTTTCGGTTTTTCGATGCAATCATCTCTGCTACGCCATCTTGCATGTTTTATCCTGGTGAAGCTCGTTTGAGAGCCATAAGTAACGAACTTCGTCGCCAAGAATTGATCTCCCAAAGCTATTATAATGCCGATGGTATCATTTTCCACATTGACAGTCTATTGGAATTATGCTTGCTGGAGACCACTGGTACATTTGATTTAGTTGGTATTCCTCGAGAATCTAATGATCAGGTTAAAGCGGCTTATGGACTTCTATCAATGCTGCATACTATTGCTTATGAATTCGATCATGCTGATATTGAAATATTTCGAAAACAAAGGATTTATTTTGTTCATGCCGCTCAGAATTACATTAGACTTTGGTCTTTCAGTTTAGTTGATAAAGAGTTGTATATCTTAACCAGAATAGATAGCGCAATTGTTCCTACTTCAGTATCAAAGAGCTTTGAGATGGGATTCAAAAAGGTAGTCAATCTTTTCTGGAAGTTGGAGGTTCGTAAGACTCAAAAAGACTTTGGAATTTTTTTTCAAAATAGTAACTCATCATTTCTTTGCTTTAAATAGATCATGCTCGATCATTCTATAGTTTCTATTAATGAACTGAAGACGTCGCATGCTAAAAATGAATCTGTATGCCGTGAAAATGGTGGTGACATAAATGATTTACCTATGCTTAACAGTTTTTTGGCTGAAAGTGCTGAAATAAAGCTTTGTACAAGAGTTTCAAACGCGGATGAAATATTTATTTCTTCTTCTCCTATCTCACCAGACTCACCAGACTTACCAGTCTCTACTTAAACACACACACGCACACACGCACACACACTCAATATTATTATTAGTTTTATGCTAAATAAAAAAACATCTTACAGTTATTATTTTTTTCCGTTTTATTGGCTACCATACGTCTTCACATAAAACACTTTATAAAATACTGCACAGCTCAATTTAATTGACGTGCTTCTTCGAAAATGCTTTACCCTGGATTTCAAGCTAAAAAAAATATTGTATGCAACACAAAAAAAAAAGGTCGTACAACAGGGAAAGTTTATTTTTTTTAATCAGAAATGCCAGGAAGCGACATCACGCTTGGTTGTTGTTGGTATCCAGAGTGGCGCTTTAACCCCATACTAACCGATAAAATCTAAACGAGGAAAAAAGTTATTAATTAAAATATGTAATTGAAATTTCTAATCATCTTTTTCTTTACTTCGTCCAAAAGTCCTCTTAATTGCAAATTGTCATTTTCTATTTGCTTTAATCTTTCTTCTGTTGATATATTTTGTTGTCTTGTCTCTTCTAATAATTCGGTCATTGTTTGGTTTTGAGTTTCCAAGTTCTCTAAAGCGTCATCTACATAGTTTCGGCGATTTTTGGCTGTCATTCGTGATCTATGGAGTTCAATTGATTTTTTTTAAAAAAAACAGGGGCACATATTGCTTTTTTTTTTTCAATTACCTCCAATTTTCTGCAAGAATTACAGAGACAGCTACCGAGAATACAAATGCTTCACTTAGAAAATTTGCTCCACTTTCAATAGCTCTATTTTGCGCAGTAATTTTTTTTTTTAGTTCTCGTTGATATTATTTTGTTTGGCGGGTAAAATAATTTACCTAGCATCATTTAAAGGTCTAATTTTTTCTTTTTTATAGCCAAGAAACTTCATCTTTAAAGTCATTTCTAAATGGTGAGAATTCTAATATATAAAAAAGATTTTAAGTATTATTACACGGAAAAAATTGGATAGTAGCAAAGTATTTTTTTACCTGCGCGACATTGATACAGAATGTTTTGAATCTAGGGTGAGATTTAGCTTGTGTTTTAATTGAGGTAGCTACAGGTTTAGCTAATGTTCTTGAAGAAAAAAAAGATGAATAATGATTTTTTTTTAAAAAAAAATAGGTTATTTACCTAACTAGCAAGGATCCAATTTTTATTGCACTCATATTTTTTTTTTGAAGTGAATAAAAGTAAAATAGGTAAAATTAAACCTAATGTTTAAAGCTAAAAAAAAGTGCTGGGGTGAGCGATCTTATTGGACCCTTTGAAGTACAACCAAAAGGGCAGGATTTTGTGGACTGCTTTAAATCTCCCTGCCCCGTGAGTCACTTTGCTAAAAAAAAACCTTCATCTTTTTGTGCGATATAGATATCTATTTGTTAACTCTAAAAAAAAAAAAACCGTATAAAATCAATCTTTTTTTATTATCTTCCTTTTTTTCTTGTTTAATAAACTTTTTTATTCAAAAAAATGTGCGGAATTTCAGCTATCATCCTTGCTGATCAAGGTGCTTCTGCTTGTCCAGATCTCTTTGAAAGTTTAGGTCTTCTTCAACATAGAGGACAGGTTGGTTTTTTAGTTTTTTATCTCCTCTCGTATATGCAAAATATGCTAAAGCTAAAAATAAAATAAAATAAAAAAAAGGATGCCGCTGGTATTGTTACTTCAGGTCCGAAAGGTCGTCTTTATCAATGCAAAGGAAATGGCATGGTAAGAGACGTATTTAACGACACTAAACTGTTGGGTCTTGTTGGCAGTCTTGGAATTGGTCACGGTAAAAAAAAAATAAGCACGAAATCTAATATCTAGCGTTACCGTTCAAAACAACTCATATTTTGTGCACACGTTCTATTTGTTAGTCCGATATCCCACGGCTGGTTCATCATCTCTTTCTGAAGCTCAACCTTTCTATGTTAATTCTCCTTACGGTATTACTTTTGCTCACGTAAACATAGTCCTTTGTTTTTGTTGCTGTTTGTATATTTCTCCTAAAACTTTTATCTCTCTAAAAAAATAGAACGGAAACTTGACAAATGCTGATGAATTAAGAGTTTATTTGGATAAGATCGCTCACCGTCACATCAATACAGATTCTGACTCGGAACTCCTATTGAATATTTTAGCCAACAACCTGCAAAAAACTGGAAAATTCAGGTAAATAAAACATGAAAATGAAACGTTTTGTGTGTATGTGTGTGCGTTCTAAAACTATATTAGAATCAATGAAGAAGATATCTTTACTGCTATCAAGGACTTGCACCTTCAAGTGAAAGGTGGGTACGCATGTGTTGCCATGGTCGCTGGGTACGGTATCATTGGTATACGTGACCCTCACGGTATTCGTCCTTTAATTATGGGTCGCCGTAAGAACCCTGCTGGTTATGATTATATGCTTGCTTCCGAATCTATTGTTTTAGATTCTCTTGGTTTCACTGATTACGAAGATGTTAAGCCAGGTAACTGAGCCAAAACTCTATTTTTTTTTTTTTACCCCTTACGTGTGATCTAATATTTACTTGTAACAAAGGTGAGGCAGTTATTGTTACTCAAGGTGGCAACGTTTCTCGTCGTCAACTTATTGTTGCTGATAAGATTACACCTTGTATCTTTGAGTATGTTTATTTTGCTCGTCAAGATAGTATTATGGATGGTATCTCTGTTTATAAGGCTCGATTAAGTATGGGTGAAGCACTTGCTGATCAAGTTACTCGGTCTTTTGGAAAGGATATGGATATTGATGTTGTTATTCCTGTGAGTTTATTTTTTTTTTAAAAAAAAAGTATGCAGGATGGGGGTTTTTACTTATTATTGTTTTGTTTCTAGGTTCCTGATACTAGTCGTGTTGCTGCTCTTCAACTTTCTCGTAAACTTAATATTGTCTACAGAGAAGGTTTTAACAAGAACCGTTATGTTGGACGTACATTTATTATGCCTGGCCAACAAACTAGGTAATATATATTCATGCAATAATATTATTTTGTGTTCCTTTCTCTAATTTCAGTTTTTTTATAAGACGTCAAAATGTTCGCCGTAAGTTGAATGCAATGGCTTTAGAATTCCATGGAAAAAACGTTTTATTGGTTGATGGTAAAAAAAAACCCCCCCTGTACAGTTAAAACCAGATAAATGCTAACATAAGGGTTATTATTAGACTCTATTGTTAGAGGTACTACGTCCAAAGAAATTATTCAAATGGCCCGTGATGCCGGAGCCAAGAAGGTTTATTTTGCCTCTTGTGCACCACCTATTAGATACCCTAACGTTTACGGTATTGATATGCCTACTCGTCAAGAGCTGGTTGCTCATAATAGAAATGTCGAGCAAGTGGCAGAGGAAATTGGAGCTGATAAAGTAGTCTTCCAAGATCTTGATGATTTGATCCAATCCGTACGTCGTTTCAATCCGGTCATTGAAGCCTTTGATACTTCCGTTTTTGACCAGTACTATGTCACGGGTGATATTGATGACAAGTATATGGAAAAATTAGAAGGTGTTCGTAATGAGGATGATACCAAGGGTCGATTAAATATAGATAGTGATTCTGTTGGTCTTCCCAACAGTTTCTTCCATAAACAATAAGTTCTTTTTAAATATTAACAAATAAAGATGTATACATTTTATTTTAGTTGTAAAAAAAAAAAAGTTACTTTTTTTGCATAATAATTTGACACTTTATAAATTTTTCGATAGCATGGTATCTAGATACATTAAAAATATTGTGAGGATAATTAATAATATGACCACATTGGTAGTTAGTTGAAGGAGGCACTTAGTTATTTAATAAAGTGATTCATTTAAATACTAAAAACCTTATATTCTCGCTTTAAGAAGTCTATTAATACTCAATTAAGTGGCGTTTTTTTTTTTAGAAAAAAAAAAAGGAGCAAAGTTGATGAAAACAATATTGTAATTTCGTACTAGGACTGAAACTAGGACGGAGGTGTTTCAGTAGAATAAGAGCCTTACTACTCCTGTCAATAGATACTATCAAAATATTCTCTTTCAAAAGAAAAAAAAAGTCTGAGACACAAAAGTTATGTAATGAAATAGATGGGCCGGACTATTTTTGCTCTTTACCGGACCCCTATTCTACGTCTTTGAATTGGGTCAAAACGAAAGAAGCTTCCAGCGTAAAAAAATCTTTCCTTTAATTTAAAACACTTTTTTTTATCAAACATGGGTGGTAAATATACAGAAAAATTCATCCATCTATTGGGATAATAGCTGTCCAAATAAAAAAAATGAAATAATGTAACTAACGCGAAAGCCAAAAAAAAAAAGCCTACAAATATCTTGAAGAGCTTTCCAGAAAGAAACAATCCGATGTTTCTCGTTTCTTACTTCGTGTAAGATGTTGGGAATTCAGGTACACAGAATCCTCCGATTCTATTTAGGCTTGAATACGCCTTTCTTTTTTATTAAAGAAAGAGTTTAATAAATTCATCCGATGAATGTTTGTACATTGTTTGACTCATGCGAGAAAACTTTCTGGTTTTTTTTTATTCTTTTGTAGACAATTAAACGTCATTACCCGTGCTTCTCGTCCTTCTCGCCCTGATAAGGCTCGTCGTTTAGGTTACAAGGCCAAGCAAGGTTTTGTTATCTACCGTATTCGTGTCCGTCGTGGTGGTCGTAAGAGACCTGTTCACAAGGGTGCTACTTTCGGTAAGCCTGTCAACGAGGGTGTTAACCAACTCAAGTACCAACGCTCTCTCCGTTCCACCGCTGAGGAGCGTGTTGGTCGCAAGTGTGCTAACCTCCGTGTATTGAACTCTTACTGGGTTAACCAAGATGCTACCTACAAGTATTTTGAAGTTATCCTTGTGGATCCCTCTCACAAGGCTATCCGTCGTGATGCTCACATCAACTGGATCGCTAACCCCGTCCACAAGCGTCGTGAAGCTCGTGGTCTTACTGCCATCGGTCGCAAGTCTCGCGGTCACGGTAAGGGTCATCGTTTCAACAACACCAAGGGTTCTGGTCGTCGTGCCACCTGGAAGCGTCGTAACACCCTCTCTCTCCGTCGTTACCGTTAAAGCCCTCCTCATATATCATAATAATAACCTTGCATCTTTTATAATAAATTCATTTTCAAAACTGGGACAATTATTATTATCAAATTTTTTTATTTCTTTTCTTTTACTTCTAAAGTACGTAATAGCATCTTGATACGGTATTCTGCTTTGGCGTTGGCTGTTTCTAACTTTTTAATTTGGTCCTTTAATTCTTTTTCGTTGGTTTCGTTGGTTTTGGGTCCTTGGTTTTCAACTTCATCTACAAGATGAAGATTAGGTTTTTAAGATGAATGACCTTTTTTTAACAAGTTATTTCGTACCTGTCTTGCTGATAATTCTCTTTAATTGGTCTACTTGACGTTGAAGCGACTTGATAGCAACATCAACAGGTGTAGTACTCAAGTGGTGGGTTTCTTGTTCAGACATATTTTTACGGTTGAAAGGGAATAAAAAGAACCTTTTTTTTGACAGGCACTAGAATTCTCGTGGAATTTTATATGTCATGGGAACGTTGCCTTATACGTTTACCCTTTTTTTGCGCACCAATCTGCGTAAATTAAAATCTATATTATTACTTTGGTCTGGACTTTGTCAATTCTACACACACACCATTGCACAAAGGAGGATGAAGTTGTCTATTGTTACAACTATTGACCCTCAGATTTATAATTATACTAAACGATAATATTTTTTCATTTATATTTATGCTTTCTGCAAAGTACTCTTTAAAACTCATCTATCTATTATATAATAAGCGAGTGATGAAAAAGTAATAATGTCAAGTTGATTTTACAAGTTGTAATACTCTTCAAAGCTATTATTATTTCTCCTTTTTTTTTAAACTTTTTTAATAATGTTTTAAACTACATTTTTATCTTCCCTTTTTTTCCAATTTTACTATTTTGTTGCCTGTATAATAATATCAATCGAACTCTGATATTGCTAATTAACAGTTTATGTATTATAGCGTCGATATTGTTGAGGTATTAAAACGTATACTAGGTCTAAGGCCTACGAAAACGGCGGATATTGTATTATTGAATGATACAAATTACAATATTTTATTTCGGAAGGTCACCTTACAGTAATGTAAAAAAAAATGTAAACGGAATTTTCGGAGACAAGGATAAAAGAAAGCGAAAAAGAGGAGAAAGAAGATAAGTCGAGGGTTACTTTATATATCTATTCATCTCGCGTGCTATGCGATAATTTTAAATATATAGTATCGTTTTCATCACTCGAGGGATTCTTACGAAAATATGTAGGAAGGGTGAACTACTAGTCTTTAAAATTAAATTATAAAAAACACCATTGATATTCCAATAGGTCCGAGAGGAAGAGTAGTGGAATTTCATTTAAAACCCTGCCAAGTAATAATTGGTGGAAGAGTGAATTTTCAAAATAAAATTATAAAATACAATTTATCATCATATACGAAAAGGATGTACGCCTCTAAAAGCTAATGCAATACAGATACATAAGGGCATGAGAGAGAGAATATTGTCCCTTAGAGAAAGGGAGACGAATCTAACCAGGATTATCATGCATAAGACCTGAAAAAACAAGAAAGACAATCATCAAGGCAATGTTTATCAAAGCAGGAACCGAAAAAAAAGGCGTAATAGATGAACTTTGTAGATCCGAAAAGAAAGTACAAGAAAATAAAAAAGGACAATTGGTATATATATGTAAATGCCTTTTTTTTTTTTTTTTGCTATACCAAAAATATAAATTTCCTTTTTACTATACTGTCAATGCAAAGGGGATATTTTAAGGAAGGACAAAATAAAAAGAAGAATTAACTATTCTCCTGTTTATACATATATATGTATATTTAAAATACGTGTGTGAATTGGTTGATGGGGTTTTTTTTCTTTTTAGTTTAAAATTTTTTTGTGTAGAAGGTTTTATTATGTAAGGTGACAAATGAGTGTAATTATCGTTGAACATAGTGTACACAAAAACCGTGTTTCATGCATAGTATGCATTAAACATGGTAGTATATAGGATCGAAAAAAAAGTTAACGTACGAAATAAGAATAAGTGTAATAGTATACTAAATTTTTAGATATATCGAAATTTCTGCAGCGTGCCTTTTTTTTTTTTTTTTTTTTACTATTTTTTAAGGTCAAACTGCACAAACATAATTTAAACCACGACAAAAAAGCTTTTTGAATGATGCAGGGTGCTTGTGTCTATGTTTGTGTGTTTTTATATATTTTGTGTGTGTGAGTGAGTAAGAGTAAAAAAAAAAAGGAATGTTGAAAATCATTTCCAATGAATAACGGGATCTGTTTTTTTTTCCTTTTTTAACTCTTTTTTTTTTTTTTTTATAGCAGTTCTTAATTTATTTTTTTAAGTTTTTTGTATTTGACATTAAGGCTAAATAGATTTGTATCTTATAAGATTACCTGACTTTTTATTTTATTTTTGGCACGGGCCTGGAAGTAATCAGAAGACAATATAGAATTATGTGTTACAGTGAATTTAGTATAGAACACAAACCCACAATAAGTTTGTGTTTCCCTCTAAAATGCTGTGTTACAATTATATTTATTTAACATTTTGCCCCTCTCTTTTTTTATTTTATCCACTTCTTCTTTTTCTTTTTTCTTTTTTATCTTATCTTTCTTTTTATTCTTTTTAACATTTATATAAAATAATGGATGGACCAGCGTGTACAGGCTGTAATAATATAATTGAAGAAGGTTCAGTTATTGCTTTTGGAGAATCATTATTTCATTTAAAGTGGTAAACAAATACACACACGCACATATATAATTATTTAGACTCTCACAAGCAATAATAATAAAAAAAGAAGCTAATTATAAATACAAATTATTATAGTTTCATGTGTGCTAAATGTTCAGAACCTGTTGACTGTGAATCAAATTTATTACTATTAACAAATGGTAGACCAGTATGTGAGAGCTGTTCATATTGCTGTAATGCTTGTAAACAAGTGATTCGTGATGAGGCCATCATGACAGGTAAATATAAACACTCGATAGTTAAAAAAGATAAAAAAAAAATAGGTTGTTTAATAGTAATAAATAAATAGGCGATGAAGCATACCATGCAGACTGTTTTCAATGTGTATCATGCAAAAAGAAAATCGATGATTTAGTATTTACCCAAACAAGCAAGGTATAAATAATTTATTTTTGATTAAATTTTAATGTTACCTTAAACAAAATAAAAATTTAGGGTATTCATTGTACACCATGTCATGAGAAACGTAGGGCTGAGAAGCAAAAAAGAAGAGAAGAAAGAGGAAAAAGACAACAACAAAAATCAGCATTAAACTCAAAGGAGTTACCTGCTATTCCATCACCTGTTGCTACAAGTAGTACTCCTTCTCAGGTATTTTATAGATAGATATATATATATACCTAAAAGGGGTGTTATAATAACCTTTTTTTATATATAAATATAGATTAATACATCTCGTCAGCCACGAACAGGCCTTCAATCATCTGCAAATACAGCAAATCGTCATACAAGTCGATTATTTGATCCACAACTCGTCAGTGATTATATACAAACACAACCACGGTCTCGAAACCCATTAGATACTCGTACTCGTCGACCTTCTACCGATCCACCAACACCTACTCGTTCTCGTAGTAATTCAGTCGAGATACCTCCCAAGCTGCGCTTAGCAGATAATCGATTGACTCCTTCACGATCAGAAGTTGTATCCTCTTCCAAAATCAACGCCAACGCCAACAACACCTCGCCAACCTCTTCTTCGCCTAGTTCACCCCCTTTATCTATTGGCAGTAATTCACCACAGACTTCTCTCCATAAAAATGTTATTAATACGTCTTCCTCGTTCTCTTCTTCACTAACAAAATCCACTTCCACTACTACACTTGACATCTCTCTATTACCAGAGATCCCTTCACTTAATCTCTCCTTTTTTGACAATGACTCTAATGACTTGTTAAATCTTACAAAGACTTTAGGTGCCAGCATCTCTAAAGATATTTATGGTTCTTCTGAAGATAAGGATAAGTCGGTTGCTGTACCGGGTATTGTAAAAACAACCGAAAATATTACACGCGCCTCACAATACCTTGAGTCATCCTTAATGAATGAAGATGCACATGATGGATCTTCACCGCCGCCATCTTCACCGGCCTGTGCCTCTTCTTTAGAAGAAGACAATATAAATGAAAAATTACGTAATGAACTGGACAATACCAATGCTAAACTCAGTACAATGCAGGCAAGTTACAATAAAATTAAGGACGCCAGTCGTAAAGCATTAGAAGAGTTTACCCGAGCCAAAGAAGAATTTGCCAAGGAAGTGGCGTTACGTCAACAACAAGAGTACACTATAGTGCAATTAAAGCACCAATTAAGTATTGCTTATCAGTCCAAGCAAATGACCCGACCGGAATTATCTGTGATAACAAAGGAAGAAGTTGAACGCGTGGCCAGAATTCGAGTAGAATTAGACAAGACTTGCAATGAATTAAAAGGATATCGTAATATGCTGGTACAGGATATTGATTCACTTGTTCAACAGAAACAAGCAGGCGTTGAATTATATCCTACACTTCACTTGGAAGAGCATCAAAAGGCACTAGTAGTAGAAATTAAATCGTTGGTCACGGATAGAGATCAAGTGCGTGTCGAAACAAAAAGCCTAGAAGATATGAGAGATGAAGTACTACATGAGATGGTCATGTTGAACACTAAAAATGCCGAGTTAACTGAAATGAACAATGATCTTTCTCGACGTGTGACAGAGAGAGAAAGAGAAGCTGCTGCAGTGATGGCCGGTACATCATTTTTATACTCGCCTTCGCCTAGTCTTTCTTCTGAATTGTACTCTCCTACCAACATGCAGAGAAAGTCTTCTGAAGCAAGTATTGTTAGAAGCATTGCACAGACTGCATTATTACAACATCAATTACAGCAGCAACAACAACAACCTCCTAAAGTATTTAAATTGAAAAAGAAGGGTAATATGTTTGCTAAATTAAGTGGAAAATCAAATAAGGTAGATTCCGCTACTAGCGCCATCTACGGTAGCACCAATGCCAATAGTACAATGAGTCTATCCATGGCAAACAATGAAAGTTTTATAGATTATCGTCAAAAGAACAGTATCTCGGCTAATTCTTCTGGTTCCAACAAGCAAGCGCAAGAAAATACACAGCATGGATCGCATACCTTCTTAACTACTTCGTTTATTCGACCTGTGAAGTGCGAAGCCTGTGGCGAAAAGATGTGGGGTCGTACTGAACTCCGTTGTCAAGGCTGTATGTACGCTACGCATACTCGTTGTTTATCACATGTACCTCAATTGTGTTATGCTGGAGCAACTACCGGTAGCTTTGAAAATATATCTTCCGAGTTGGAATTAAATAACAATCATCGGTCCTTGTTTGGCAACGATCTTGCAGACCAAGCTCATTATGAAGATCGTACGGTGCCGTGTATTATTGAACATTGTGTTAGCGCAGTAGAGAAGAGAGGTATGGACTATGAAGGTATCTATCGTAAATCAGGCGGTGCTGCACAAATGCGATTAGTTCGCCAAGCATTTGATGCTGAGGATCCCTTGGATTTAGAAGAGGAAGAGCCAATTAACGATATCTGCGCTATCACCAGTGTTTTGAAACAGTACTTGAGAGAATTACCCAACCCAGTATTACCATTCAATCTATACTCTCAATTCATTGAGGCAGTTTGTAAGTTTTATTTAAAACATCTAGATCTATTAAACTAATTTTTTTTTTCCTATTTTTAGCTGTCAATGTTGGACAAGAAAAAACAGATAAATTTTTTGAATTATTGTCGCAATTACCCAAAGTTAATTATGATACTCTTCGATTATTAATTAGACATTTATCCAGGTACGGTTTTTAATATTAAAAAAAGTATTTATTTGTAAAAAATACTCATCTTTTTTTTTTTTTTGTATATAGTGTGCAACAACGTCATAGTGAAAACTTAATGACAACAAGGAACTTGGCTATGGTGTTTGGTCCCACATTGATGCGTGATGTAGAAGCAACTCGAGACTTGGTAGATATGAGTTACAAAAACGCAGTAATTGAGTTTTTGATCATTGAATCTCATGATCTTTTACCATAAGCCTGCTTTTTTTTTTTTACATATCTTGTCACGTCTTTTTCTTTTTTCTTAAAAACTATACCATATTACTATATATTTATCTATTCTTAGAGCACTCTTCCTCTTTTTTTCTAATTTATCTCATAATTTAGCTCTCTCTTTCTTTCTTTTAAGCCCATCTTTCCCCCAAGCACACTTTATATATGACTACTGTATTTGATCAAAAAAATTTTTTTTTTCAAAAACTTTCTTTTTTTTTATTTTAGTGGGCATGATGCTGTGTTACAGCTACCTTTTGGGCCTATCTTTTTGTCCATTTCTGTATTAATACCTTCAATCGCGGGGGTTAGACCGTAAAAGCAAAATTGATATTTTATTAATTGGTATTTAAAAGTGCATTACTTCTTACTTTGTATCACAATCTAAAGTTGCAAAAAGAAGGGGACTCTGACTTGTAAACGTTAGATTGAAAAAAAGCTCGCGCTATACCAATAAAATGTTTAAGCTCAAGGCCCCGCTTAAAAAAAAGTTTTTACACGAATATAGCAGGCCGTCCAAAAGTTAACAGCTTAAACCCATTTCTCTTTCAAAAGTTGTATGTCAAGAATATACCAAAGTAAATGCAGAAAAAGTATTTAAAAAGATTAGAGGGGGGTAGTAGAGTAAATAGATATATGATCAATCACCATCATCCTATTATTTAATGTACAGGCCACATATACGGGATGCAAGACGATGATCATTTGTACTGATCAAATAACGAAGAAGAAGATAGCCTGAATATCATCGGTTATTTTTGTAAGTCGGACTTGACAGACAAGACAACTTAATATACGTACTCTAAAGCGCGTTAAATAAGAGATGAACGTTATAAGGAAAAATTTTGAACCGAAGTTATGCTGTGGCACATAGTCGATAAGCATTATTGATGCTCTCTGCTGTTATGGTAGCATACATTACATAGTTACAGGGTTTTGTACGACAAATATTTCCTCCTCTATATACTGCAATCGTGTTTTTTAAAGCACTGGAATTTAAACCCGTCATTTTTTTTTTCAACACCTTTAACAGTCAATCGAGGACCGAGGTGGACTGTTCTATCCCCTCGAAGAGGGGATCTTATAAGAAGAACAAGGTTTCCATAAGTCTGTAAGCCTGTAGGGCGACGTAGAGAAGGTCTGGCGAAGCCTGTCTGGGTCTGCCAATCAATATTTATATATAACAGATAATGTCTACGAGACGCATAAACTTATATTTCATAAATATTCCCAAACTTTTTTTTAAAAAAAATACAGGTTGGTTTGAGGGATATTGGGAAGAAAGGGGCGACTTTATTGTTACTGCTAAAGGAAAATAAAGTGTCATATTTTCCATTGCAAATCACAAACAATGAAAGCATAAAAAAAAGGCCGCGCATTCGGAGTTGTACGCTTATTTTTTCCCTTTAATAAAAAGATGAACAATGGTTTTTCCCACCCACTTTCTTTTATCTTTTATATAATAATAAAAACCCGTATTATGGCATCAAAGGAAATTAAGCAAGTAATTGATGATACAATCAATAGCTACAGTGATCAATTACGAGCAATCAGTTTAGACGTAAATATATATGCAATCAAAATTTATACTATTAAAGAACTTTGTAAATAATGCATGTACCTTTTTTTTTAAGATTCACGATCATCCTGAACCAGGAAACAAAGAATACAGAGCATTTAACTTGTTGACAAATTTTCTCGAGAAAGAAGGGTTTACTGTCAGTCGTGGCGTCGTAGGTCTCGAAACAGCATTTACTGCCGAGTACTCTAATGGAAAGGCAGGTAGACGTGTAGGATTTTGTAGTGAATATGATGCATTACCTGGGTAAGTATAATATTCTCTTCTTTTTTTTCTAAAAAAAACTTACAAAGCCCCTTCTTCTCCCCTCCAGTGTTGGACATGCTTGTGGTCACAACTTAATTGCAATTTCTGGAGTTGCTTGTGCATTAGCTATGAAACAATTATTACAGGATGGTTTACTATCTGGATCCGTGGCCTTATTTGGTACTCCTGCAGAAGAGACATCTAATGCAAAACTTGTGTTTGTAAAGGCTGGTGAGATTCAACGGTTAGCTGATTTTGCAATGATGCTTCACCCTGGACCTGCCAGTGGTTGCTTTGTTAATTATCTGGCCATGGATTCTGTTTTGATCGAGTATTTTGGTCGACAGTCGCATGCTGGTGCTTCTCCCTGGGATGGAATTAATGCTGTCGATGCCTTGATGCAAGGATTTGATAATGTTGGTATGATGAGGCAACAAACATTAAGTACCAACAGGTAAAAAAAAAAAAAAAAATTGATAAAAAAAAGTTTAAGGAGTTTTAAACGTTTTTTTTTTTTTTAGAGTTCATGGTATTATCAAAAGTGGTGGCCAATCTGTAAGCACACTTTTTAGATAAAACAGAAAATATAAAAAAGAATTAAACTCCTTTATAGCCAAATGTGATTCCCAATTATGCATCAGCTTATTTTTACGGTAGATCTGTTACTCGTGCCCAATTGAATCAACTCAAGGTACAGTTGGAGAACTGCTTCAAAGCTGCTGCATTAGCCTCTGGTTGCAAAATAAAGTTGAACTGGACTCCTTTTGGTCAGTTAGATGGTTAGTATATTTTATTTTTTTTAAAAAAAAAACTATACTCACGCGAACTAAAAAATGTGCACACATAATTAGACGTATTTACAAACGAGGAATTTGCACTCAATTGGATAGAACATATGAAGGCAGAAGGAGTATCTTTCTTAACTCGACAGGAAGAAGAGTCTGTGACATCAGGTAGTACTGATATGGGTAATGTCACCTATGCATTACCAGGTATTCATGCTGGGTAAGTTATATATATTTGCTCAAGAGATGACCTTATTTTTATATAAAGAAAACGTGTTTTTTTCAAGCACAAAAAAAAAGTCTAACATGTATTTATAGATACTCTATTGGTACTGATGCATCAAATCATACTGTAGAATTTGCTAGAGTAGCAGGCACGTTGGAAGCTCACGAAAAAACGTTACAAGCATCACGCTGTCTTGCTTTGACAGCCGCTGATGTATTTGAAGATGAAGATCTTTTTAAAAGGGCAGTTGCTTACTTTAAAAAGGGTAAAGCACAATAAACTAAATTCCCTTTAAAAGGAATCAAAAAGTTCACTAAAAATAGTGTAACATATTACAGTTTTTTTTTTTTTTTTTTTTTGTCTTTATGCCTTATTGTATTTATTGTATTTATTTACTTTATATTCCCCCTTTTTATTTTTATTTTTATTTTCCCTCTCTTTTTTATTTTTTACATATTTACACTCATTTAAGTTGCTCCAATTACAAAACACATGATGAGCAGTAAATCAGACGTTGAAGTTCTTACCCAAGGTAAACTTCAAATGACAAACATGAGATGAATAAATAAAGTCTGATTTTTTTTTTTATATATTTGTTAGACTGGGTGCGAAAGTTTCATTTCGAAAACAAAGTAGACTGTAAGTTATTTAAGTGAAAAAAAAATCATGTGGTGTTTATTAATCGTATCTGTAGTGAATTTACAGTTGCCCTCAGAGAATGAATCAACTAAAATTGAAGTGGGTGAAATTCCCATTGATTTGTTACCTAAATTAGAATTTACAAAACCAAAGTACGGTACCACAAAATAATATAATTATTATCATATTATATTAACATTAGTTAGTACCACAATTAGTAATAACAACAATGACTCGTATCTTCAATCAATTCTTTCAGCCCCTTCAGCTGCACCAAAGACTTCATCTAATACTTGTACAGGTAGTGAAACATGTGCTTGTTATAAATGTCAACGGCAAAGAAGACGGGCTGGTATTAACAGAAATGCGCCAGTCAACTCGCAACCAATCAACTCTCAACTAGTCAGTTCTCCATCTGTCATTTCACAACCTAATACGCCAAACCGAGCTGCAACCGAATCACCTATCTCTTCCACTTGTTCTAACAATTCATCTACCATGGTATCACCTCAACCAAAGTCTCTCAAAAGATCCAGCACATTAAGAAAGACCCCTACTTTAAGATCCTACGAGAGACATATGCCAAAGCCCGCCTATGCTCAAAAAGATAGTATTTATCGTATCGAAGTAGAAGAAAGTAAAGAAGACAAAAAGGCAAAAGCAAATAACACACAATCTTTACAAAAGGATAGTTATACTATGGCTTGGAACGAAGATGAAACTGGCGACGATTTATTAAGTTCGCTTGTCACCTTCCAAACCATTTTTGAGGAAAAAGTAGATGGAAATGAAGGCTTATCAGATCTTTTGGAACAACGTACAAAAGAATTAAAGTATCAAAAGTTAAGAGAGCAACAAGATAGTTTACGATCTAAATCAACTGAACCTGATTTACCTCCACGACAACCAGACTGTTTGACATTAAGTTATCGTAACGGACCAAGACATAATCCATTAACTTTATATCATACCATGAAAATGCACGGTGAGCAAGAAAGAATGTGTGCTTACAGTAAGTTTTTATAATTTAATAAAGTCAAAACTTCTAACATTTTTTTTTTTTATCTTAGATACTGCATTTCAACATTGCATTAAATCAGATAGTGGATTAAGATCTTGGGTCAAAAAAACTCGAGTAGCGCCAACTAGAGAAAGCTCTAAATTGATGCAAACTATACGTAGACCTACAATTAAACGATCTTTACTTCATCCACTTTCTCGTAAGAACAAAGCAGCTGGTGATGACTCGTTACTTTGGTCTACGTCTTCCGAAAGCCTCAGTGTAAGCACGACTGGTAGAAAATCGATTGACATGATAAGTTCTCCTATACCCTTGATTCAACCTTCCCCTATCGGTATACAGAATAGTCATCAATTAACAGACGTCTTGTCTGCAGCACAAGCTCTGTTACCAAATCAAAATTTAGCAAATGAGCAGCAGATATTACACCAGAAAGGCAATAAAGTCCCCTATGAACATATCGATACACCTAGTCGGCCACGCCACGCACCGCCGATTTCACAATCACCGGTTGATGTAAGTTGCCAAAAAAAAAAAAAGGAGAAACATGGATTAGGAAACAGAAACGGAAATATAAAGGAGGGGAAACATGATATACTCACTATTATTATTATTGTATTCTAGTGTAAAGACAATAGTAGTGTTTCTTCCTCTGAATCAGCATCGGGAGCAACAGCTAAACCAAAAAAGAGCAGGCCTGGCCGTTTGTTTTCTTCATTAGGTAGAAAGACTTCAATGCGATCCTATAGTACTAATAAGGAACCCTCTATCCGATCATTAGAAAAGGTACATTAAACAAAGGGGGAAAAAAATTTCGCGGCCCTAGTACTAATGTTTTCTAATATAGATCGATAGTGGTAATGAATCACAGTCTCATGAAAAGGTACTGGACGATTTATGTCACATCTTGCCTCATATTAAGCGATCCCAACTTGCACCTTACGTTTATGAAGCAAATAACGATTATATGACAGCATTACAGTTATGTAAAACTGCTGTCATTAAAGGAAAACTTTCATAATATCTTTATCATATATAATTGTAACAATATCATAATTATTATTCATTAAATTTTTTTTTATATAACACATTTATTTACAAAAACAAAACAATACGTATTTACGTTATAATCACTATATACAGTGCTCCCACTCTCAATTGGACATTTTTTTTTCGAAAATGTTGGTATAAGTCCATTTGAATATCATTCGGTTATTTTTATCACTGTCAAATAAGGATTGAAAGAATGACTGGAGATGTCGAGCGCACACAATTCATACTCTTCTGGCTTTCTTTTGTTGTATAGGAAGAGTTTCAACTAATACTTTGAAACATGCTCGAGAACTTGATAAGTATAGGATCCATGTCCTCCGTTATCTTTTTTTACGGCATTAAGGTTAGTCAAAACGTCGTTGTTGAGTTCGTTGAAGACCACTGAAATTGTTGCTGATAAAAACAATGATAAAATGCATAGGGCGTCTATTTAGTGGTGTGATATATTTACTATTTGTTTCATATACATTAGTAAATCATTTTGGCCATCATTTTTATTATACGTGATTCCTTTTTATGCGGAAAAAAGTTCCCACTTTTTGGATCGACCGTGTATCAGTCAAGATTATCCGGATCTTTTATAACCTTTTGAGCGAACCGACATATTTACACACCAACAACAATAAGCCAACCGTCGACACGCGCAACTTATTTTCGAGTATTGCAAAGTACTGCCCTTATCTCGAGACCGTGGACACCTGTCATAACCCCGAACCACTGTGGCGACTACTACAGCAAGAATCCAGCTGCTGGAAATACCTCAAGGAGATTCCAAAAGTAGGCTGGGACGGTGGTAATCTCAATTACATATTTTAATTAACAACTTTTTTCCCCGTTTAGATTTTATCGGTTAGTATGGGGTTAAAGCGCCACTCTGGGTACCAACAACAACCAAGCGTGATGTCGCTTCCTGGCATTTCTGATTTAAAAATAATAAACTTTCCCCGTTGTATGACCTTTTTTTTTTTTTTTGTGTTGCATACAATATTTTTTTTAGCTTGAAATCCAGGGTAAAGCATTTTCGAAGAAGCACGTCAATTAAATTGAACTGTGCAGTATTTTATAAAGTGTTTTATATGAAGACGAATGGTAGCCAATAAAACGGAAAAAAAAATAACTGTAAGATGTTTTTTTATTTAGCATAAAACTAATAATAATATTGAGTGTGTGTGTATATATATATACATATATGTGTGTGTGTGGTTGTATGTATATGTGTGTGTGTGTGTGTGCGTGTATGTGAGCGTGTGTGCGTGTGTATGTTTAAGTAGAGTCTGGTGAGTCTGGTGAGATAGGAGAAGAAGAAATAAAGATTTCATCCGCGTTTGATTGCATCAAAAAACCAAAAGATAGCATGATAGTTGTAAATTGTTTCTAATTGAGAGAGGATATCACGCTTATTGATGATCTGACCGATAAAAACCACAAAGAAGTCGTATACGAATTTCATGCTGATATCGCGTGTATTTTTGACCCTCAATCCATTCTTTAATAATATACTGTCATATACATCAATGGATACAGTTATTTCTTCAAATAAAGTTAAATAAAATGATAGAAATACCGCCAGAAGGTATTTCCATTATCTTATTGGTGCATGACAGGGGCGCCTTCGGATAATATTGTCGCGTTTTGCTTATTTTCAATATGATCACCTAAAATGATAATACTTAGATACTTCCAGATACTTCCTTTAAAATGAGTAAAGGCATTGTTAATTTACAAAGTTCAAAAAAAAAAAAAAAAGGTGCAGGATATTACTTACCACGTACCTGTTCTTGCGTGCTTGTTTTACATATCTTGTTCGTTTATTTACTTACATTGGCGATACCGTCAACCAAAATGTTGGAAAGTCCATCTTGTATAGGAGGCCTTGTATAGGAGGCCTTGTATAGGAGGTCTTGTGTAAGAGGTCTTGTGTAAGAGGTCTTGTGTAGGAGGAGCTTAGGAAGTGGTCCTTATATTGAAAGAAAGGAAAAGAGAAAAATGGCCTTTTTTTTTCTTTTTATAAAAAAAAAAAAATGATAAAAAGGAGGCATTAAATTTATTTCATATTTATGTCATACTTACACTTTTTTTTTTACATCTTTTTTTTGGAACCTCACGGAATGTTTTATTTCATACGTTATATGTATCTTCTCTAGAATGGATGATATCCTCGATTTACGGAAGATTCCATTTAATTTCTGTGTACTGGAAGGGGAGCACAATCAAGTAGGGTAGCGTATCATACCTTTTAAGAGTACATTTATTTAATCTGGGAACCCACTATATATTTTTTTAGAAACCCCAGTTTTACATTTTAATTTCTAAAAAAAATACTAAAAATCCTGCATGATTGTTTTTTTTTCTTTTTGACAAAACCCAGAATAGAATACTTACTGGAGATCAGAAGGGGTAAAGTATAACATGAAAGAAATTTCGTCATTATTCATGCTTCACTTTCTGATAAACTTTAAAAACTAAAAATAATATCGTCTATATTTACGCACCTCTTTAAAAAGCAAGATATCTCACAATGCCAAATTACCTGTCACCACTGGCGCCCAGCCGCCGAACAAGTACTTTACCGAGAAGTAATTTTAATCCAACCACATACCGTCCAATCATTTATCCAAAAGCTTCCAGACACTGGAAACGAGGAATTCCCTTTTTTTATTTGGCTCCAGAAAAGAAGTCTTCGTATCTTGATATTATATTGACGTTTGAAGTAAAGAATCCTAAAATATTAAAAGCAATTACCGAGAAGACAGTTGATAGAAGCAGATACGTAAGAAAGCGAAAACGAAAAATAACAGGCTACACAAATTTTTACTGCTTCAACATCACAATGAGTCAAAAGAGGGCAATTGATTTTAAAAATCTGACCAGCATTTTCACTGCACATGCTTTTTTTTGCTCTGTTTGTTTCTTTTTCAATTTTTTTTATTTGTTTATTTGTTTGAATGATTTGTGTGTAATGGGGGTGTTGTATGTATCTTCTATTTTCTCTTTTAACTTGCTGTATAATTTATCGCCTGATCAAATTGAGGAACTCTTCTCTAGTTCTTGGGCTGCTTCTAAATACACCCAACATGCAACTTGTAATAGTAGAACTACCAGGTTTCTATAATAATAATAAAATTAGTGTCAGTTGTACAGAAGAAGAAAAAAAACTTAATTTATTTTTGTGTTACCTGTACACCTCTATAAAAAAACAAGGGTGGGAATATATTAGATACCAAATTCACACAGCATTAAGAAAAATTGACACTTTACCTTGAACACATACATAAATGTGAGCACTCCATAACAACAGCAACACCTTGAGGTTGAAGTATATCCATTAATGCAGTAGCGATTTGTTTTGTCATACGTTCCTGAACTTGTAATCTTTTTTTTAAAAAAAAGTGGAAACATCAATATTTGGTATCTCTTGCCCTGATGTACACTAAAAAAAGAAAAACTAACCTTCTAGCAAACATCTCTGCGATTCTAGCGAGCTTACTAAGACCAACTACGCGGCGATTAGGGATATAAGCGATACTGATCTTACCCATAAAAGGAACCATGTGATGTTCACATAAAGAGAAAATATCAACATCCTTAACAATTACCATCTCATCATGATCTAATAGGAACAGATGTTAACATTGATATCCCGCATCCTATTGTTTTGCTATTGTTTTACCTTCTTCGAAGACAGCTTCATTGACAACATCTACACAAGAAAAAAAGACGGATCAAAGTGTTACTGAACATGAATCCAAATTATAAACTCTTTTTTCCTTTTACTTACCACGAATGTTTCTTTCATAACCTTGAGTGAAAAACATCAAGGCCTTTGCATAACGATCAGGAGTCTTTAACAAACCCTCTCTTTCAGGGTCTTCACCAATGCATTCTAAAATAGTTTTGACAGCACCAGCTAACTTGGCTTCTCTTTCTGTTCTCTTTTCGGGAGTTTCGTCTCGACGTTCACGAGCACCCAAACCTTTTTTGTTTTTGTCAACGAAAAAAAAGTTCAATAAAAAAAATTGCATAAAAACTTACTAGGCCAACTCATGCCATCATTCTCTACAGGTGTGGCTACTCTAGGGGTTTCTTCTTGTTGTGACATATTACTTTTTTCTAAAGGTAGAGGAAAAAAGAGAGAGGAAAAAAAATATTTTTTTTTGATATATGGGTCCTTTTTGATGTAAAAAAAAAAGGAAAGATGAGTGACTGTCTAATTAGGCTTAACAAGATATTTGATTGGCAGATCCAAACTTAATTTCGCACGGATTGTGCAATATCGAAATCCAGATGGTTAAAGAGATTTTTTTTTTACTTTTTTGTATGACACAACTAAAAATAATAACTTCTAATGAGTTGCTCCTTTTTTGTTTCTCTCTCTCTCTCTCTCTCTCTCTCTCTCTCTCTCTCTCTCTCTCTCTCTCTCTCTCTCTCTTTGTTTATTGGTTTGTATAAACTATCTCGACTTTAAATCGTATAAAATATAGAATTCTATAATCACTTTATAACAATGGAGAAAGAAAAAGGATATAACGACTTGTAGATTTAAATACAAGATCAGGGTCTTGATAATACACCCAGCCAATAATAATAGCCTTATTTTTTATATTATTCACAAACAAACAAACAAACAAAAAAAACTATTATGGAAGAAAAAAGAATACGTAAAATAATACAAAAGCAAGCGACTACGAAAAATTTGTTAGTTATGTAGCAACCAATCAAGGTACAATCATGAGTAGCATAAAAGCCATTTTTGGTATAAACAAATATGCAAGATCTTTGACAAATAATAAAAAGCAAAAAAATTCCAAGACCGAATGAGTCAGAAAAAAATCTGCGCAAGTGTTGAAAACTAACAGTTCCGACCTACGGTGCATATGTGATCTTATTGATCATGCTTTGAACTCATGTCTACGTGTATATATAGAATAATGATAGAGAACGAAAAAAAAAAAAGAGAGAGAGAGAGAGACAATGATAAATGGCAAAGCATTTCTATATACAACAGTAAAGAAGTTGTAATTATGCCAGGTACCGTAATGATCAGCCGCGTTAACAGTTTATTCGAAAATAAAAAGGAACCCCAATCACCATATTATAAACTTGCACGAAAGTATGCTTATTAGATATCAGAAAATATAATAAAAATCAACAATGATTTTGATCCCTTGCCACTACACTATAACCATTGATAAATATATAGAACAAAGCGTGCTGTAACAGCTAATTCAAGTCTTAGAATAGATAAATAACATTTCTTTCTCTATCTTTATCACAATGCATACCAGTAAGTATCTTATATATATATGTGCACTTTATTGAGGGAGAATATATCTTAAATATTCATTTATTATTCTTAGCATTTTTGTTTTCTCTATGTCCGTACAAAAGGACACGGTTTTTCTCAAAGCTACAGCCAGGAAAAATCCATGAGACCCGCCGTGAGCTGCTTTTTTTTTCAGTTCTTGTGATTAAAATCATTTAAAAGCAATTTCACAAGAGAGAAATATTACGATGTCTTAGTTAAAAAGGTACGTGTATCCCCAAAAAAAATGTCACAGACTTGCTTTTTCGTTTCATTCTAATACATTTTACTTCTATATCTAGACTTAAATACAAGAAGGTCGTTGTGCTTAACTTTCTTTTAAAAAAAGGTTAGAATCTTATGATAAATTTTAACAAAATAACTAACGTGTTTTTTTCTAATTCTTCGTCTATTTTTAGTGGCAGCTCATGAAGACTCTACTATTTCAGCCGACGAACTATACACGTTATCTCTACCTTTCAAACCAGGAATCGATAAAAGCTCGAAAATGCTTTTGAAAACAGATGAAATGAAAGATATAATCATCAAATCTGTCATCTGTGGTGATATTATTGGGTCAACATATCATAGCGGACCTACCGAGTTCAACAACGGTAAATTTGCCGATATTACCTACTATCCCAATGACTCTACTAAGAATCTTTCGTCACTCATAGTTGAAATCCAAAAAAGGTTTCACATGAGTTTATCGTTCGCTTGATGAGATATGCTTTAAACATATTTGATAAGGAAGGTGTAGTCCCCGTTGTTTTAGTTATCAATATCGACGGATTTTCTAGCAGACGTTTCTGCGAAGATAATTTCACCCAACCACACAATAGCAAACCATATTACCGATTCAACAGCCAACTCTGGGGAAAAGAAGTACACTCCTTAAAAAAATGGACCAGTGAGATCATTTTGGGAATTGGTGTTTTGAGAAAAGACACAATGGAGAGTCGGTGTTGTCTATGCAAGTAGTGGAAGCTTAAAGACAGCATTTCATCGCCACCTGTTATGGCTGGTCTTCTGACGACGACATAGAGGGCGTCGATGTCAATCTAACGAAATTTATTCGTTTTATTATTGGAAGCAAGTTTGTAGACGTGAATTATATAATATATTGCACGAGAAAATGGCTCCCCTATTTTATCGACCTTAGCTGTATCTTTTTTTTAAAAAATCACTTTTTTCTTTCTCTTTTCTTTTTAACAATGTATACCACCAGTAATTCTGCATTTTTTAGAGTTGAAAAAAGGTAGCTCATATAACGCAGTGGATCTCATGGTCTTGTGTTAGCTTATGCCCGGTGGTTGCTTAGAAAGAGCTGTACCCTTTTGCACGGACATAAAGAAAATATAATGATAACTATAAAGATCAAGTGAAAGCCTACATATCCAATTTCGAAAGCGTGGAGAGCGCAAAGAAAAATCTACAAAACAAGATAAAAATTGTTTTTACTAATGTACTGGGGAATACTTTTCATTGACCTGCAGCATCAATTTTGACTAGTACTGCAACTTCTAAATATGGAAAGTAGTACGTTTTTTAAGACAAATGACATATCGTCCCCTTATCAGTGGTGATATAAATGGTATAATTCATTCCTGCTCTCTTCTTTATTCTGTTTATTCTTATTTCCCTTTCTTTATATATATATTATGCAGCTAGCGCAACTACCATTCGAATTACAATTATTAATATTAAACCATATTAAAAGGGATAATCACCTAGATTTAGCACCATTATCTCAGTGAGTATACAACAAGTGTTTATATAGAATCGGGCTATTTATTAACATGTATAATAGAACATGCTTGCGATATTTTACAATGGTAGCGGATAGGTTTAATTGGACACAAACGGTGGCTATTTTACGACCATCGAAAATACATTCTTCGTCGTTAAATTATTTGATGAATGCTAAAAGCATAAAAAAGCGATTAACAACTAAGCGACTTGAAGTACATAATAACGATACAGATACTATAAGATTAGTTGTTCGCATTCTTGAAAATCAACAAACTGATAGTACTATAAACGAAATTGAAATGATGATACCTAGTAATGCACATGACAAAGTGTATCAAACATTAACTGATTTTCCTCAAACTCAATTAAACCAATTTACAATTCGTGACCCAACAGATGATGGATATATCATGTCTGCACATGATGATAGTTTACTAGAATTTTTATCAACTACATTATCACAATCACAATTAACATTACAACACTTGGATATTTCATCATTTCCTTCTAATATACTACTGTCACAATTTAATACATGTCAATTTCCTCTAACTAAATCACTAAGAATTGCACTTGTCGGGTGTCAAGATCAAGAACATTTTCATCAGTACTGGAGACAATTTAAATCCATGTTTCCAAACTTGAAGGAACTTACTCTAACGTTAACAAAACAAAACCTGTCTCTATTTAAATATTTAATACAAGACATTTCACTCTTTCCTTGGGTAAAACGTCTAACTATTACAAGTAGGGAAACACCAAAAGGTTATCTATCTCGGGAAGAGTTGCGAACTAGTCTACTACAGTTGAGCGGGTTAAATAGAATTACAGCAGGTTGGGATATGATTGCTTTAACCTGATTTTACCCCCTTCTTCCCTCCTTATTTCCCCTTTTTATATATTCTACACTTCCCCCCTAATATTACTACTACTAATAATAATAATAATAATAAATACCCTTTCCTTTTTATATACTTCAAAAAAAAAGACAAGTTTATTTTATATTTTGTCAATGTTGCTCTGAATCTAAGATCTTCCATCATAAAATTTATCTAAGAAAGTTGTAGGTTTAGGTGGTGCTTCTTCTTTGCCGAAATAGTTCATGATATGGTTGTTTTGCTTCCAGACGTTCATAACTTCTTGATATTCCATTTGACCCTTTGCATACAAAATATCACGAACTTCGAGCTTTTCAACGTTACGGTGTCTTTCGAATTCCTCACGAATCTTTGCACGAATAGCTGATGTAGGCATATTGATTTCATGAAGCTTCATCATTTCAGGAACCTAACAAAAAAAAATTTACTAATTAATCGTGGTGTCAAACTTTTTTTTTTTTTTGGTCTTTGCAAGAGTCATATTAAATATTTACAGATTTTTGCCATTGTCTATAGAGAGCTAAAGCACGAGTTCTAGCTTCATTAGCAGAGGTAGCAGAAGCTGTAGTAACAGCAAAATTAGAAACGGCAAAGACTCCGTGTTGAATCATTTAATTATATAGTTAGAGTGGGGAGGAGAGGATTTATGACTTGAGAAATCTTTAACCCCAGAATTAAGAACGACTACAAAATAAATAAAAGTGGACTCCCTTGCGTCATCATTTGAGGTTTTTTTTTTTGTTTTAAACATCCGGTTGTTACAGTGCTTTAAGAGAGAAAGATAATCCTTGTTTGTTTAAATAGTGAATGCATGATAAAGACGGTTCAATTCCATATAACGGAACTTTTTTTTTCAAAAAAAAAAAATAGGGCGGGCAGAGGAAGAATAAATAAATTACATATTTTTCTTTCTTTTAATATAGTTTATACATACTCTCTTTTTTTTTTTGTTATAAATGACAGATGCTCTTGTAGATAATTTATCTGAATATTTAAACAGTGTAGAAATATCTCCGGGATCCTCTAACGAAGGTCGGGTAGAGAGTAGAAATAGTTTAGTTACAGCTTTGACTTTACCTGAACCAATTGAGCCAACAATAGATGATCACCATATCAAAGTAGATAGAAATTCGGCAGTGATAAATCATAAATTGAACACCGGGATTATCTACAGAGACTACATATCAGATTCAAGCGATTTAAATTCCGATACTTCTTCTATAGATGATCCACAGTTTCCTCGTCAACAGTTACGTCAATCCACTGGAGAATTAACTTTAATTAGTAAATCAGTTTCAGTAGATACACATAATAGTTCTGAAGTTTCGTCTTCTATTGTACCTGCTGAGAGGAATCCTGTATCTGATCTATTACGTTCACCAGCTTCTTCTATCGAAAGTGATGATGAAGAAACTGCGATATCTGAATACTATTCAGCTGAATCTTTACATAATAAACTCGCTCAACATCGTACAAGCCAAGTATTGTCTTCGGATTCAATTCATAGATTACCACAGCAAAATAGAGTACTTGCAACAAACAATGAACCACCTCCTCCGCCGCCGCCTCCTCCTTCGTCCCTGAAGAAAATGCTATTACATTACAATAATACAATAATTCCCGACACGGAAGAAAACAAGCTATCCGATAACAATCAAGATTATACGTTAGTTACTCCTAACTTACAATCAAACGTAAAGTCAAGATTTATTACAATGGAAGAGCAATTAGAAGTCAATGATGATCTTTATATCTCTTCCGGTGAAGATAAAGAGATCCCAAGCTTCAATTTACCTAATAATATCAGTACGCTCAACTTGACCTTACCAGCAAATGAAGAACTTACACAACGAAAACCTGAGGTTCGTTCTTTGGAGCAACGTCGATCCATTAAACGTTTAAATGCTATTAAAGAACTCATGGATACCGAAGAAACATATAGCCGGGATCTTGGTATTCTTTGTACAGTGAGTTTGATACATTTTTTTTACTTAAACAAAAAATACTTATTTTTTATTTACACCTCTTCTTGTACAGCATTTCTTTGCAATTATTAAAGAAGCAAAATGTCTTTCACAAGAAGAAGTTGATATATTGATACGAAATGCTATGGATATATTAGCCTTTCAAGAAAAATTTACAGAAGCTTTGATAGAAGCACATGGTGATGACGAAGAAGAAAGAAATGGTATCTTTTATAAAGGAAATCTAAAGAGCATTGCCATCTGTTTTGTTGAATGGGTATGACTTCAAAAAAAAAATTGTATATGTACATATTGAAAAAAAATAATGCTAAAATAATTATAGGGACCAAAATTTGAGATTTACCTTGATTACTGCGTTCGTCAAGATCATGCAGTATCAGTCTATAACGAGTTATTACAAACAAATGAAGAATTTACAAACTTGATTGAGAGATTACATACATTTCATCGTGTGTCATTTGGATTTAGTCGACTAAATTTTGAGGATTATTTAATTATTGTAAAGCAACTATTGCCAAAAAAAAAAAAAAATATCAAATCAACAAAGAACTAATTACCCTATTTTTTTTTTAGCCATTTCAAAGAATATTCAGATATAGATTACTTCTACAAAGTATCACCAAGGCAACACAAAAGGATTCGGAAGAGTATGAAATCCTTTCTCAAGCTCAAAACACGATTCATGTGATTGCTACTCGGATCAATAATGAAAAATCAAAAATGGAGGCCAAAAGAAAGACTACATTATTTTTATCTCGACTGGATTCAGACTGGTGTTTACCTAAACGATGGTTTAACACATTGGGTGTTTGTAACTTGATTGGAACTTTGGAAGTAAGGTGTATTGAAGATAATAAAGCAAAGAGAATAGGTTGTGCTCTTTTTAATCATTACATGATTATGGCTAAAGCAAAGAAGCACAAGTTGTATGAACCAAGACACTGGTTTCCTTTACGTAAATTTGAAATTGAGAATTTACCAAATACCGAAGGTTAGACACATTTTATATACTTTAATACAAGGAGATTAACCAATTTTTTTTTTTTTATCTTGCGAAGGATCCATGACGTACTCTTGGCTTTTACATAGCGATGAACATACGCTTGAATTAAGTGCAATATGTGAATTAGAAAAACACATTTGGATGGAATCTCTAACAAAAGCTATTAAAGAATCCAAGGACCTGTACTCGAATAGCGTTGATTCAAACGAATACCTGTTGGAACAATTATTTGTATCCAGTTTTGATCAACATGCACAAAACAAAGCAATTGGAGACAAGAATATTGAGCCGGAATCACCCGTTCATTTCCCTATGCCTAGTGGTTCGACTAGTTTTTCGCAATCTGCTATTTTTAATAAGCCTTCACGTGCTAATAACCGAGCTTCACAACCTGTATTCAGTGCCCATGAATTTTCAGTCATTGATTCATCATTGGCTCATCATAATTATAACTACGGTGCACAATCTCCAGGCTTAAGATCTCAATCAAGTATTAGTGATCTTCGTGATTTCTTTTCAAATAGTATGTCCGAGAAATGGTCTCAGCGAAAATTCAATCAATACCACACGCGATGCAAATCTGTAGATACCAAGTTTGACGATGTCTGTACCACACCTATTTTAACTGCTCGTGCTAATAGTATGAACCGAAATGGGTCTACCAAACGAAGAAAGGTGGGACTCATTCCTAGTAATCATACAAATTCCTCTGTAATTTCACTGGTGAAATCTACAAGTGCAGATCCAACTGCTTCTCCTCTTATTCATTCGCCCGCACCACCGGATGGTTTTAGCCCGGTTCGTAATGACGTTACTAGCAGAAGACCATCTGTGAGCACTCAAAATACAGACTCAATGATATTCCGATTAGCACAACGGAACTCGTATTTACATCGATCCAATTCTATTACTTCTTGCGCTGAAGCAGTACCTGCAACTGCAGCAGTTACAACTACCGCCTTGAGTACAACTACTACAACAGCTGGTTTGTTGCCTCCCTCAAATAGTACTCTTAGTCTATCTAACCGACCCTCAAAATTCTTTGGAAGAATGGTAGAGAAATTAGGTCAAATGGGTACACCAGGAAAATCTCGGCGAAATAATATGATGGGCTCGGTTCCGTCTCTTGTAAATTCTTCTTCGTCTACCTTGTCTTCAAAGCCTCCCACTTTATTAGAAACAAATAGAAATCAAAAAATGACAGATAGTAGTAGTAGTATCTGTCAAAGTACACCAACAAGTTCAAAGAAAAAGGTAATATATACTGTCCGAATTTCTTTATTTTATTTTTCACTGACTTTTAAAATATATAGTTTTTCCCTCATTTTCTTCAACCTCGAAATAACTTGAAGAAATAAATAAATAAATAAAGCCATCACTTTTCTTTTTTAAAAAAAAAGAAATAAACCCTTTTATAGTCATATAGTTTTCTGATACATGCATTTTGTTTCAATTAAAGAAGAAAAAAAAACTATTTGTTTATTTAACATGGATCAATAAACTGCGGAAAACGGGAAGAATTGTTTACTTTGCACCTGTAGCAATAGGTATATCATTTGCATGAGTTTCTTGACCGGACTCGCTACGGCTGGTTGGCGAAGTATGGCCAACAGGCTTACTTTTTTTGCTTTTAGCTTTCGTCTTTTTGTTATTCATGGTTTGACTTTTTGAGTGTGTAACATAAGTAGCAGGTTTATCTTCAGGTGGAGGGGTAATAACAGAATCAGGTACTTCGATAGAACGAACTTCTCCTTCTTGTATAAGTTGTGGAGGAGGAGGTGATTGCTTGGTAGGAATATAAGTCACATTTTTACTGCTTACATCCACATTACCTTTTTCTCCTCCTACTTCTGAACTAACACTACCACTGCTGGATGGACTAAGTGAAGATGAAGATGCAGAACTTGTAGGGTTTTTAGTATTGCTGTCTTTTACGCCAGTTAAACTCTGATTAGGCCAATCATCTGTTTCATCCTTGAGGAATCCATCCTGGAACAAACTACGACTTGTGATGGTCGAAACTGATTTTTGTGGTTTAGGCGCAACAAAAGAATCATCAATAAAGTGCGAAACTGGTTCCTTTTCCTCTGTGATTCTAATATAAGCTGGTTCGTAATTCTGGTTGGTATCTGAGTGTTGAGCTTCTTTAGACGAGATCATATCATCTCCATCTTCTTCTTTTCTCAAATAAAGATCGAATAACTTTGGATCAGCCGGCATAGATTCGGATTCGGGTTTAGCAACACCTGTAAGACCTTCGGGAAATAAAGTGGCAGGATCTTCGTGTTTGGACGATCTGTACATGGAAGCCTTGGGTGTTGTTACGCCACGGATAATAGTTGAAGGAGAACTTATGATTCCACGAGGAATAATACTACTATTCTTGATAGATTCGGTACTTTCTTGAACATATGAAACCCAACCACGTAAACGTTTGTCGGATACTACAGCAGAGGACTTTGATTGCAATGCATGTAATAAGTTTTGCACTCGATTTTCAATTCCTCTTGGACTTAATAAACCGTGACTGGATGCAAGATAAGAACCACCGAGACCAGGTCCGGTTGAATCGATATTAGAGACAGAACCTTGCTTAATCATTAAACGATGTGTATCTCTTAAACGGTAGAATAGAGTACCCTAGTATGTAAATAATTTGTTTATATTAAAATATAAACAAGAGGAATTTTTGTTTTTGTTTATTACTTACATCATATGCAGAGCGAACATTTTCTTTTGTCAAGTAGCCTCGATGACCAATGAAAAAATAAGCTGTGCTTAACTCAATCATACATGTAGCCCTAAAAAAACAATAAATGAGAAACCGTGCTTTATGCATTTATAGTGAATATCCTTTTTACCATGCTTTGACATCCTTTCCCAATCTCTCCTGCTCCTGAGTCATTCGTATTAACTCCGCGAAGGTGATGGTCTTGCCTGATTTGTCCGACTTGGCGTACTTGCTAAACAAACTATCGAATTTGTCTGGATCAAATAATCCATTAGCATCGTAAGCGCCTTGATTACACTGGGTCTCTTTTTTGGAACGGATAAGGATCCGGACGTTAGAGCGACATAGTGGGTCTGGGAACCATCCTTTTTGGGTTGAAATGGACAAGAAAATACCAACAAATGCACCCACCGCAATACTGAACAAAGTGCTATATCCAAGTGTGATAAAACCTTAAAAAGTATCACATTGTCACTAAACGCGTTTTAAATTTTAATTTATCTATTTATTTATACCTGAAATCGTGTCAAGTGGGGTAATATAGCCTTTATGTTTTCTGTCCCAAAACTTGACATGCTTTTGGATACCCTTTTATTAAAAAAAGTAAGTTATGTATAAGAATGAATTGTATATGTATAACTTACTGATTCTTCGGCTGGCTCTCTTTCACTCATTTTAGATGATGTGTTATTTACTATATGAATATTAGAAAAGAGTAAAAAGATAGAAAAAAAATGATATAACGTTTTACCTTTAAATAAGCTCATATTTATATATAAATAAAAAAGAAGAGAGAAAAAAGAAAAGAAGGAATAACAAGTTGATTTTTTTTAAGGAGTATAAGTACCAACGGCAACTTTTTCGTGTGTAACCTATTTGTAAATATACACGCGCATTTAAAATGCACAAGCCAGCTTCCATATACATACAAACACTTTTTTTTTTTTTTGTAAAAAAAAGTGTAACATATTTTCTGTATGAATACGCTCTTTCTTTCTATATAGAGGGACGTCTATTATTTTATTTTATTTTTGGCGCATACAAAGCTTATGCAGAATAAGATGTAATAAGGTATGGCCTTATACTTGTTCTGTTCTGGTTTTTTTTTTCAATTACACCGTCACTCGTTACACACCGAGAATAAACAAAGACCCAACTTTGGCAATTGTTATGACGTGCATGAAATGTATACATTTCGTTAAAGATAGTACTCGAAGTATCGAAAAGGGTGCTATTGCTGCATTTTATAATATAGATATTTTAATGCAATAGGTCCTTTTAAAATGTACAGTCAGTTTTTTTTTTATACTTTTTTTACGTTAGGATTTAAAAGTATATTGTTTGTGACAATAAATATATTCTAGATATATTCATTAAATTAAGTTATTTATTTTTTATAATTAAAAAGGGGATTCTAAAAAAGTTTAAGGATATTTCCATAGGTATTAGCTTTAAACACGCAATTATTAGGGGCCAGTGGGAGCGGGGGGAGTGGCAGTGTCAGTAGCGGTGTCAGTAGCGGTGTCAGTAGCAGTGTCAGTAGCAGTGTCAGTAGCGGTGTCAGTAGCAGAGTCAGTAGCAGAGTCAGTAGCAGAGTCAGTAGCAGAGTCAGTAGCAGAGTCAGTAGCAGAGTCAGTAGCAGAGTCAGTAGCAGAGTCAGTAGCAGAGTCAGAGCTAGATTCGGCGCTGGAGTCAGAGCTGGAGTCAGAGCTAGAAGAGCTGCTGGAGTCAGAGCTAGATTCGGTGCTGGAGTCAGAGCTTGAGCTAGAAGATTCGCTAGAAGAGCTGCTGGATGCATCACTGGAGGTCTCGCTGGAAGAACTGCTGGTGGTTGTTCTAGATCTAGTTAAAGAAGCTGAAGGATCAACAGCATCCTCAAGACCTTCCTTGAGTCTTTCAATAATACCAGAAACATCAGTAGCAGAGGTAGCGTCTAAAATAAAAAGGAGATGAGTACTTGACTAGTTTTTTTTGGTGTAAAAAAATAATTTATAGTATACTTACAGATATATGATATTTCACTACGGATTTCTGTAACTACGTTGATTGAAACGTCGGTATCAGTTTGAACGGAAGCGGCATTATCGATAATTTGAACCATTCTATTGCCATTTACAACGACGGTGTTTGTGGCAATATTGGTACGTTTAGCCAAACTGATATAAAAAAAAAATGTTAATTGTGGCGATTTTTATGGAGATTAGTTCAGCTTACTCCATGTGTCCAGCAGGTGTAGCAGAGACACAAGCGGCTAAAGCAACAACAGCTGAAAGGGCGAGAAACTTCATTTATTTACTGGTATATACTGTTTATTTTGGAAGTAGGGTAATAGAAAACGGAAAGAAGTGTAGTAATTACTTTGAGAATGATAGAATTAACGAGACTATTTATATGTATTTTTTTTATCAGTAAAGAATGTCCTTTCTTTTTTTTTATCAAGTATGCGATTCGTAAAAAAAAAAAAAAAAAAAAAAAAAAATGTTTTCGATTGCAAGCATAAAATTCTACGAATTTTAGTAGTTGAATTAAATAAATGGGTGTTGATAAATTATATATTTTCTTTTTTTAAAAAAAAGAAACTTGATACGAGTTTTACTCTGCTACACATACAATGATATCAATTCAATACATAAACACGTACGAAAATTGAGTACTTTTACAAATAAATTTATTTTATTTTTTTATGCATTGTCTTGCTTGCAGGGCAGAAATAAATCCGAAAAAGAAAAATTCTTTAAAGTTCCGTTGTGTATGTGAGAATCATAAAATTAAATTCTTGACAAGGTTTAGTTTTGAATTTTTACATATCAAACGGAATCAAAAAATTTCCTTGTTACAGTTGTAATAAAGTTGGTAAGAAATAGAATATTTTAATGACTCGGCATATCATATAGAAAAAAAAATACGGATTTTACTTTTGGTCAAGTTTTTTATTTGCAGAAAACAAGTTTGACATGCAATATTTATTGTTAGTAAGGATACAACATTCTGTTATTACTAATAAGAAGGTATTGAGAGGTAGATCAGGGTGTCATTTTAATAAAAAAAAAAGACAGAAAGCTTATAGTATAATTCAGAATTTTTGACGAGGGATATAATATGTTAAATTTCAGGGCACTTTTTAGAAATAATGCCATACTATATTTTTCTTCGTGAGGTTAAGGGGGTGTCGTATATACGACGGAGAATATTTTCTGTAGTAGACGACAAGACATTAAGAGCTTATATTTTTAAACTAACAAGTTTAACCTCCATTGAACCTGTGTGTACCTTTTTTTTTCTTTTTTTGGTTATTGATTGAGAAATTATCCGTAAGAGAAATTGGGAGAGGGATAAAAAACATTACATTCTTAAAAAAATTCAGCCACACGCAAAAAAAAAAAAAAAGGTATATGATGTAAACTAGTACTTTTACTTAGATATCCAAAAAGCCCTGCATATTTTGATTATAAAACTAGATCACGGTTTAAATGATTCGCGTTCGTGTTCCAACTATAATTAAGGATATAATGTTTCATAAAAAGTTAATTTACGGGTTGAAAAAGAACAATTAGTTCCTAATATGGGAATGAGAGCAAGTAGGTTGTAATGACTATGTGTGCTTTGTCATGGTCTAGTCACCCTCCTCGGATCCCAATATATTTATTTATTACAGATTACTGGTATTGATCCGGTGATAATATATTGATCATATTGTTTATTTATAGAAGAATGTATATTTTTAAAAGTACAAAGATTTACTGTATTATTCAGCCATTATTTTTTTATAAGATAGCACTTGCAGATGGTGTTATTTTTGTTCAAATAGTTATTAGCTCTTTCAGGACTTACGCGTCATTTCTTATTAGCGCTCTACATCGAAATGAATCGGGGAACGAGATAAAAGAATAACCTCTTCTGTATTTTGTCCTTTTTTCTTTTTACTACGAGGCTTAGATCTCATTTTAGAAAACTATATAGATATAATTAATTAAATCCGTATAATATTTCACTTTTGTACTTACGACTATCAATTCCTTCACGTTAGAAAGATTACATAAGTATGTAACAATCAATAAAGCGAGTCCGTCAATTACAACCAGTACCAGATAACTATTTGCATCCCAAACAGGACCGTCTCTAATTACCAATGCAGTAACATATAAATCATGTAAAAATCGAGCAAGAGTAAGTAATCCTAATACTATTAACATCAAGAGAGTTTTCTTGAAAGTTTTCTGTACCAAAGCAATGGTTTCAGTAGAAATTGAATTTGCTTCTGATTTTATAAGCGTCTTTTCTATCACGTTTGAGATATAAGTTGACCATGCATAGGCTAAGCAAATAATAAAATAAAACAAGAGCAATAATACGTTGAAAATAGAGGCTATCAATCGAAGTGTCAATGCTTTTTTAACTTTCTCGGGGTCTTCATCTTCTTGTAAACCAGATTCTTGAATCAGAAGAACGTCTCCGCAGATGACAATAATAAATGGTATAGCTGATAGTATAGCTGTTAAAACTCCTAAATAGTACTTGGATAGATGAAGATTTCTCCGTAAACCGACTCGAATCCAAATTTCCAATAGACGAAGTAATCCTAGTATTGCAAAATAGGATCCGACAGCGGCAATAATCAATGAACCGTATAAAGCATTTTCGTGCGCGATACTTTTGACATCTTCTTCGTTGTCTTCTTTGTGACTTTCTAAATATTGACGCTCTTCTTCGACGAAAATGATTAAAAATATATGAGAGAAGGTGTATAACACTATTGTCCCAAAAAAAGTATATAGTTAGCTTTGGTGGATATATTCATTTTGGATTTTATATATATACATACATGCTGTTGTTCCGAAATATATATAAGGTAAAAAGTATCCTTTTCTTACATACTTGTCGTAAATAGCAAACGTAAGTATACCACCGAGAACACTATTTTAAAAAATTAGTTTATTTTTCTTTTTTTTTAGATAGAGAGAGTAAATAATACCTGTATAGAATTGAAGGAATCAAGGTAGGTGTTGTTAAACACCTCACCAAATTCTCAGCTACATACTTTGCATTTTTTGGTAATAATATTTGATCCATAAATTATTAGAAAAATGAAACTGAAAAAGAAAGTTATAAATTATTTTCTCTTTCTTTTTTGTATATTTATACTTGTTTATTGTTTATAAGGCTTAAAAGATGGCGTGTGACACGGATGCAAAAATAGCATTTACAATGTAAATTGTATCTTTTTTTTTTTTTTTTTTAGATTTATCTCTAAAAAGAGGCATTACGAAATATATATATATATACATCTACATATATGAACATTTGTTAACAAGTCAGTGTAGAGGTCATATAGAATAGTATTGCACCTCATTGACTGTAACAGTGATCATAGATATTTTTAGCTTTTCTGATCTACAGTGCGGCTGGTAAATTTTGTCCGTTTTTGAAAAAAAAAAATTTGTTTGCCTATTAGTAAATAGACGCCCTATTTTATCATCACAGATATTTATGTCTTTTTTCTTCTTTTCGTTTTACTTGTTTTTTTTTTTTGGTTTTTGTATAAACCGATACGGTTTCTATTAGAGTAACGGTCATCTTTAAAGGTAAGTGAAAAAGTAATATGGTATATCAGACTGCATATTATAATGAAGGTCCTGTCACTATTTACTCTTTTTATCCTTTTTATTCTCTTTATATTACATATTATATGTAAGAACGTCAAATGTCAGATATTCTAGAATGAAAGACAGAAACATTTATTATTAGACAACTTTTTATCACTTTTATTAATATCCTTCAACATTTCATGGATACTTCAAGCTATATTTCAAGGTCTCTTTGATATTTATCAAAGGACAAACTTACCGAACTTATTTAGTATAAATACCATTATATATTCTTACCCTAAATAAATCTATCTCACTTTCACCTTAACTTTTACTTATAATCCTTTTACATTATAATCTTATTATAAAAAGATCCCTTGGATATATATTATTATTATTATCCATTGTAAATTCTCTTCTTTATTTTCTTTATTCTTTATAAACGTTAGTTTATATACTTTCTACTCTAGTTGGACATCTTAAAACCTGGCGCTCACTTAACTTTGAACTTTTACAAAACAATTCTATTTTTTACCACTACAAATAAAACCCAATTTGTAACAATAAAATAGAATAAAGTTGATACTAAAATAATGTTTGGTAAGATAGCAAAATAAGAAGTTGTTAAAAATAAAATAATTTTTAGCAGTTACAAATAGTCAGTTTGTAACAGTAATAAAAGGGTTATAACCACCAGCAAAGACACGACAATCGGGTACATCTAAACATCTCACGAAACGTCTGTAAAAAACAAAAGAAATGATTTCTGCCAGACTTGAACTGGCGACCGTCTGCGTGTTAAGCAGACGTGATAACCGACTACACCAAGAAACCATGTTGTTCTTTAGACCAAAATTTAATATATATTGTAAAATATACAAAAAGCAAAGCACGTGATAACGGCGTGACACACGCGTCCTGATTGGCTAATATCTGACATGTTCCTGCAGGAACGCAATTTCATGCAAAAAAAAAAAGGTTTTTATGATGATATTATTGTACTTTTTTAAGTACTGTTGGAAAATTAAGGCTTTTTTTAATTCACTAACAAAAAAAATGAAAAGTAGAGGGTAATATGTGGGGTAAAAAATAAAAATACAGTATGTTTTTTTCTTAGAAAAACGCAAAAACTCTTAGGCACTTTCATCGTCTAATAATTCTAAATGTCCTTTGATAGCGCCACCGACGCTAACGCGATCAATTAAGAAGGTGTCATGACCAAACATGGCATCTAATTCATAATATGTAACACGGTTATTGCCGGAAGCACGAAGACATTCAGCAATTTCCTTTTGCTGCCAAACAGGGAACAAGATATCTGATTGTACACCTAAAACCAAAGTAGGCATATTGATACCCTTCATACCTTCTACTAAATCTTGTGTAGCAGGATCCGAAGAAAGTGTAGTTAATCTATTATTTTTCTCTTCTGCAGGTTTAGCAGACATATCTTTTTCCTCTTGTTTCCCTTCTAAAGCAGATTGAGTTCCAATGATTGATCTGCATGCTTCGGCCATAATACGAGCGTCTTCTTCATCGGGGCGTTCCAATTGTTGACGATGCTTCAAGATTTGTTCGATTTTAGGTAAATTATGTTGTCTCTGTCTTTGTAGCTTTTCAGTCTCTGAGCGAGACATATCAAACATATCCATGGCCTTTGAGATATACAATAACGAATTGGGGTCGTACTGTAAACAAAATCTTTCACCTTGATGATCTAAATAGGTTTCGATTAAGAAATCAGGGCATAAAGCAGGCGATTGATTTTCGTTTGATCTTTTACGGCCGAAACGAAGTTCCCATTCAGGACCAGAGCGATAACTAATGGTAGCAATTTCTCTTGCTAATTTCATGCCTACATGAGGAGGAATTCCCTTATAGTAAAAGCCTTTGTTCCAATTTGGGTCAGCCATTAAAACTTGGCGCTGCGTATGACGAAGTGCGATGGAGTATGGATGTGATCTTGCACAAGCTGAAATTGAAATCAATCTTTTCACACGATCAGGAAAAAGTTTTGCAGCAGCTATGGATTGCATACCACCCATACTACTTCCTACACTAGCATGTAATTTATCAATACCAAGATGATCGAGTAATTTAAATTGGGCGCGGATCATGTCAAAGACGGTAATGATGGGGAACCGTGTAGCGTATCGTTCACCGTCAGCGGGGTCAATGGAACTAGGGCCTGTTGAGCCGTAACATCCTCCAAGGGCGTTGGTACAGATAACAAAGAATTTGTTGGTATCGATATGTGCACCAGGTCCAATAAAGCTTTCCCACCAACCTGGTTTGGTGTTTTTGGCATGAGATCTAGCATGAGAAGACGCAGAGAGACCAGTGTGGATTAAAATAGCATTGTCCTTTTTAGAGTTTAATGTACCCCATGTTTCGTATGCGATGTCTATCTTGGGTAAAATTCCACCGTGGTCAAGCAAAAATGGATGTGGGGATTCGAATTTTTCGTAGCCGGTAACAATGTTGTCGTAGCTAGGTTCAGGGCCACTGTCAAGTTCTAAAGTACGTGATTCCATCTTGTCAATACAGGGGAATGACATGGGTGGGTTGGAAGATGTCGAAGAGTTGTTTACATTACAAGAAGAGTTTTTTAAAGCAGGTTGGTGATGAAGGCCTATATAACACTGTTAATATTTTGTGGTTTTTTTTTTTCGCAGGGTTTTTTTTTTTTTTGACGTTTTTACCTCTGTAACCTAAACTTATTAGGGGTAAAAGAGTTGGTCTCTTTACAACTTGAGTGTACGAGGTACGAGCTAATGACAATGCAGACTTCATTTAAGAAAAGAAATAGTTTAATAAAAACCAGAAAAAAAAAAAAGAAAAAAAAAAGGTTATTTAAGAAAAAAAGATTCGATTTCTTTCCCAGCTTTCAGTAAAACGAATGATGAAAATGACGCCATTTCAAAATGAATCTCATTGGAGTATTCTACCCAAGGATGATTATTAATTGAATAAGTTTGGCACAAACAAGAATTGCGTTATCAAAAAAAGCTGTAACAGATGTAAAGATCTCAGGTACGTACAAAATAATACGTAATACATAGCAATGGGAATAATGCATAACAAAAAAAAAAAAAAAAAAAATGGGATTTATTTTTAAAAAGATTTAAAATAAGGCGTATCCGTAAGGAGGTAATCTAATCAAATTCCATTTACTGTCATACTCTTGCCACAAAGGCCAGTCAAGGGCCTTCAACAACTCGTTTCTAACTTTCCACACCTTTTCTACATCCTTTTTACTTTCCCCAGTTAAATTAACTTCGTCCAAGTACTTTTGGACTGCCTTCAATGCTAAACCAAAACGTCCTGCTTCACGTTCCATCTTTACCTTGATTAATAATGAACTCAAATTAGTTGAACTATCATCTGATGACCATTGTTTCCATTGTTTCAATGCGGCATCCAACTCTTCTTGGTGGACTTCGTTGTCCAAGATGGCAGCGTATGTCATGACCTTATTCTTGAGTGCGTTGACAAGTTGCTTCTTTTTAGTGTCGGTTTGCTTACGAGTTTCCTTTTCTTCAGCAGATTCGTCTTCAGGTGTTTTACGACCGTAGAATTCTAAAAGTGAAGGTTGATCAAATTTAGCAATGATGGTATCTGCAGTCTTGATAATCTCGGTAGCTTGTTCTTCAGTCAACTGGTTAGGTTGAATCAAACTATCGACCGAGCTCTTCGCGGCAGATGCAGTCCAAACAGCGTTCATCTTGAATTCTAATAAGGCAATATCGTCTGTATAAGTAGTCTCAAGTGTATTAAAGAGTGTTTTGTATAACGCGGAATCAGTTTCAAATTTCTTGAGGTAAGAGATTTGAAGATCGCGTGTAGCGTCATTTAATTTTTGCTCTAATTCTTGATCAGTGGGTTTCTTTTCATCTGGCTTTGCTGCACTTGGTTCAGTTACAAGAGGAGGAATAGTATAAATAACGTTGTATTGTCCACCATCTACACCACTGATAAAGTTTAATGAACCTACAAGTGCGTCACCTGCTTTCGCTTCTTTAGGCAAAACATCTTTTCCGTTGGGAGAAGCGATATAGAAGACTTTAAGATCTTTACGCTCTAATGCAATTTTACTGTAAGTAGAACTTGTCTTGGTGTATGCATCCGCAATGGTTTGGAAGGTCTTTGCAGAAACTGACTTTGTATCCAAATCCAATTCTAAAATGGTATCCTTTAATTTGTCGAGTGTACTTTCGATCTCTGTAGAGAGTTGAAGCATAATGGTGTACTCTCCCTTTTGTGTCAAGTTGATGTCGTGGTCAAATACGTCCAAGTAGCCAACGACTTTTTTATTGGCGTCGTAGATGATACCAAATACACCAGCCAAGAAGTGTTCGTAGAGTTGGTTCATGATGATAGGGAAGCGAGGGGTGACAGAAACAGCGGCGTCGATCTTAAAGTTGTAGGAGAGCACGAGTTGGTACATTAAACGTGTGCTGGGTAATAAGTCGCGATCGGGACTCATAGGAGTGATCTCGGCAGAGGATGGGCGATAGTATTTACGCAACTTCTTGAATGAAACGTTGATACTCAAGCTATCTTCACGACGTACAGGACTGGATATATCCAAACGAGTTAATTGAGGTTCCAAGTGCAATGTGCTTTGGCCGTTAGCAAGGTTACCGGCAATTTGAACACCACGGAAGTTAAGGCTCAAGTCAATATCATGTCGACCAAGGCCAGACCAAAATTGAGCAAGACAAACTTCTAAATTCAATCCACCACGTACCGAGAATACTTTTTTAATCACTTGTTGATCAGAGTGAGGGTTACCGAAGGAACCGTTACCCAACATGAAGCTGTAGGCGTGTTTATTCTTTTGGTTTTGTTTGGGGACGAGTTGAAGCAAATGAAGCATAAAGCGAGCAGGAGCAGTGTCAGCAGCGGGAGCACGGGCTTTAATGACAAGCTCACAACTGGTGGCACCTTCAGGTACTTGAACAAAACGACGGATGATATCACCAGGACCGTACTCTACGTTCTTGTACTGAATAAAGCCTTGAGAGGGACTGGTGGGTTTGACAACGGAGACAGGGACACGGAATAAAGGACCACGTTCAGGTGCAGACGTATCGTAGCCAAGTACCTCGCCGAAATGAAACTTGCTCTCGGCTAATGCAAGAGGATCTACCTTGATTTGGAAAGCGTTTCCGCTGGAGTGAAGGTACAGGTAATCGGGAGTGGAGATCCAAGATTCAGAAGCAACAAGTGCAACACGCACATCGTAATCGAATTTGGCTTGATTGTATTTAGGGTTCTCGGGATCGGATTCACACATAAATTTGGGCTCCACTTTGGTAGTGATGTATTGGATTTGACTGACTTCGTCTAATTCACGGAGATAGATACCGCGTTTGTTACCGCGCTTTTGAACAGTGACTTTGAAAAGTAAGTCGAGGTCCTTGCGGGCTTTGTGGGTGTCCAAGTACTCCCAGGCTTTATCGACTTGGATAAATCCAACACCCAATGGGTCGTCGACGGATTTACCGGTTTGCACAACAGCGTTTTTTAATCTGTAAGGTGTGTAGTCTTGCTTTTCGGCCTTGAGGGCAGAAACAAGTAAAGCGATACAACCACAAGCATTGGGACTATATGTAGTGTAAGTTACAAGCTCTCTCTCTCTCTCTAATATACTTTTGTCTTACCTGGACATACTGGTACCATTCTTTAAATCAAGCTTGTTCAAAACATATACAGGTACACTGGTAATAGCACTACCAGGAGCATAGATATCTACACCATGGTACCCGTCGGTACAAGGCCCAGGAGAGGACCAAGTAAAAGGACGCTCAGTGACAGACTCTAATAAAGCATATTCTGCTTGCATCTGAGTGTGCTTGACATAGGCACCGACAGTAATAAAACTTTCGTCCATACCAGCGGGGGCACCAATGGAACTGAAACAGGGACCGTCGTTACCGGCACTAGTTACAAAGATACAGCCTGATTTACCAACGGCTTCGTTAGCTAATAACTTTATGAAGTGGCCGTCGGTGGGGAGACTGCTGGATTCGCCGTAGGACATGTTGGCTAAATCTACTTTGTGCATGGCAAGGTGAGTGGCTGCTCGGGTTAAGCCGGGACCGGTCTCCATTGAACCTAGACGGGAATCACCAATTCGAAGTGAAACAATTTGTGCACCAGGTGCGACCTGTTATGCAATATTTAGTTTATGTATCCCTACTTTAGGCATTATTTTCCTGTTTGTATTAAAAAAACTTACACCGTTTAATGCCGGTTCGTCGGGGAAATTGGCAGCGGTGATTCCAGCAACATGTGTACCATGACTTCCAGCCAACGTGACAATACTTTTTTTGTTTTTTGTTTAGTGCGTAAAAAAATAAATAGAATACATGTATAATTTTACCTTAAAATATCACCATTGTTGTAAATATTAACAGAGAAATTTAATAAATCCGCCTTTCCAAAAGTATGATATTGTAATTCTTTACGATAATCAGTTAAACAAGGTTGAGCTAAGTAAAAAAGTTTCCAAAGTCAGCATAAATTTCTATATTAAGCAAAGATTCCTATACCTGTCAAGTCACCATCTTCGTTAATATCAATGACAGCTCTCCAATCTTTACCGTCAAAAAAGACAACACAATCAAGAATAACACCGGGATCTTCGTAACTGGTGTTGAAGCTCTTTAAGGTTTCAATACGTGCTTCTAATTCGGATTTTTCAAGGTCGTCTTTTGTGTCTTGTTTTTTAGTGAATTCGGCAAGACGTGTTTGAGCTTGGCTTAAAAGATGGGATTGCTTCTTGATGTAATTTTGACGACGTTCCTTTTTTTTTAAAAAAAAAAGGATTAAGTTTACTTTTTTTTTTTTTTTTTTTTTTTTTTTTTTTTTGCATATATATGTAGACTTACGGATTTAATTCGCTTGGTTAAATCGGTGGGAAATAACTCGTAAGCACGCTTAATACCAACTCGGTACTCGTCACTGGGGTTGGTCCAGTCTCCCAAAATCAACTTGCGGCCACTGAGACCTTCAATTACTTTTTTACCGTCTTGTTCTGTAGGTTTTACAATCTTTGTGGTTTCTACGTCACCTCCACCAGTACAATCAACTATATCAATCATTTTGGGTTTACCGTCTGTTGTAACCTATTTTTCGCGTGATCAATTTTCTTTTTCAGTGGTCTATAAGCCTTTTTTTTTATGTTACCTGCATACCAGCTGCTCCGGGGTCAACACCTAAAAAAAAAAAAAAGTGTCACTACGAAGAAAATAAAGGGGGGTTATTTTTATTGTGTACCTGTATCGAGAATAGCAACGACAGTGTTTCTTCCGTCATAGTTGGGAAACTTTTTTATAAAGCTAGCAGCTTGTGTATCCTGTTTAGGCATAAGTCCATGGACAGGATATTCTTGAATATGTTTTGCAGACATTTTTTTTGTTAATTAAGAAAAGAAGAAGAAAGTAAAAAAGGACACGTATGCAAAATTTTATAACAAAAAAAAAAAAAAGTTTTATTTATTTGGATATCCGATACACACACACGCTTAATTATTTGATGAATTGTTAGCTAAACTTAATAAGGTTCCTGAGACTCTTCTGGAAGAACTTTCTCTCTTTGGTGGTGGTACAGTGTTTGAAGTTGAACTATTGGATCCTATGTACAATTTTTTTTTTAGTTTATAGAAAAATAAAAAAAAAGTAATACCACACTTACTAGATCGGTTATAAGGTCCTTCACTAGAATCGAGTTGTAAAGGTGGGATATTACTAAGGTTGTTCTTATCTGAAGCTAAAGATCTTTGAGAGGATGTAGAAGTAGAGCGACGAACTCTACCGCCTCTACCGGGAGAAGGTGGGACAGTTCGAAAGACTGCAGGAATTCTATTATACGGGGGGGAGGGGAGGTGTTATTTTATCAAACTCAACTGTACCTTTTTTTTTTCGTTACTAATATTTTACCCTTCGTCAAACGGAATATCATCAGTTGGTAAACCAGATTGTTTACGGAAATGTACCAATTCACTCTTGTATTTATTGCATTGTTGCATTTTCGAAAGGACTAATAAAACACACATAAATTGAATTTATATAGAAATATAAAATATAAATTACTTACACTCTTTTTCCATTTCCAAGGTTCTGTTCTTTAATATAGCAATTTCAGAAAGTAACATTTCAGCAGTACCAGGTTGTACTTCAGAACTAGTCGAGTTCCACTTTTTAGAACTATTAAAAGAGATATCAATATATACACAATAAAAACAATATATATACATTCCACTTTACATGATAGGTGACACAGGACCTGGTGATGGAGTACCATCGTGGTGTGTAGTAATCATCATTGGAGAGTTGGTTTGAGATTGTTGTTGTAACTTCATAGACTCCAATTGCTTTTGTAACTTGTTGACGATATACTCTTGTTCTTGTTCCAACGAATTCTCCATGTCAATCTTTTCACGTTGAAGTTGAGTAAGTTTCTTTTGTAACATGTTGGTCATGTACTCTTCTTCTTGTTCTACTTGTAAAAGAAGTTCACCCTTTTCTTTCTTGAGGCCAGTGATACGTTTTAATAATCTGTTTGAAATGAATTCTTCTTCCTGTTCAGCCATAGCATTCTAACTCGTAATAGATGAGTTATAAAAGTTATATGATTTTTTTTTGTAATCCTACCATGTCTACAGTCATTTGCTTTAATAACTTATTATCGTGTCTTAATATCTTTACATGTCCCTGCTCCATCTCTAATTCAAATTCCAACTTCTTTATTTGAGCTTGTTGCTCTACATGTTTTTCATGCAGTTTTTTAACTTCGGCTCTTAATTGATCCAGATTATCAATCGCCATTAATTCTTCCAAGTCATTTACGTCCTCAGGTCTTTTTTTATATTTTAATAAGGATAATAATATAATATATTAATTTTTTTTTTTTTTTTTTTTTTTTTACCTTTTTGCCGTTTGTAATTGTTCTAACGTAGACTCGAACGCTTTTGTTCGAGAGTTTAAGTCTGCTTCCAAAACTGCTTTATCTTTACGAACCTATTTTTTTTTTAAAAAAAAAACCTTGTTAGATGATTTGCTACAATACATTTATATATATTTTATTTTTTTCACCTTTTCAAGTTGTTCACGAAGTGACCTGGTGAATTTTTTCTCATTTTCTTTAATCTCGTTTAACAATCTTGTATTCTATTTTAAACAAGTTTTTATTAGTACAAAAATATATAAAACAAGCTAAAGAAAAAATATTAAACTTACTTCCGGTTCGTCATTACCAGCAAGTAATGAAATGGGATTTGTATCACTCATATGTAAAGCAAAACAAAAATAACGACAATAACAAAAAAGTGTGTAGAAAAAGAGAGAGAAAAAGAAGACCCACTTTTTTTCCATGTTATTATTAACGCTTTTTAATGTTTGATTCTCCGTTTGTATTTTAGAAGAATCCCTTTGTTTTTACCTGATTATTTTTATCTTACACCAGCTAAAATATGGAAGCTTATTGATGCCATTGATTGTTTTGACAAGCTCAACTCTTATAATTCTTTTTATGAAACACTTTTGGACTTGTCAACTGCTTTGAACAAAATTAAAGCAACACAAGAGTCTTTTAAGAAATACGTAAAAAACATGGAAGAAGAATTAATGGTAAGCTCGGCCCTCTCTCCAAACCTAAGTACGGTTGGAAAAAGATAATTTAGCCAATAAACGATAGGCATCGAGGAACCAAGAGTTATTTTACGTAAAAATCCATTTTATTAGTCCAAGGCGTATTTATTTGTTTTTTTTAGAATAGTTAGATAAATCACTTTTTCTTCCTCTTTATCTTTATTACAATGCATACCACCCGTAATTATTTTTTATATATATATACATGTACTTTTTTGAGGGAGCGTATATCTTACTATTATGCATTTTTTTAGCAGTTCTTTTTTATTTATGTCTGTACAAAGGGACACGGTTCTGCCTAAAGCAACTGTCAGGCATAAGCTATCACAAGGCAATGAGATCCGCTAAATTATTATGGTCTACTTTTTTTCATCTCTTATTATAAAGGTACATAGTGGCATCGTGTCCATGACGAATGCAGTCAGTTTTGGCCGACAAAGGTTCAAGTTTTATTTAGAACCATCGAATAGATACAAGCCATTGGAAGGTTTAGAAGACAGCATCAATACGGATGAAATTATGGAGAAGTATAAAGATAAAGCCTATCTAAATTTACCTTCAAGTATAATCACAAATTCCGAAGAAATCCAAGTTGGTAGTGGTGCTTTAAAACGGAGAAAACAATTAGAAAGAAAGAAAAGGGTGACTGAAGAAGACCAAAATATAAGTCGTATTAAAAACGAGATGCGGAATTATTCCCTTCAGTCAGCGTTGAATGTTCCTGACCTGCGAGAAACTCAAACCAAACAACGAATGTCAAGAAGTCAACTTCGGGAGTTTTACTACTCAAAAAATGAAATCCAAAAAGCCAGGTCCGCTGAAATACAGCTCAAAAGCTATACATACAAGATCTGCTCGAGGGAGAGGACGTTTGCGGTAAATAAAGGAGATGTAGATACTAACGGTGCTAAACTGACGCTGGTGATGTTCATTGTGGATAGAGGGTTTTGGTGTGGGTCCATCAATCAAAGGGCATCTCAAGTACGGTGGTAAACGGAAGCAAGAAATCCACAGCAAATACGCACACTGTCATAACAAATGAGAATATGACATCCCAAAAATGTATATATTGCTACTGTAAACTTGACTATCCCACACATAAGAAGGTTTCAAAAGGAAAAACAAATATTTCGTAAAAGTAGAGGCTCTTTCCTCTGCCGCGATCCAAACTGTATCTTGCTGAAGAATGAAAAAGCTTCCAAATTCCGAAATGACTTATCTGCGGCGGCAATAGGACTATCAGGTTTAAAAAAGTCTTGTTCCAATAAACACTTCCTGCATTTAGAACACTCAGCCAATACAATACTGAGTATAACGACAAAACCTTCGTCTTCCTTACGCGTACGAGTGGACCGGAAAGCAATGAAGTTGCTACTCGGTAAGTTTTATAAAATACATTAACTCCTCTTTTTTTTTCGATAAGCTTAATTCTCGTTGTACTCAATTTTATATCAGAAACTATTGAATTTAAATATATACACACGAGAGGCTCCTCTTGACAACCAAGAGAATATTGCCCCTATAGCTCAGGGTGTTTTCAATACAACCCAGAGTTTACCAGCTGAAACTCAAGAAAACTCGAATATTGAAAAGTTGTCAGATGTTTTAAACAACCACGATCAGATCAAAGTTCGCCCAAATCATGTCAAATTTACTAGCAACAAGACAGTATGTATGAATAATATATGACAAGTTCATAGAATTCTCATTGATCTCACAGTTAGTTAGGAAAAAGACAAGCTGATCAAATCAATGATGGCGATCCTACCTTGGTATGTTTTAATGTTATCAATAGTTGAAATATATACTCACTTTTTAGTAATATTTAGACTAACCCACTCCCAAGAAATGTTACTCCTGTAAGCTAAAAATGTATTGGATCTACTTGCTATTTTTAATGTTTATTTCGTTTCCGTGTAGTCTGAATTTGAAATAGCCGAGGGCCCAAACCATTACCACATGTCCTCACCATCCGTACACATTGAACACCGTCATAAGCCTAAATTGAGAAGACTTCAAATTTCAAACTTTATAGAAATGTTTCACTTTGGCACCTCATTTTCAAAAAGTAGTCCAATAACAAATGCTGAATATCCAGCATACGAAGAAGATCAACAGATAAACAAATCTCAATATATTGCACCGTTTAGGGTGTTCTCAAGCAAATTTTTTTAATTGATGGGTCAAATTTTAATTGCTTGAGAACACCCTAGATTATCCTAATACGTAATAAATAAAACTCAGTTTTAAAACACCAACTCTGCTTTTCTTTTTTTTTTTTTTTTTTTTCAAACAATGAGTAACTGGAACGATCTACCACCTGAGGTGTTACTGATCATATTCAAGCTTCAAGTACGCGACTGGTTTGATCCCAAACTATCTGAACTCAAGAATGTACGTCGCTGTATATTTGTATGTAAAAGTTGGAGAGCCTCTGCCGAACCCGTGTTTTACACGAACTTTACTACGCACAACCGATACAAGTTTCAAAAATTTCTCAAGTGTATGAAAGAGTATCCTCATTTATCAAAACACGTAAAACACATTTCTATTGATAAAAGTTTAAATATCAAAGAGTTAACTGAAATGGCATTGGCGTTTCCAAATTTGGAATCACTTAGTGCTGAAGCAAATCGAAAGTTTTATATGGGGTTGGTTCAAATACCTGAAGAGATACAGTGGAAGAATTTCGGGTCGGTACCTAACCCGGATAGAACGAAAGATATATCTGTGTACGTGGATTGTGTGCTAAAGTACAGCAGTACGTTTACTAGTTTGATCTTAGCGGATAAGATCTTGTTGGGACCTGGAGAAACTGAAGATGATTTTGGGCGTGTTAGTTCAAGGATTGTGGCCAGTGGTAAAGCACAATTTGAAAGGCTGAGGGAGAACTTGCATTTGTTTCGTATTTTAAAGTCGTTGTATATTGCTGATCGTCATTCGGATAAATCCTTCGAGTTTTATGATGACATACTTGAAAAATGTCCAACTCTAGAGAAGGTGGATTTTGAAATCAGACCGATTACTGCGTCTAAGAAATCTACACTTCCTATTGGACCTATTAATATTGATGCTATTCAGCCAAGAGAAGGCATTAGAGAAATCATGGTGGAAGGTCCTTTATTGTACAATAATAATTCGTTACGTTATGTTATGCGCAAGTTTCCTAATTTGAGAAAAATTTATTTGAATCGCGTAGAGCAGTTCTACAAAGAAAAGAAATCGCTTAATAAAATAGTGGCTGCAAGTAAAAATTTCTCGTTGGATGTGGTGTCAGATTTCTTTGTATATGTTGAAAATATTCCAAAGCATCATCTTGGTTTATTCAAGACAGAATTGAATATCGCACAATGTATGAAGCAATTTATTCAAAAGCGTGGTAGTGATCGTATGTTGTCCCCGTTGATCATTCGACAGTCAGTAAAAGAAGGTAGTACCTATTTGGCAGATATCGAGCTCACCAATTGCAGTGAATTCAGAGGCCATTACAATAAGGATGATATGGTTATTTCACTTCAAGATGTGCCTACTGGACTTGTTTTACCTGAACTTATAAAAGAGTGTGGTTGCTACTTAACTAAATTGGATCTTGTCTTGTCTTTCAGTGAATTAGATAATATTGCTACAAACGAGCAATATACTGAAGCCTATCTATTTTTAACTGGTTACTTTTTAGACCGTGTCTTTACTCACTGTTCTAACTTGACTGTTCTCACTGTGAAAGGGGCCAGATTAATTCAATGTGACCCTCAATTGTCTACCAACAACTCTATTACCCGTTTCTGTTTAGCAAACACAGACATCCATCCTGAAGTTTTTCCTCAAATCTCTGCTCGTCTTACCGCATTGAAAAGCTTGCAATTGAATTCTTGTGGATTTAAGGGTATGGTGCTGAAGGGAGCAGGGAATTGTCCTTATATTGAAGTGGTTATGCCAGATACTAATCTCGAGTTACTTGATATCGGTCATGGATTTAAAAGCATGTCATTACCTAAACTTGAGTTCCTTTATATAAAGGCTGTGACGAAAAGAAAATCTAAAGGTCGTTATCTTAGAATTCAGTCGGTGGTAGATGGAACTGGAAATAGTCTGATTGAAAAGATTACAGAGGAACAGTTCTTGCAAAGTCTTGAAGTTCCTGGTGGTGCGTTTTATTATTTTAAGTTCAGGGCACTTAAAATGATTAACGTATTACAGTGGTCTAGCGCTGGTAGAATGGCTGGTAAAATCAGACTTGAAAGTAATCAATAATAAAAGGGGCATATATTTATTGCGTAAAAAAAAAAAAAAAAAAAATTTATTAAGCTGCTACTTCGTATTTACGAAGAGCAAGTCGGTCAATCTTGCCTGAAGTGTTTTTAGGTAATGTGTCGATAACATATAATCCACCACTAATTTGTTGGTGTTCAAGTAATTGAGTTTTACCGATTTCAAGTATTTCTCGTTTTACTTGTTCAATATCTTGAGTATCTTTTAAAAGTGATACGAATATTCTAGCTAACCAACAACTTTTTTCTTTACTAAAGATACCTACGGCTGAGCATTCGACTACAGAAGGATGCGTTTTCTGCATGTAAAAAAAAGTGTTAGAAACCATTTATAATCTCGTTTAATTTTTTTTTACCAAAACAGTTTCAATGTCTTGTGGAGTAACCTATATTTTTTTTCGATTTAGTAATGCTTTTAGTGTGGGATAAAATAATACATTACATTATAGTATTTATGTTTCCATATATCTGTTAAACGATCGACAATAGTAAAGTATCCTTCGTCATTGACTCGGACTAAATCTTGCGTACGGAAAAACCCGTCGCTGTCAAAGGATTTCAAAGTTGCTTCCTCGCTATTATAATACCCCTATAAATAACTGATTAATATACTGTGATTTAAATATTGGTATTATTATTTTTTACTTGAGTAACTGTTGGTCCTTTGATATACATTTCTCCCAATTCATTGTAACCGACCTCTATAAAAAACGCCATGTAAATTAATTTTTTTCTGCAAGAACTTTTTTAAAAAAGTAAACTTACCTTTTCCATCAGTATCAAGCAACTTTATCTCAAATCCCGGGGCTATAAGACCCACATAACCTAAAAATATATATAGACTTTAGTAACCTCCCAAAAAAAAAAGGCATTAATAAACCTAACTTTACCTTTTCTACTTATTTCAGGACTTCCTTGAAACGCTCCAATCACCTCAGTCATGCCAAACATATTTAAAATGGGAAACTTGAATTTCTCAAAGAAGGCACAACACAATTCTTTACTTGAGGTAGACCCGGAACTAATAGCTAACTTTAAAGAAGAGAGATCGTATTGGCTGGTGAGTGATTTTTCTTTTACCATGTGAGCTACAATCCATGGTTGAATACTAATTAATTCTACTCGGTGTCTTTCTACTGCAGCGAAATATACATCGAAATCAAATTTCTTTAGGATGTAAACGGTGAAGCCAAGTCGAATGTTTGTATTCAATGCACCGGCCAAGGCACTTGCATGGTGCAGATCCATATGACATAGTTCGGTTAGGTTTGGGGCAATGTTGCTTACCCTTTCTGCACTTGCAACCATCATCCTATGGCTGTATAACCCTTTAGTGTTTTTTTATCATTTATATAAATATGTGTATACGTACGTTATAGTTACAGCCTTTTTCTTTCCTGTGGTACCAGACGTAAAATACAGAAAACATGGGAATTGAGTTAATTGCTCTTCTGTGTACTTTACAGGTGTAATAACGTCTTGATGGTTCCAGAATACTTCGTTGGCGGTGTCACCAAAGACAAGGATGTTTTCGGCAGGAATTCCGGCTACTTTAGCGGCCTCTTGTGCTCGTGAGAGCGTATCGGGGTGTGCTACAATTATCTTTGCTTGTATTGTCTCTAGGCAACTTGCAGCAGTGTTAACATCACACGAGTTATCTATTGTGGCAACCGTTCCGCCTTTTTTTTTTTTTTATCAGTGTAACTTAAAAATAACGATAAAAACGTGTTTACTTACCGGCTGCAGAAATACCGTGTAAAGTAGGTGGATAATAAACCTTTTTTTTATCGTGTAAGTTTTCTTTGTTTTCTTTGTTTCAATAAAAACAGACTTACGTTATTAGGAGAGTATAAGGCTACGACGTCACCTTGTTTAAAATCTGGAAACTTCTTTTTTAAGCCTGCTCCAAGTTTTAAAACCATGGTTTTTAGTTCAGCAAACGTGATGGCTTGAGAAGGATCATCCGAATCTACAAAGCTTTTGTTTTGGCTCTTTATATTTGGATTATTTTCAAATAGGTATTCGTAGACTGTTACGTTTGGGATAGTTCTAGATAGATAATTCGAAGTAAAAACCATTATTTGAGAATGATAAAAGAGAAAAAAAGAAGGAAAACGGCTTTATATATCGCGTATATACATGTATATGGAATACGTACTTGAGTAAATATTTTAGTCCAAGTGCATGCGTATCATGCATTTAATTAGAAATCTCTCTTCTTCTTAGTAACAGCTGCATGATCTTCCAGTTTAAATATCCGCCAGGGAGGGGGGGAAGGGTGATAGATAACCCCACTGTTGTATATTACATGAGTTTCTTTTTTTAAAGAAAAAACCAGCTCAAGGCTTTATTTCGGTAGAAGAGATGTACGTTTTTGTTTTCAGTAAAAGTATTAATTCCCTGTTAGCTTTTTTAAAAAAACAGAACCTATCTCAATTATGTAGTTGGAGACATTTTTTTTAGAATAATTGGTTTATTTAAGATTGTCTACATTATACTGACGAAGAGCACGACGGTTTGTTTTTCCAGTGTTATTTCTAGGTAAGTCATCTAGAACGTATAAACCTCCACGGATTTGTTTGAAGTCTGAAAGCTGTGATTTTGTAATGTCAAGAATCTCTTGCTTGACTTGTTCTATATCTCGATCGTGTTTTTTAAGAACGACAAAGGCTCGTATAAGAGATACTTCTTCTTCTTCTGAACGGGCACCGACTACGGCGGCACCGACAACTAATGGGTGAGTCATCTGGTTTTTTAAGAGCATAATTAGTTACTATATTTAAACCTATACGTTATTTCTTCTTACCAAAACTTCTTCAACTTCTTGAGGTGCAATCTAAATACATGCTTAATTATTTTTATATGTATGAAATAAGATGATTATTTTTACCTTATTATATTTATATTTGATAACATCATTAATTCGATCAATGTGGGTGAAAATACCCTTTTCGTTTACTTGAAAAAGATCTCCTGTATGAAAATATCCATCTTGGTCAAAAGATTCTCCATTTGCTTTTGTATCGTTATAGTACCCCTATTTTTATGTTCGATGAATAATTCGGGTAACTACTATATGTCGTTTTTGTCATTACCAGTTTTTTTGTTGGTTCTTTTATGCATAGTTCTCCAACTTCATCATACCCAACCTCTAAAATAAATGTAGAAAAAAAAATCAATCCCTGAACCAAAAATAAAAATAAAACATTACCGTTTCCTTCGTCGTTGATTAATTTACAAGCAAAGTTTGGAGATAATGTGCCTACATGACCTACAATTATATATAATTAGAAATCATGCAGTTGATAAAAAATACTCATAAATTGAATCACCTTCTTTCGATAACTCATAATCGTTTATAAATGGTAACATTGTCTCGGTCATCCCGTACATATTCACAATTGAAATCCCAAACCTTCCATAAAACAATGAGCACAGATTCTTACTTACTGGAGATCCAGAACAATGCGCAAACTTTACGGAGGATAGGTCGTACTGAGAAACAATTGAATCTTCTTTTGAAATAACTGCAGCCATCCAAGGTTGTATACTAATAATATTGACTTTGTTGGTTTGAATCGCTTGCAAGTACCTTTCAAATGTAAATTTGGTCAAGATGTATGTTGTGTAGCTATGCATAATATGTAAATGCATTGCAAAAATTAAAGCACTTCCGTGGTGAGGCTCGGTATGTGATAAAAATAATGTTTCAGTAGGGTACCATTCAGGCATAGAAGATAACCAACTTATCATATTACTTTGACTAATTATTTTACACAAAAAAAAATTTAATAAAAAAAATTTAAAAAAAAATCCATATACTTACGTTGTAACTACTGCCTTCTTTTTTCCAGTTGTACCAGATGTGTAATAAAAATAACAAGGAATTGTAGATAATTGTTCTTTTGTGGGTCTAACAGGAACTGCTAAATGACGATGGTTCCACATTGCATTATGTACAGAAAAAGTTCCATCGATATCCTCTTCTCCAAGTACGAATATATTCTCTACCGGAATTCCTACAAATTTAGCTGCTTCTTTTGCTCGCGTAAGTGTTTCAGCGTGGGCTATAATTATTTTGGCTTTTACTGTTTGTAAACAATCAGCGGCAAGTTCAGAGTTACACGAGTGATCTATTGCTGCAAACGCTCCGCCTAAAAAGTACATATTAGGCTACCAAAAAAGGGGAATGTACAAAAAAAAAATCTTACCAGCAACAATAGAACCATGAGCCACGGCGGGAAAATACATCTTGACATATACGTTAGCTTTAGTGTTTTTCGTTTTTGATGGTGCGTACTTACGTCGCTGGGAGAGTACATGGCTACAACATCACCTAGTGCGAAATCTGGGAAATTAAACTTCAGACCTGCCGCAAATCTCAAAATCAAGTTTTCGAAATAAGCGAACGAAATAGACTTTGTTGGATCTTCTGCATCTATAAAGCAAGGTTTGTTTCTATCTACTATTCTATGATTATCTTTAAATAAGAATTGGTAAACAGTTACGTCTGGGATAGGATATTTGGGTTTAAGAGATTCAATAATCATTTTTTTTTAAAAAAAAAAGAGAATAAGAGAGAAAATGAGAGAGTGGACATATTTATACCATTTGGTCGTATTAATCTCTTTTTTTTTAGCCCCTTACAGAATATTTTATGCAAATAGGATGTGTCCCTCCTTACATGCCGCATTGCGCGTCATATGCTGTTAGTAAAATTAACATGTGTGATATCCTGGGTATTTTTTCTAAACATGTAGATACTCCGGACTTACGTAAAATTTTATCTTTAGTATAGCTGTTTAAACTATTTACAAACAAAAAAGCTCTAGTGAAACTTTAAATTTTATCAGTGATATTTTAGTTAAGTAGGATATTAGATAAATAGCAATAGCTATGATTGGAATAATGATAAAAAGTGATTCTTAAGCCCATTCTCCTATCAATGACATGAGACCGGCACCGATGTACATTGACATAAAGCTTAAGACTTTACGACCTGTGGAAGCTTCATGGAAAGCATTACTATGACTGATTTCCATACTCATAAGAGACACGTAGGCGTTATAAAGAAGAATACCGGCAGAAAGGGAGTCGAGAATAGCAGAAGCCAATACAGAAGAGTAAGAGTTGGGATTAAAAGAACTGTGGATTCCAATACCAATAGCTACACCGATAGGTGTCATAATAATGTAGAGTAAACCCATACATGTAGGCTTAACCCAAGATTTGTAGGACATTTCATTTAAACGTGTACCAAGTGCCATACCTTCAAAGAACTATAAGATTAACGTTAGTTTATTATGTGTATCAAGTTAATTAGAAAGTTATTTTACCTGATGAAAGACGAGAGCAATTAATAATGTAGTAAATTCGCTATTTGCGGTTGTAGATAAAGTGATACCAATGAGGATAGAGTGCATAATAATACCGAGTTCAAGGATGTAGGTACCAATATGCTTGTAAGCTTCGTCTTCTTCCAAAAAGGCACTATGAGAATGTCCATGAGAATCGCCAACATGATGATGATGATGTTCAATATTAGTAGTGGTAACATGGGTATTTTTTGAGAAGTGGGACTCGTTTTCGGCAACATGTTTCTCGTTATAGTCGGTATTATTACCCAATTCAGCTTCAATTCTTTTTCTACTTCTTTCTCGCATTTTTTTCATGTGTGATACGGATACGACTTCTAATAATTGAAGTGCAAAAGAAGCAATCATACAAAATATACCGGCAAAGGCACCGTATGATAACCATCCTTGGGTTAAGCAAGGACTAGAAAAGTTTTCAAGGGCGTCTGGGAGCATGTGAACAAACGCTGTAGCGAGAATAACGCCAGTACCAACTTTTGTATATAAAAGAGTTAGTACTTTTTTTTATAACTACTAGTTGTTAGAAAACTTACAAAATTTTCCTACGGTTAAAATCCAGTCGCGGATATCGCCATGCTTGTAAGGGCTAATACGGTGTAATATCATAGGAAGGTAGGTACCTAATGCACTTGTTACCAAGATAATAAAGATAGAACCTACTCGAAGGCCCATGTTATAATCCTCGAGTGGAATAGCTGCACAAGCATCTTCGTCTTCATTCGCGGTTTCGACAGCAGCTATATAATACGTATTATGTTAGAAATGTTTAGAAAACAATACGGATAAAATAAAAAATACTTACAATCGTCACTCTGAGCGTACACTTGATTTGCCAAGAGTATCGTGGTATAGAACAATATAAGCTTCATATAATTTGTCATTGTTAGAAAGAAATATTATTTTCTAGGAGAATAGGTTGGAGAAGAACATATCTTTACTATTGTTTTAAACCTATTTATACTAAAATAAATTCTAGTTTACCGTGGTATTATGAGGATCAATAAAGAAACTTAAATCAGATCATGAAACTGATAAGGTATGCACTAAACAGTGCCTTTCAAAGTATTGCTTTTCAACCAATCAGTGGCAAAAATTTCTAGTAAAAAAGTCACACATATATCCCTCTCAAGATATTGCAAGACTTTAGACGGTTAAAGGTTTTTTAGATTGCCCAAAAAACAAGGTGCTCATGTTGTGGTACTAGCAGAGAGAGGTACAAAACATATGTTAAAACTGTAAAAAAAAGGGGGGGGGGGGCTTCTTAATGAGTAAAAGACTTTGTGTTTAATAGCTGTAAAAGAGGGCGTTCTTTCTTTGCAGTAACATGGTTCCTTAACTATCTCATGTTATTACATAGAAACTTGTTTTTGTCCATCAGAAACACAGGACCCCAAACTGTAGTTCAAAAATTTACCAAATCTGTGGAAATTTTTCCTTTTCAGTAACTTAAAGTCAGGTTACTAGTTCCCAAATACTTCGTAGCATCTCATATATCATAATTATACTTTTTTAGTATAATGATATATCATTGCTAGAAAAACTACGTATTTCTTTTTATATATTACAGAATCGAGAATATATATAGAGATTCTATTTATACTCTAAATCATATCTTGTCTTTTTTTTGGGTTAGTTTTTCGTAAATACCACATGTTAAAAGATTCGATTATATACAGTAGTACATTTAAAAATTTATTGCCCATATTGAATCTATAAAAGTACGAAGGATACACATATTTTGTTTTCTACTCTTATGTTTTTGGGTGTACAGAGAATTGAAAAATTCTTGAGGTAGCACATCTTTCATGATTATAGTTTTGACATGTCCAGTAATTGAAATAGCGAAAACCGATCGGGTTAACTTTAGTTGCTTGGTGATTGCAATACAATAATATCGGTTAATACAAAGTAAAAGGTATTTTGCTCCTTAGGTGATGCTCTTTCATAATCCTTCTTCTTTTTTTTAATTGAGCGTGTGAGGGATTTTCCTCTCATATATCTACTGAATGTAGATACCTACTATGTACTAAAAAAAAAAGGCACTAGAGGTTTTTTGTTTGGGCATATTATACGTTTATACACGTATATATTAGCTACCGAAAAAAGAGAGAAAAAAGCGTAATATATGCTAGATGAAGCCCGTACATAAAATACATCTTTGCTAAATGGTAAGGTGTCACTTAAGAGAATTGAGCCACACATTCCTCAGAAGGCTTTTTAGTTTAAGCGTTTGATTGGCCCAAACAACCTTGATAAAAATTTTCATCTTATAGCTTATTTTTAGTATTGTCATAAAGAGACGACTCAGTTTACATTAAACTATAGCGATACTTCATCAAATGAAAAGGAAACACAATATACTGTGGATAATAATACTTGTTTTAATAAAAATAGTAAAAAAAAAAAAATTGACGGAAAGAAAAATTGCAAAGGAAATTTATCCTTTTCGTATATGTATTAATAAAAAAAATTGGCGAGTAAAGCTATACATGAAAAAGAGCATGTATTGATTTACTCGTCACCATCACCGAGAAGGGCAAAGGGGTTGACTATAGCAATAAATAGGTTAATCATTGACCAGACAAAAAAAAAAGATATATAAAAATGAATACTTACAGGTCTTCTTCTCCTTCTCTTTTTCCTTCTTTCTGTCCTTAGTCTTACGGAAAGACATGACAACATCACTCTGGTTGGGAGTTCTAGTAACACCAGGGACAAAGGCCATCTTTACAGGAGGGAGCTTGGCGAACTGACTACCAGCCAAAGCTAAAAGGGTATTGCGGTCGTAGTTGACACGATTACCTAAAAGAAAAAACGTTTTTCTTTTTGTTAACAATCGACAACTCTTTTTTTTTCTTTTTCTTTCTTTTAGTCGTTTATTCTACCGGATCTAGCGAAAATAACAAAAGCGATTTAACAAATGCTTTAATTCAAATAATAACAAGTTATTAGACAAAGCATTGTCATGTAAAATAGCAAAAAGTCATTTTTTTTGACAGTTAAATATTTGTTGTTTTCGACTAGAATCTATAAGAATAACACATAAAAAAAAAGAGAGAGAGGAATATTGCAATCACCTTGTTCCAAAGCCATGATCAAGATCTTTTAAATTGTAAGGGCAACAAAATGAACAAGACAGTCTATCTGAAAAAAATTTGATTTTGTGAAAAGAAAAAAAAACCTGTGGGCCAATCAAACTGTTTGGTTTTTTTTCGTCGGAAACATTCAAGCTTTGTAAATAAATAAATGATGGTTTTATTTCAAGTTTAACTGTAGTCTTCTGTGATACTTTAGGTGTGGTATTATTTATATAAAAAAAGGTTTTATTAAAAAAAAAATATTTTATTCATTAAAACTTGGCTTGGTCTTTTAAAAAATCTACAATCATGTTCATAGAAGTGCGGTACTGTGGAGTTTCAGGAACAGGCATACTCATATAAGAGTGGATAGTACCGAGTACTCTCATCCCTACAGTGTAAACATCTGCTGCAATAAGTTTTGAAGTGTACGCTTCACCTTCGTCGCGAAGAATATCGCATTCACAGGTTAAAATTAAAGCAGGTGGCAATCCTTTAAGTTGGTCGACAGTAGCTAGTACGGGAGTAATATATACATTTTTTGTTTTATCAATAGAGGATGGAATATACGCAGAAGCGCAGAGTTCTGCTTCTTTTAAGGAGAGGTAACAATCACCATTACCGTAAATTCTGTATGAAGCGTAATTTTCAGTATCGGCAGCGACAGCTGGATACATTAAAATTTGAGCTTTTATTATGTTTCCCATACCACGATCCTTAGCCATCACTATACCAATTAATCAATTAATCAGAAACTTTTTTTTTTTTTTTTTTTTTTGGTTTGTGTGCTTTTTATAACTTACTTGAAACAACTGTAGCCATATTTCCACCTGCAGAATCACCTACAATAGCGATCTGATCCTGGTTCACGTTGATAGAGTGTCCGTGCTCCGAGACCCAACATAGCGCTGCATATACCTGTTCGTTGGCTACAGGGAATTTGAATTCAGGACTTAAGCCATATTCTACCAACATTACCGCAGCATGAGATCCAATACACAACTAAATAATTAAGTGTTATTTTTTAGCGTATTTTCTTTTTTAAAAAAAAAATTACTTACGTCCGTTGCTAATTTAGCGTGTGTAATGGAACTACCAAGAACCCATCCACCACCGTGACTATGAAAAAATCAGTTCTAAAAAATCACATACATGCATAAAAAATTACAAAAATACTTTACCATAGGATAATTATAGGTAGTACCTTGTTTTCGGAACCAAGTGGTCTAAAAACAGTTGTAATAATTTTGACATTTTTGGGTCCACCGAAAACCTCTTGCTTAGTACGTAAAGTTTCAGGTATAGGGAATTCGAGAGCAAACTCATCAGCAGCAGCACGAATTCCAATTATAGCTTCATACTCTGACTCCGGAGTTGATACAGCACTCGCTTTCAAGTGCATGAGAGCGAGTTTCTTTTGGTGCTCCTGGCATATTTCTTTGTATAAGGGATGGATAGGATATACGCTTATCAATGTGTCCATTTTTATCTTTTTTTTGATCCAAGAAAAGAAGAAAAGAATAAAAAGGATTCTGTAAAAGATTTAGTTTGGACTAAAAAGGTGAATTAATTTTCCCGAAAGCTTAAAGAGACGTCATTTCTTACTCTCTGAGAGTCTTTTCTTTTTATAGATATTCTAGCTAAATCAGATAGTCATAGCTATTTATTTATTTCGGCTCTTGCTAAAAGTCTCCATGCACTATCTCAATGTTTAACCAATCAGAAGATTTACGTCACGCCATTTGCACGTGTTTTTTCAAAAAAATTATATTTTATATAAATTTAAATAAAAAACGTCAAAAAGAGCAGAAGCTCGCTTAGCTCAGTTGGTTAGAGCGTGGTGCTAATAACGCCAAGGTCAACAGTTCGACCCTGTTAGTGAGCAATTATATCTTATTTTTATATTTTTTCCTCTTTAAAGTGTATGTAGTCGGTATGTGTTACATCAACTTTGAGTAATATGTCTGTATACTTTTGTTTGTCTTTGCAAAGTTTACGGAAATCGAAAGAAAACTGTTATATTGTTAGTCAATAGATAGTGTGGTAAAGTGCAATAAAAGGATAATAAGGTATTAGTAAGAAAAGTGAGCACCAGTTCCTGTTTTATAAGTAGAACGACTTAAGAGATAAAAGTAAAAAGTACAATGGAAAGTAGGATCCAAGGGAATTCAGGAACAAAATAAACAAAGGTCTTTTATAAGTTAAGAGAAGTATAAGATTAAATTGTTTACAAAAAGTGAATTACATTTTTATTATCAAAAAGAAGGTAATATTTTTATATTTTTATATTTTTAGTTTTGGTTATTATTTTGATAAGAGCTTCAGGCTTGATGATTTTATATTTTTTGGACTTGATCCACAATTATTTTTCAAATTTGGTTCTTCGCGGAACAATATTTTGATATAATTCAAGACTATGTTAATTGAAATTCAGTGCATTAAAGTAGAAAATGGGTTAGTAGTATGTAAGATGAGCGTCGATTTCTGTTTTATATGTAGATGGAACGGCTTCATTAAAAAAAAACAGTAAGTAGAAAGCGTTTCCCAACGGAATTCAAGTACAAACTAGAGAATAGTTAAATAAACATCTATAGAGTTAAAGAAAAGTATAGATTAAATTGTAAGTAAACAAAAACTATTGCAGATATTTATATACTTTAGATTTTTAGACAAATTGCAGTTAATTTTTAAAGAAAAAAAAGTTGTAACAAAGAGGACCTTCTTACAAATAACATCTTTAATTGATGCTTGAAAGGTTTTTTTTAAGTCTAATTTTATTTTTTTATTTGATAAAAAAAAAGAGATTTATATTTCTAATTTAAACTTGTCCTTGCCAAGCACTTAGTCTTCCGTCTTCACCACCTGTCAAAATACTTTGAGTTGCATGATTCCAATAAAGAGAGCGTACAACATCAGTGTGTCCTCCTTGCAATTGTTGGCAATGTTGCAATTGTCCAACATTTACATGGAAGAAATCAACAGTACCACTAATCATCACAATGATTAAAAAAAAACATAACTTAAAAATTATATATTCACTTACGTATTACTTCCAGTAATTAAATAGAACCGTTGAGAAATTGGATCATAATTACAATCAATTGCATAATTAACTTGTGTTAAACCGATATTTCTAATATCTCCATAATCACAAATAGTATCTCCTTCAAGTGTATGGAGAGAGAATGTTTCAATATGCGTCATGCAATAAAGATACTCAGAATTAGGTCCAAAATATCCTGCCTTATTAACAGATGATCCAGAATTGACAGCTGAAATCATTTCCTCTTCCTCGTCAAATTTAGTTACTTCATAATTATTTACCATTCCATCTGTCGAACAAGACAAAAATTGACCTGGTGTTGTAGGATGACATTGGATCTATGATATATTAATTTTTTACATGCCATTAAATTGGATATATAATATATTACCTCGGTAACATCATCTCCATGAGATTCAGTAAATTTGGAAAGTAAGTTTGTATTACGAGTGTCATAAAACGCGAGATCAGCAGAAAAATCACTAGAGGAAAATTCTGTACCCACAATAGCCATAGTATCATTACAGTTGATATCGAAAGCTGTCAAATTCTTATTGTCTAAATAAATAGTATGTCAATAGTGTTGTCAATACAGATATATAACACACACTTACACTTAAAGGTTTGTACAGGTCCTGTAGAACCAGCAGTACGTAAATCCCAACGCTTTAGAGTTTTATCTTCACTTGCAGTAAAGAGAAACTGGTCACTTTTAAGCTTCATTTTTGAGATTTTACTGTCATGTGCAGGAATGGTATACGACAGTTGTAAAGTACCGAGATCATAAAGACGAACGAAATTGTCAGAAGCCGAAGTAATAGCATATTGGCTATTGGCTGTCACGTCAAAAACGTAATCGTTTATATAACCAAGATCTATTCCTTTTACTAGCTGGAAAGGAGGAAGGATGTCAGTGCAAGTTTGAATGTCAATAGCTGTCGACATGGTAAAGTAGTTGAAGAAGGTTTAAAAAGTAAAACTGTATTTTTTCACTTTTTTTTTTTTTTAGCTATCGGTGAGTAAAATATAGCCAATGGGTACGCTTGCTATTCGTATATTGGATATACACACCCCAATAATTGCAAAGTTGTGTTGTTTACAGTGTTTAAAAACCCAAACATTTTCTTACATTCCGTAAGGACCTTGCTTACGGGGATATTTGTTACGTGTAATTACGATAATGATATGAGCAACCAATCGTTCAAAACTTAAAAGTTAGATAAAATCAGATAAACAATGGGATAATGAACTTTAAAAAAAGAAAAAGTATGCCTAGTAAATCCTCAATCCTGTGATACTTGTTAAATCTTTAGATATTAGATTAAAAGTAAAATATAATAGTACCGCTGTAAAGAACCTCCTTACAGGGAGCTACTTCTACAACACTTTGACAGATGATGATAAAAAGATGAGTTTAAATAAAGCGGATTAACATTTATACCCTTTTGTACCTAATCCAAGGCCCTTCAATTTATAAACAAAAGAATAGTTTTTTTCTCTCTCTATTTTTTTTTTTGGTCAGTAAACATGTTGCGATCTTCACCTCGTCTACATGGTTTAATCTCGAAAAGAAATCATGTATTGAAAAGTACATATTTCCCTATTACTTATAAAACACCTACTACCTCTACAGCCAATATTATTATCTCTCCTTATTACTCAACACAGGCTACACCTACACCTAC